>VYXC01005845.1:148373-212182 GCA_013397175.1 Platysteira castanea
AGCGCCGGGAGCCGGCGGCGGGCGCTGGCGGCGAGGCCGGACTGCAGCGGGAGCCGCCCGGAGCGGGCCCGGGCCGCGCCGCTGTCACACGCCTGTGCTGCATCAGCGCTGGCCCCTCCCCGCCCGCCGCCCGCTGCCCAACCGCACCGCATCTGCATGGAGCAAAGTGAAAAATGACACTGCAGGTAATTATTTTAGCTCTTCTGCCGGGGAGATGGGCAAGGAGAAAAACTGAGGGAGGGGATGAGGGAGAAGAAACTTCAAGCTGATTAAAAGCGTTTGCATCGACACGTACTGCACACGAACATGCGGCCACGATTTTGTGCTAGTCGTACTGTCATCTGCAGCAAAAGCAACAGTCGTTCAATGTCAGGCTCTATAAATATTACCGAAATTGCCAAATATCTGCCTGTGCAAAAGGATTCGTCAGAGGCAAGGCAACCATTTGGAGGACGTAAGATAAAATAACTGTTACTTATCTTTTTTTACCCCCAGTTGTGTAGATAAATGTAAAATTACAAAGTATTTAAAAACAATCTCTCTGGCTTCCCTGTACAGAAAAGAAAAGCTGGATAAAGCATGTTTGCAGGTCATTGGCTTTTCTTAAACCTGCTACTCTTTCAGTTCATTATCCCATCGTCTCAGAAAAGCAGTGTTGAAATATGCATATACAGAAATATGAAAATAATTAGAAGAGGAGAATTACTCACTTGCATTATAAAATAAAGCTTGCTCTTTAGTCCAAATGTTTAATGGTTTATATTACAGCAAAATTCTTTCAACTGAACAGATAAACAGTTTCCTTTAGCTTTTGGTATCTATTCAAGAAACAACAAACTGTTTGCTGCAAAAAGTATGTATTTGGGAAAGGTAAGCATCACTGAAGTTTAAATATTTGAACAGAAAACAAATGGCTGTATATCAAAAGCGTCACTACAGCATGATAAGGGAGTCCACAATCACAAAACCAGTTGAGAGGGAACAGTCCTGTGCTTTAGGCCCTGGAATTGACCATGAAAAGTACAATTCAGCTGTCAGCATTACTACAGATTTTTTTGTAACACTGGATGAATTTTTATAGGGTTTTTTGGGGTTTGTTTTTCTTTCTTTCTAATGAACTAGGACATACAGTTCTAGAAGGAAAATTCAAGTACCCTGCTATTCCTATAAGCAGCATCTGACTGAAAAGAGTAGAAGACTAGGTAAAAACCTGCTCAGACACAAACATCTAACTTCAGGGTGAAACAAGGCTGGGAGGGAAAGAAGAGAGCATCAGTCACTATTGTGGCAGTACTGGCAGCTCTCCAGTATCTGCCCTATCCTCTTCAGAAAAGAGGAAGGAGGCCTTGCAAATACTGATATTTAGATTGGACAAAATGGTTCTATCTATGTGGTAGAGCTGGTTTATTCTGCCATTCCCCGACACATTATGTTCTCAACTTGGAGTTGTTTTTCCAAAGACAAAAGGGTCTATGAGCAATATGCACTGCACACAAAATCCCAACTCTGCTGAAGTCCTTGGCAATGAGTGAAACAAACAGCCAATTTACACTCAACTATTTAACACAACAGTTAGACCAGTTTGGGTCAAGAAGGCACTTCCCTTCAGCATCTGTGCAGGAGACAAACTGCCTGGCCTTACAAAAGTAACCTATATGCCTCTTTAAGGGACCTAAGTTCCCTATGTCACTTAAACCTCTCAGTGTCACTTAAACCTCTCATTCTCCACTTTGTACACTGGATGCTTAAGTGCTCAGTCAGGCACCCAAGTTAGGTAACAGCATTAGAATCACAGAATTATTTAGACTGGAAAAGACCTTTAAGATCATCAAGGCCCACCATTAACCCAGCACTGTCAAGGCCACCACCAAACCACATTCCTAAGTCTCACATCTGCACATCTTTTAAACACCTCCAAGGATAGTGACTCCAAGACTTCCCTGGACAGCCTGTTCCAATTCTTGACAAGCCTTTTGGTGAAGAATTTTTTCCTAAAATCCAATCTAAACCTCCCCTGGCACAACTTGAGGTCATTTCCTCTTGTCCTGTTGCTGGTTGCCTGGGAAAACAAGCCAATCCTCTCCTTGCTAAAACTTCCTTCCAAGTAGTTGTAGAGAGTGATAAGATACCCCCTGAGCCTCCTTTTCTCCAGACTAAACACCTACAGCTGCTCCTCACAGGACTTGTGCTCCAGACCCTTCACCAGCTCTGCTGGCCTTCTCTAGACCCTCTCCAGCACCTCAGTGTCTTTCTTGCAGTGAGGGGCCCAAAACCAAACAAAACTCGAGGCGTGGCCTCACAAGTGCTGTGTACAGGGGGACAATCACTGCCCTGCTCCTGCTGGCCACATTATTCCTGATCCAAGCCAGAATGTCACTGGCCTTTTTGGCCACCTGGGCACACAGTGGCTCATGTTCAGCTGCTGTCAAGCAGCACCCACAGGTTCCACTTGCCAGCCACTCTGTCCCCAGCTCGTAGCACCACTAGGGGTTGTTGTGACCCAAGTGCCAATACTTGGCCTTGTTAAATCTCATAAAATTGGCCTTGGTCCATCAATCCAGTCTGTCCAGAACCCTTTGTGAGCCGTCCTGCCCTCCAGCAAATCAAAAACTCCAGCAGTAACCAGCTGCCAGCTAGATATAACTCCACCCACCACCACTCTCTGGGCTCAGCCATCCAGCCAGTTTTTACCCAGAAAAGAACACACCCATCCAAGCCAAGAGCTGCCAGTTTCTCCAGGAGAATGTTGTGGCAAACTGTGTCAAAGGCTTTACTAAAGTTAATGTAGGCAACATCCACAGCCTTTCCCTCATCCGCCAAGAGGGTCATTTCCCCACAGAATGAGATGAACTGGGTCAAGCAGGACTTGCCTTTGACAAACCTGTGCTGGCTGGGCCTGATCCCCAGTTGTCCTATACGTGCTGCGTGATTTTGCTCAGGATGATCTGCTCCATGACCTTCCTTGGCACTGAGGTCAGGCTGACAGGCCTCTAGTTCCCTGGTTCTTCCTTCCAACCCATCTGGTAGATGTGCTGCACATCAACTGGGACCCCCTCCTTCCAGCTACCCAGGGCTGCTGGTAAATGATGGAAAGTGCCTCAATGAGCACTTTCACCAGCTCCCTTGGTCCCCTCAGCTGGATCCCACCCAGCCAATAGATCTGTGTGTGTCTAAGTAGTGCAACAAGTCACTGACCATTTCCGCTTAGATCATGAGGGCTTCATTCTGCTCCCCATCCTTGTCTACCAGCTCAAGGGCCTGAGTACCCAAGAACAACTGGCCATACTATTAAAGACTAAGGCAAAGAAGGCATTAAGTACTTCATCTATTTCCTCATTCTTTGTCACTATGTTTCCCCCTGCATCCAATACAGAATGGAGGTTCTCTCTAGCCTTCCTTTTGTTCCTGATATATTGGATTCCTTTGTGAAGGTAACACTAAGAAGCTTCCTTCTATTACTGTGATGACTCCTAAAACTGAAAGAAATGTCAATTTGCAGGGTACTTGACACCAAAAATCAAGCAGCACATTTGAGTAAAAATGCATAGGAACAACTTGTATCTATAAATATACAGAAAATGAATGTGTTCTCTCCTTTCTGAGAAAAATAATTATATAGAAAAATTATTATTAAAAATAAATAGATAAATAATTATGCAAATGATGGGTACAATCTCAAAAAACTCACACTGACAGTCTGTAAAAAAAACCACTGGAACCATTTTCTTTGTAAATACTTCTATATTTCTGTGACCAAGGTGTCTGCAATTTCTACAGCTGTTGAGAGAATTCTGCCCTTCTTGTCGTTCCTGCTCTTCCATGTACACTCACCAATAACTGCCCTTTATTTGTCCTCAATCAGTTCAAGCTTTACAATTTCTATGGTCTGTCATTTAGAGTCTACACTGTTATTGTTATTTGTTAGGTGTAATTTAAGCAGTTAGAGGTGTTCTCTTTTTTCCTAGGAGCCAAGTGGACATTTTTTTGTGAAATCAAAATAGTAACTCCCATCCAGAGATAACTTTCTCCACTCACCGTTTGAATAAGAGAGGTTCATGGACAACTTCCTTAGGAATCACATCTGGGTCAAATCACCTTACCTTGTTCTTCCTATTTTTAAGTTAAAAAAAAATCTCATAAGGAGGAATGGAATGAGGAGGAAGCCTTTAACAAAAACACTAGACAATATTCCCAGTGTGCATGCAAATGCTTTCCCTAAGATTATGAGCCAAATCCTTACTGTGTGGCAAATATTAGCACTCCACTGACTTAAGTAGGTCAGTTCACATGAGAAAGATTAGCAAAACTCTGCTCTAAATTTGCAGCACAATGCAAATTTGTGAGACAACATTTGCAGATAACTAGCTGTGCCATTTTAAAATGCTACTTATCAATCCCACCTATAACCTACATAATTTGATCTGGTCAAATACCCAGGGAGAAGGTGCTGAGGAAGGAAGCTTTAATCAAAAATATATCGGTTATTTGGACTTTCATAGTAGTTCATAATCCTACTCATAAAACCACCCTCTAATTGAGCTGAATACAGTAAAAATGGAGAAATAAAAGAGTGTCCTATCTTAAAGAATTTATAAGTAAACTATAAAATAGAAGAGCTACATACAGATCAGAAGTGGCACTTAAGTAAACAGTGAGTCAGTAATGAGGATGGGATCCTGGTTTAGAGCTTTCTTCAAAAGAAGGTCATTAGAGACTGTGGAGAGAAGCAATAAACTGGATTCAAGAGGTTGAAAAATAACTGCATAACAAGAATAAATCAAGCTTAGACATAAATGGAGGAGAAATGGCCAGCAGGTCAAGGAGGAAAGTAGAAGACAAGAGCAGGCTTGACATAGATGCCAATACAGACTGTGGGTGTCAGTAAAAGAAGAGTTAAAAAGAGCACAACAAACAAAAAATGGATCTGTGCCAGCAGGAGAAAAAATCTCATAGGACAGGGAGAGAAAATATTTAAAGAGAGGAATAAACCTACATTTCCCTTTGTCAGAGTTTTGGGCAGAAGAATTGGACAAAGGGGAAGGTACAAGGGAAAAACAAAACAAAGAAACAGTCAACCAACAAAACAAAACAACAACAACAACAATTTTAAAAACCCACAACAAAAACAAAAACCACAAAAAACCCCCAAACCAAACAAACAAAAAAAAAAAAAACAAACAAAAAAACAAAAACCAAACAAACCAGAAATGGAAGCCAGAGGCAGCCAGTAAGTACCCTGAGGAAGGAATCAAAAACTATTTATGATACAAATGGAATTGAGAATGTAAGGTTTGGTAACAGTGTAGCCTAACGATAAGGAATTGAAGAAGATAAGAACAAATCTTTGGCTGAATGACTGTTGATCATGTTTGCTCATCACATTTCCAGCAGGAAGCTCTGCAGCAGAAGAGAGGGAGGAATTAGGCATTAGAAGGCAATTTGTCCTGAAGGTTACTGTGTAATCCTATTTATAAACACCTGTTGAATAGATGGCCATCCTGTTTTGCTCCTGCAGAACATTTATGTTCTTCTCTTAAACACATTTTCCTAAAGAGATTCTATTTAGCTTTGTCAGACACTAAGAGACTCAACCTTTAATAATTAAAACTCTCGATATCTGAAATAGAACATCATCAGGTACTCCAAGTCTCTATTTTACTACCCCCAAATTCATCACTCCATCTGAATTAGAATAATTAAGCTTGAAATGCACTTGAAAGAAATAGTAGTTGAATACTCAAATATTTTCTCTAACTATACTTTTCATACACAGATCATCCTGTACTTCATTTAGTAAAATACAGTGGCTTTAAATGAAATTAAACTGAATTTGGAATTGGCACAGAACTTTAATTATTTTTAAAGAACAAAAGATTTAAAGCAGTGATGGTAAAAAAAATCCTTAGAAGCTGCACAAATTTCACCAAAACCAGACTATCTTAAAATATTACCCTAATTTAATGTTTGTGACATCAGAGGAGGTTTTTAAGAGCTTTGACAGTGTTTGCTTCTAACCATATCCTACTATCTACAAACTGTGCAAAACAGTGCTAAGTTTCTTCAAATGAAATAAGGTAACACATACAATTGGTCACCTGTAGAAAAAATACAGCAAAATATTTAGCCAAACCTTGACAGTTATAGCTCATTGCATCTGAATTTGCTTACCAGCAAAAAAATAATTATAACCAGATGTTGTCTCCCTTTTTGCATATGTACAGAGAGGTAAAATGCCCTGCTACTGACTTCTCCAGTTAGGCCATCAGCAAATTAGCTTTGGTGTTCATTTATTTATTCATAATGTCCACAAAAATAAGATTATATAGTACAGTCATACTTCTGCTCAAAATACTTTCATTTAAAAGGACAAAGCAACAAGGAATGTGATTAAAAGCTATTGCCCTAGTCTTCCTCCAGCTCTACTCAGCTTCACAGAGAAGGGAGCCAGAGGTCTCAGTCAGGTATAAGACAGCAAATTCACTCCCTTGAGTGAGTGTAGTTTTCTTTCTCACTATTGGAAAATCCTAACTTTAAAACAGTAGCTTTCAAGGTGGCTTTCTCTGCTACCTTGCCTTTCTTAGTACTGCTGTCCATAATGAACGTTTACTCTGGATCGTGCTGTCCCCCATGTTTGAGTTTAGATCTACACTGCAAATTGCAGCAGCTAATGTTAACCCCAGCTAACTTTAAACAAGTTAGAGCTTCACAGCAGTTCAGCCCTGATGGCAGAGAGAAGAGCATGAGCTCTGTGCCTGGGAGGGAAGTTACCTCACGTGATTAAGGCAGCAACAGCACAAACACCTTTCCACCATTGCTTATTTTGAAGTCATTCAAGTGCAGTTTATTACATGATGCCTACTTGCAAAGGAATTCAGCTAATGGCTTTGTGATATTAATGAATGTATCATAAATTACTCTAGTAAGAGTTTGCCATAAAAATACATATCTGCATTCCCATACATTTCTCAAGTCCTTTTTGTATTTGTTCAATAGCTAATATCATATACAGCACTACCATTCCTTTTTAGATTATTTCTAACAGCTAAACAAAAGCAAATAGACACTGCCAAACGCTAACATAAAAAGCAATAGAAGGAAAATTATATCAGTCGTAGCTCTCACGTAAAAATTAATTTTGTCTAATTCTAACACCTCAAAAGTAATCATTTAGAATCTTTACATTTATAGCATTTAAACTACAAACATATTTTGCTACTCAGTCTTCAGTCATTTAATATTTAATATTTAAAATTATGATGCAGCCCAACAATTTTGAAAAAACTAATGGCTGCTATCACAATTGGAAAGAAATGTCATTATTCAAAAAGGGGAAGTTTCTTTAACACACTACCTTTTGCTGTGTTAAATCTAAAAATAACACCTGCCCAGAAGAAGTAATTTATTTTTAGCCTACATACTCCAGACACAGAGTAAAACTAATGCCTCCCAGCAGCTGGTGATTCTGGAAAGCAAGCAATTAAAAGTTATCGTTGAGTAATTTACATTACAGAAGCCAACTTCCATCAGTATCTTTCACCCTCTCTGTTCAGGTGAATGTTGCATAAGGATCCTGGGCTGAGGCAGTGCCACTTTAATGTCTGCAGAAAGCCAGAGCATGGGATGAACTGAATACACACCATGCTCACCATCTTTCATACAGGAGCCAGCAGTTTTGCTCTTATTTTCCTGTGATGTGCTGATGAGAGTGGTGAAACTAATCAATATGAAGAGCTCTGGGCCTGATATAATGATTTTTACTAACTCAGAGAATGCAGCCAGGATATTTGGACATAAGGGTTCCTGCAAGAAGGCTCCCTGAAGCAAAACAGATGCCCTGAGCTATGACACTCCTCTTCCCCCAGGATGCCCCTCTGTGATACAAGTTCCTCTCTAGAGACACTGCATCATTCTGGGTGGAATGGAGGATTCCCCATTCTACCACAGCAGCTGCACACCACGACCCTCTCTGTGCTCCATAATGATATGTTAATCCAACCTGGCAACCCACACTGGGCACTCCTCTCACACAGTGTTCACTATGAAGAAAGGAAGAATTTGGAAACATAAACAGTTTCCTATCAACTGGCTTCAATCTGGCCAGAGCAAGCCTGCAGCAAAAGAGCTGGAGCTGTATTAGAAACAGCAACTGCATCTTTGCCTGGTCCTTTTGTGGTTTAAAATCACATCTCACACAAGGCCTGCAACCTATCAGCTAGTGAGCTCAAGGAAGCAGGTAACAAAAGCATGAACAAATTCCAGGAGTGAGTTCTGCACACTCTAGGGGCAAGTTTTAGTTTGGCACATTTCAGAATACTGTAACAGATTTCAGCAGGATCTAGGTTTAGAAAGAGATGGAAAGCAAGGCTGCAAAATCATAGGGGAAGGAAAAGCAGAAAGAACAGACACGGTGCCAAAAGGAGATGTTGGAAATTTTCCCAGAAATTACTAATTTGGAGGTTAAGCCTATTCAATAACTGCAGCAGAAATGGAGAGAGTGGTCTAAGGGAAAGAGCATAGGATGAAGAATAAAAGACCAAGCACTAATGCCATCTGTGGGGCTTTAGCCACGTCATTTATCTTCCTTACTCTTTCTCACTCTTCCACTGCCTTGCCTATTTAAACCAAAAATTATAAGAGCATAAACACTGTCTTCTCTAGTGCAGTCATCACATGGAGACTGGTGCAGGACCCTTGAGCAATGCTGATACTTACGAGACACTGTTTCTAGCTAATGAAGCTCATCTGTTTATAAAATAAGCTTGTGTCCTCTAAAACATGAGGCAGATTATTTACTCCACTGCAAACAACATCACAGTAAAAGAAAAAAAAAACATAGGAGAAGGGTTCAAGATGAGTTTCACATAGAAAACCTCTCAGTGACAGGGCCTGTCACTGTGCCAAGCAAGCCACGGACCCTGGTGGATAAAGGAAAACAGAGCCTGGGGAAGAAAGTAGGGTTAGGGACAAGTGTTGAAACAAATGCTTACAATTTAGCCTTTAACTTTCTGCAGAGGTTACTCTGCTACAAAGTTTCTCAAATTGAAATGCTAATACAAATAGAAATATATTCCAAACAAGAAATATTAGGTTTGGTATCATTGCATTACATTCTGGAGAAAACATACTACTAATTTTGCTAATTTAGTTTAGTTTTAGAAATACTTTATACAGGTGTTAATTAACACAAATACAGCATCATTTGCATGTTGCCTCCTACCTAATGTATGACACAGCATGTACTTTGTTGCTGCTGTTTGGTGTGTATGGGTCACTTTCTCTCTAAAGGGACACCCTATGACAGCATACTCTCTCCAACTTACCCTACAACTTCAGTAAAGCTCACTACCATGTTCTCCTGCTGTGTAGGGGAGAAAAACCCTTTAAATGTATGTCTCTACATGCAAGCCTTTAAAATCATGCTGCATATAGTTTATCCAAACTAAAATTTTCATGTTAGGCCCTTGCTCACAAAAAGCAGAAAATCTACCCACGCTGCTAAAAAATTATGAATTAGTAAAGCAACAGTAGATCCTAAGAAGGATGGTTAAAGTATTGCTGTGATGCCATGATGATTTTTTGCTTTTTCATATACCCCTCTTATATACCCTTTCATATACCCTTTTATACAGCTCTTATGTATCCCAAGTGCTTTTAGCCCACATACTTGTAATTCCCTAAGTCTGATAACTAGCTTAGACCCAGAGTTCCTTAAGCCAAGAGACCAAACATCTTGGAAGCCTCATAGTTGGGGGTCAGAAAGCCCCAGACACCAAGGTCCTCTCCAGAACACATTCTGTAAACCAAGATAGGCCATCCAAGGGGAGCATTCCTCAGGATGGGGGCTTCTCTCAAGCCTCTCATTGGGGAATCTTGGGTAGATATGCTCATGTGCAAGGTCTATAACTGTATACACAAATTATCGTGTGTGTGCATCCCTCGGGGTGTGCATTCTGGGAGGTGCACTTTGTCCAGGGGGCACTCTTGGATGTGCATTTTCGGTGTGCATTCGGGGGTGCATTCCACCTGGATGGGGTGCACCTAAGGGTCCTGAAATAAATACCGAGGTAAAACCCTGTTTTCCCCTCTAACCATGTTTGGCTTTTAATTCTAAGCCCAGGGAAAGGCAACACTGGAAAGGGCTGGAAATCACGAAGGAAATGTTTCAGTGGCTGTTCATGATGAACAGATCACAGGCATCAGAGCGCACAGCGCCAGAGGCTGCTGATGGGGACTGTCACAGCAGCAGAGCCTCAGGACAGAGCTGTGTGCTGGCTCCCTGGCAAGTCACCCAGCACACTGCCAGAAATGCTCTCCAGACAAGACCTATCACTGCACAGCCAGGCAGGGCTGCAATTACAAAACTAACTTCATACCCTAAGACAAGATGACCCACATCTCAAATAACTTTTGTAGATGTCACGCTCTGGAGTGGGACATAAAGCCTGCTGAGACTGAAAAGCCTGGAAAGAGACTAAGTAAGAACCTAAACATTTATACATGGTGCGAAATAATTATAAAATTGTCATTTGAAGGTACTGGAGAATCCAAAGAAATGTTGCTTAAAACACAGATCAGAAAGGGGCCTTCCTGAAAAAATAATGTATAGCAGGGATACAGGCACTGTCAGAACTTTTTTTACTGCTTAGACATATTTGTGTGCATATTTATCCAAGAAAGGAATTGGGAAGAGAGGGAGAAAACCAAGTGAGAACAGTATTCAAACCCATGCTAAGGGTCATATTCATCCTTCCTGAATAGCAGTGGACTAAACCACACATTTCAGCAGTACCCTGGTGTGGTATCTGGGTGGTCAGGCTATGACACAGTCAAACCACAAAGAAAGGAAAACAGGTTCCAAAGAAAGGAAGACAGCTTCTGAAACTCAGCATTCTGGAAAGATTAAGCTGGCAAGATACAAAAATCTCAAGAAACGGAGCTTGAACATCTTCAACAGAAAAAAAAATCCAGAGGAAAGAGATCAAAGCAAGTACAAAGACACAAACTTCCCACACAAGATCAAGTGAGGAAACGGTAAATTCTTTTCAATACTATGGTGTATCACAAAATATCAGAAGCTGACTGAGAATTTGTAACACCTCTAAAGTATTTGTCGGGAACTGTAGTGAAAGGACAAGGAGTGATTGCAGGTGCAATTTGGTGCTAATTGAAAAGGGTGCAAATTGAAAGAGGAGAAATTTAGGTCAGATATTACAAAGAAATTTTTCACTGTGAGGGTGGTTAAGCATTGGAACAGGTTTCCCAGGGAGACTGTCACTGCCTCAACACTGGCAGTGTTCAAGCCAGGCTGGATAAGGCCCTGAGCAACCTGGCCT
This sequence comes from Platysteira castanea, assembly GCA_013397175.1. Classification (NCBI taxonomy): domain Eukaryota; kingdom Metazoa; phylum Chordata; class Aves; order Passeriformes; genus Platysteira; species Platysteira castanea. The sequence goes on from VYXC01005845.1 coordinate 159,707, forward strand.
TGAAACCCTGCCCATGGCAGGAGGGGTTGGGACTATGATCCATAAGGCCCATTCCAACCTCTTAACATTCTATGATTCTATGATTTTTCAGACTTCAAAAAATAATTAAAAATCAAATCAAACTAGCAGATTGTATTCACTTTCATATTAAAATGCAAACCACAGGTAAACTTCCTAACATTTTGCTAATTCAGACCCCAAAATATTTCAGGTAATAATAATTCAGGAACAATTCCTGCACATGGCAAGTCTATTAAATAAAATCAACATACCGGATCGTTTATTACTGATTTTGAATTCTACACACAGTTATACAAAGATAACAGCTTTGAAGGGAACTTAGCCCAAAAGACTATGATTTTCACAAGACCACAGAATAATGACATGGCATCTGACAGGACATTCAACCTGACTCCTTCTTTTCACCAGTGTAATTAATTAATTCAGATAGGTATAATGGAAATAACTTTTTCCCCAGCATTACCTTACACCACAAAGAGTAGTTGCATATTTCTGTGTTCTAATACAGCTAAGGTGACATGCAAATCCAGCCATCTGAAGCACCTGCAGATCCCAGCCATCCTGGGCCACAGAGGCAAATAAAAAAGCAAAACAAAAAGCTGTTCTAGATACAGTGCTAGATTTTTTTTCTTGTACATAGTATTTACTGCAATATTGCTGAAACAGCCTCAAGAGAGAGGAAAAAAACTAGTTGTGTCAATATAAACAATGATTTTGCTGTTAGCCTGTCCTCCAGATCATCCAAATATTTAAACTACTGTAGCACCTGATATACAGTAACAAATGCTGCACCTGCTGTAAGAGCTGAAATTTCTGCAATAATACATACTTGGCAAAACAAAAGTTAAAAATAAATTCATATTAAAAATGGGGAAAAAACCACCAACCACAGGAAACAAACACATAAGCATTCAATGGTGTGAGAAAAAAATAGTAATTTGTATGCAGAAATGTAGAAAGAAAGCTAGTACTGAGTGACGATAAAAGTTTGCAAGACACGTTAAACCCAAAATTTTGAGGAGTATGAAATCCAATACTACATTGCAGTAAACAGCAAATGCACCTAATGGTTCTGTTCCACGTCTGGCCACCTTCATACCAACAGCAGCAATCAAAATTCAGAAAAACAGAACAAATCACAGAGGTGGTCTGACACTGGAATTCGAGAATTCCAAGGTAAACAATGATTGAGAAGACTCCTGTAGGAATAAGCTGAAAGGAATGGAAGCACAAACATCAAATGAAATTGTTTTTATTTTGGCTCAAGACATAGTAAGTGCAAATTAAATTATAGGAAAACTTACAAGGGAGAGTACAAGTGGAAAGCTGTTAATTTATTTTGCAACCTAATGAAGGACTAAGCATTTACAAATTAAGTGTTGCAATGAAAACAACAGAGGAGCCTGGCCCCAAGAAGAATCTGGAAAGGTGGGGTGAAGAGCTTTGCCTACCCAGTGTGAAAACTGCCCACTCAGGGGGGAGCTCCCTAGAATCAGCACGCAGGAACACTAAACACAAATGTTCATACATTCATTCTAGAGCTTAGAGGTCTCAAATAAGGTCGCAAAGGAGACGTGCCTGCTAATATAAGCTCTAGAGCCTAAGTATGAATATAGTCCTAATTGCTGGTAACACTGAGTATTATTCCCTGAAAAAAATGGGAGACAGTCTTACCTTATTACATAACTGTGTGCTGCTAAGTCACATGGGAAATACAGTCTCATTTCCTTTTAGTTCAAGAAAAAAAAAAATCTGGATATGGACATCTACCACATTTCCTGCTAAAGCTGAACCAGGCATTAATAAAAAATGTATTATTTGTAGAACCAGAAATTATCCCAAGTAAAAAGAAGACATCTGTGTCTTTGTGATGGAGATGCTCACCATGGCCAGGAAATCTCAAATTTTTGAGCCAAACCCGAGGTCAGTTCCAAGTTTTTGCACTGGCAATCACTTTATGTAACAGAAAAACAGTCATCTGAACAGAATCTGGAACCACAACTGCATGCAACAGTGTGTAAGAGAAAATTCAACTTGGCAAAGTGGGAAACAGGAGCCCTCACCCAACAAAAGCCAGAATGCCCCAGCATAACCTGCTGTTGGAGAAAAAAGGTCTGCCAAGCAAACTAAGACCCAGTGCATCACTAACCACTTAAACAAAAAAGAAGGGGGGGAGTGGCCACTTAATAGAATAATTTTTGCTAAACTCTGCAAAATTATGTTTAACCATACTTACAGCTAGACAGAGATTAACACAGTTGCTGAGCAAGCATAAATGCTAAGTCTTAACACATCTGTAGACTGTAAGAGAATTAACTAATTTAAACTAATGAACTGCTGAGCCAGCGCAATGCAAAGACCAAAGCATGGGAAAAGTAATGCGATAACAGTATGCTTAAGACAATTATAAATCAAAGAAAAGAGAATGATATCTCTAAGCTTCATACCTGGGGAGGTATGAAGAAAGCTATCTAGGAGACACCATACCTAAGGGCACAGTGACCAGCAATCTGAGGACAGAACAGAAGCAATAAAACAACAAGTGAGTGGTCTGGGAAAGCAGGGGAGTGAGCTCTGGTTATGGCAGTCTGGCAGGAATAAAGGCAAATTCAAAAGTCAACATGGTGAGCACAGCAGAAGAGGATCAATGCTACAGACCCCAGCAGCAGAAAACTGACTTTTTGTAGAGACATCAAGGTTTTTCTCTGAAAAAAAACCTTGATACACCAGGAGGGATGTCCTTCGGTCCCTCATGCCAAGAGTGCAGGCTGTAAGAGAGGGGGTTGGTGTTTCTTATTCGATGGGAGGGCATAAACACCTTAAAGTAAATGTTTCTACCATAATCACAAAATTACAGAATCCCAGAATGGTTAAAGTTGGAAGGGAGCACTGGAGGTCACCTGATCCAGCCTCCCTACTCAAGCAGGGTCCCCAAGAGCACATTACTTGGGATTGCATCCAGACAGCTTTTGAGTATCTCCAGAGGAGATGAAATTACATATGCTAATGACTATAGGCTGTTCCTCATACCCACTGTCATTTATGTAATCTCTTTAGTTACAGAGTTCCTCTGTCAACACCCCCACTGCCGCTCTTACCTCATCATAACGTGCCTCACGGTCTGATTGCTGACACTGCTCGTGATCCTGATTATCCCACAGCTAAGTGCCACTGGTTTTTAGTTGTCATTGCTTTGCTTTGCCCATAAACACTGTCAACCTGTGTAAGCTTTTAAAAAAATCCTATTTCCTTGTAAAAAGAGTCTTCTTCCTTGCCAGATAATACTGCTGCACACCCCCTCCATCAAACCTAACCCACATTAACACAGTGTCAAAAACATAACAAAAAGGAAATACAGTTGCATTTTCTGTTAGGCTAAATGTATGCATGCAAGAAATACTCTAAGCGTGGCTCGAGCTTTCAGGGTAATTTCTTAGTTTCAGAAACTCAGTAGAGAAATGGGAACAACCTGGTAAATTTAGCCACAAATTTCCACAAAGGCATCCTATAAGCTTGACTACATATATTCATATAGATAAAGTACATTTAAGCATATAGCTAAGCACTGTTTAGTATCTAACTATAAACCTCATCCTCATATCAGTTAAGCACTTTAAAAAATTTTAATATGCAGCTATATTATCAATTTTTTTTTTCAAATAAGATGTGGCAGAAACATCTGGCAGTATGCAATTTGCATAGTTCTATTTAAAGAAATTAAATCTAAAGATTTCCTCAGTTGCACTCTTAGAAGTGTAATTTCTATAACTCCTTGGGACAGTAATTAAGAATGGCTTCTTTTAAAGAATGGCTATTCAATTAATCTATAATAAACCAGGAAGATTTATCTTTTATTTGTGCCAATGATGGCAGCTTTTCAAGTTCACCAGAAAACCATGAATAGACCAGTAATTTTATACAGTATCATTTCAGAGGAAGCACAGTAAACTATTTATTCTATAATATCACATTGTTACAGGCAAAGCTCAAGAATAAACAAGCAGGTCAACATACGGTGGCAGTAGTTGAAATAATAACAAAGGAATAAAAAGAGAACAAAAAATTGCAATTCTACCTTGCATTTAAACAGCCAGTTCTTCCGCTGACACTCCAACAGCTCACACACATTTTGTGAAGACTGTAAATTTGCCCCAAACTCCACTGTGCAGCCGAGTTGTCCTACAGCTTGTTGGTGTGAGCAAACATCAGCACTGCTGGGTCCTGTAAGACAGCTCTGGCCACCATAACCAGCCGGGCTGGCTCAGGGCTTTCAGACCACCCCTTCCCACATTCCAGCACTGAGGACTCACATGAGCTACCAGAGGATGAATAGTCAGTCCCTTCCCTTCCCTTCCCTTCCCTTCCCTTCCCTTCCCTTCGCTTCCCTAGCTTTGGGTGTTCCTGAACTAAAACATTCTTTTCGTTTCAAGAGCATTTTGTTTGTGTCTCTCTTACAATACCATCGAACCCCTTGAAAACTTTCACAGTCCCATACACAGTCACATATCATGAGAAACACTTGTTGCCACAACGATTCTTCAAAATTCTGTTCCTGCCACCACCAGTAAAGGTTCTGCCATTAACAAGAGCCTAACTCATCTCTACTACATTTTATGTCCAAGAGCCAATGCTATTGCATTGCCTATATTTTCATTTGGGAAAAAAATCCAATTAGAATGGATTCATGACAAGCTAGACTCTGACCTTTAGTTTTGACTTTGGCTGCCTTTTGTTTGTTTGTGAGGCTCTGTAATTGTTTACACACAATATAAATTGAATCTGTGACATGTGAAATCCAGGCTCTGCGGCCTCCAGAGGTAACCTAGGGTTATAGGTTAAAAAACACTGACACCATGACAAATTGCTGTAATTTGAGGAATAATCTGAAATCCTGCTGGGACACAATTGAGTCTGTGAGACTAGTTGTTAATGATAATAAAAGCTGACACAGTAAAAATGATAAAATTAAAGAGAACACCCAGTAATATAAGTACTTCCAACATATGACACTGATGATCCAGTTAAGGGGGCCAGTAAGAATATCACTGGTGAGTAACTTAATACTCCATTTCCAGTTACAGAACTCTCCACTCATTTGTGGAAATGCTTTTGTCTTTTCTGCTTACAAGCTATCTGTTTTTCATAATTTTCAGAACATTCAGTTTTCATAATATATTCAGCAAAGCAAGGTCATAATTCCACTTTCTGATTAGTTTGTGTCCATGTACGAGGAGATAAAACCTGTATTTTTCATGTAGTACACCCATGATACCTTTCTCTGTCTCTCTAACATATCATAAACCAGCTGGCAACATAAAATATAAATTGGCTAGCTATAAGAACAGATGAATCATTAATTACTTATTCTGTACCAAAATGAGAGACCAATTTTACAGTATCAAATGGCAAGTGTAGATGCTAATTAAAATTGTATTTAAAAAAAAATCCCCAAACTCAGTGAGCATTATTTAAGATTGGGTTGAAAACTATCTTTAAATGTCATCTAGTACCCCCTATCTATCTATCTATCTATCTATCTATCTATCTATCTATCTATCTATCTATCTATCTATCTATTTATATATTGCTGTTTTAAAATATTAGCATTTCTCAGAATTTAGAAACATCAGTATTGAATTTTGCTCTGGCTTTGATTCTGTATTTTTATTCTCCAAAAGTACTTAGATACTATGGATTAGTCCATTTCATTATAAGCATCTTAAGATTTTTCTTATCTCATATTAAATTGTAGCTCTCACAGGCCTCACACTTCAGGTATTTTTTCTCAGATTTTTAGGATAAGGCAATAATGTCTTCTCACAAATACAACCTACAAGACATGAACTATATGCTGTTGATGTGAAAAAATCACAAAGATCCCCAAACTAGAGCTAACCAGTTTCTGACATCTCTTCCTTCTGATAATATGGCCAACCAGGAGTCAAGAGTTTTCTGTCAGAAATTGGCTGTATGATGAAGAAAAAAAAAAAAAAAGGAATGCAAGAGTGGACAAGGTAGACCAGAAAAATCTGAGAAACCACTTGGATTTGTTTTAGAAGTGCAAGAAGACTGAGATCCATTCTTTGGACTGGATGATGTGATAAAGTCTCAAACAGTAACACCACTGACACTTGGTAATTTTACAAACCTCTTCCAGCTTAATCCCTAAAATAAACACTCAAACCTGAAGACTGAAAGGTTAAAAAAATGCTACGTCTTTATTCATAATTAGCAGCCAACTGCTATACTTTGTTATATTACCAAAAATGAATGCAATTGATCTGCCTTTTAATGGCAAAGTGGATTTACAATTATTTCCAGGGGTTTTCTCTAACATCACTGAAAGCTATGCATAAGGCTCCAAAGCTGCACATGCAGCCCATAATCTTCATGCAGTGGATTCTGAAAATAAGGATTGTTACATAGAATATCCAGTCCCTTTTGGCACACTTTTATGTTGCATGGCATGTAGGAGTTCAGAGTTTTCTATTGTTACATATTAAAACATTCTGAAATACTTTTTCATAAGCTATTTATCTTTTTCTCATGCTATCTTATTTCTCATAAAGTCTTATATTTTTTCTACTCATCTCCATATTCAGCAGCTTCTCACTGACACCTGCCAAAGAGAACACCATGGAGAGGCCAATCAATTTTCTTCTTAGTAGGATTTTCTTTTGTTAAGGTGGGAACCTTTTCAAAGGAAACAGCTTTCAAGAGTCCATCTACAGAACAGAAAGGGGAAATAGTGCCCAACTGAAAATAATCGGCAAATTAGGTTTTCATTCAGGGCACACAATTTAACCACTTCACAACTGGTAAGGAAAAACAGCATGAAACCCTTCACTGGTGTGAAGCACATCGAAGCAACAGTTCCTAGACAACTTCAAAAGCCAAGGGTCCCTAGGATAAGTTGATTGATTTGGTCATTTCTTCACCCAAAGTGCTGTCACTGATCTCTGTGTTGCCTGGTAGGCTTCTGTCAAGTTCTGCAGACTCTTCATAAAGGTCTCCAGATCAAAGAATTTAAAAGTTACAAGTTCAAATTTTGAAGTAATGTTCAAAGAGTATTTCCTATCTAATAATATAATAATAAAAAATAATTTTAAAAAAACAACTTCTACATTTAAATGTTGTGAACTGTAATTGAACATACAACTAATTAGTATGAGAACTGACCTTGTTCTAAACACTCTGGTGTATGGCAAATAGCCCTAATTATTTGGTTTGTCAAGAAAGAATTTCTTTTAATTTGATTTTTATTTTCAGTAAGAATAAAATATTCTAAATATAAATGTATTTTCAAACTGTACTATAATAAAGCAACTGTAATTATACAAAGCTGATGAGTGCTTTGTCCTATTTTTACACCAGATTTTGCAGCATTCTGCACACAGGCTTTTATCCTTTCTTGATCACAACAAAGCAGCATGATCACAAACAAATCAAGGCTCCACACCATGCACTGATCCCTTTACTAATTTCCCAAGGACCTTCACCAGTTTCACAAAGGACTCCCTCTTGAAGCAGGCTGATTTTATAGGAACTTTTGCATGGATTGTGCAGATTGGGGCCCTTCTTGCTTTGTTCTTGTACAAATGAGCATCCACTTTGGCACATTTGGCACTAACCCCACATTTCTAAAATTCAAGTGTTTTTCTGAGCCCATGCCCAGCCCTAGAAGAGAATGAAAGATGGAATAAAACTACAAAAATTGCATAGCTTCTTATTTTGACAGTATCATTTTGAAAATTCTTGTACCTTATAAAGTGTCAAATTTGCAATTTTACTCCCTGTAAAAACAATAAACAAAAACTACAGTAAAGCCTGTAACACAAACTATGCACAATTAAACTATGCTACACATGCTAAAGGAGAATATCTGGTACATAAATGAAAGAACTTTTTCGAAGATCTTTTTCTGTTTAAGAGAAGACTGGATGTGGCACTCAGTGCCATGGTCTAGTTGACAAGGTGGTGTTAGGTCATAGGTTGGACTTGAGGATCTCAAAGGTCTTTTCCAACCTAGTTAATTCGGTAATTCTTTGATTCTTTTGAGCACCAAATCACAATTTATGATGAAAGACAGAAAATAAATTCTAGTACAGTTGCACTGTATTTCTAGAGAGTCTTACAGGGACAAGTCTTAAAAATAATGCTAAAAATAGACAAATATGCAATAAAAGGTCTCATAAGTATCCCTATATACTTGCCATGGAGACATTAAGATAACTAAAGAAGCAGCTCAGCTTTACCATAGGAACATATGCTCTCAAGTCGAGTCTTCCCAGCTTTCACACACATGTCCAGACACTAGTGATTAGAGAAATATCTACATTGAAGAAAATAGCTAATAAGTTATATAAATATATAAGAATACAAATATATGTATCTCATAATGACAACATAAAAAAATAAAATATATTTTAAGGCTTTGTTGAAAGTTGCAGAAGTAACAGTTGAATGTATCTAGTAGTTTCCAAAGACAATTTAGAATGAACAATGGAAACCTGACTCTTTCTAGTTAGAGTACTTAGGTATTCTAGTGTTCATTGCAAAGATGAAGATAAATTTAGATTTTATGACTAACTCAGTAACACATTTGAACAGGGATTTAGAGAGTTGCCTCCTGGGAACTTCAAGAATGAAAAAGAAGCCAGAGCAAACCATGACATGGTTGCGCAGCTATAAAATGTTAACAGCTAAACAGAAGAACTAAAGTTATTTTCCCTTCTTAAAGCAAGCACCATAGTTTAAGAAAGTCATTGCCTCTAGGTTTCACAGTGAGTCTAAGGACTCATAGCCTTGAGAGCAGCCTCTGCAGTTATTAATCTCAGTAGCACACTTTGCATGAAGACATTTTAAAGGGCAAAAGATGCAGAATTTAATATTAAATAAAGATAAAACATAAATTAATTTATCAAGGAAAGACAGGACACTGACCTTACTATTTATACAGCATCTTTAATTAACTTAGTATATTTAGAACACACTATTTTATCTGTAAAACACTTGTTTCAAATCAGCCACGCTTTTGGAAGATGATGGAGAATTCATTTGACCAGCACCATCAATATTAAACACTATATGGAATGTTATCTTGAAGTAGCATTTAAGCTATATATATAAAATTGCACATTACATAATTGGACATTGTAGAAAAATCTGAGTATTTACTACATGCACAGATTTGGGAGCTGGTTTTCATGTCACATCAACTAAATAACAGCTAGTAATATTACTTGGAAATGCTGTCTTAGGAAGAAAGCAGAAAGAACAGAACCTCAATCAACTATAACTAAAACTATTTTTATGCTATTTTTAAATTGACAGTGCGGTTATAGGTGAATTTCTCACTTTGATATCATGTTAGTGAGGCCTTTTTTCCTTATTTTTAAAAATACACTGAACTTCACGTAAACTTTAGTCAGGATTTCAGGACATGACCCATTTTGAAGATGCACCTTGGTTTCTACTGAAAATGTGTATTATCTAACACAATACAAATAGGTCAGTGCTTCCGTTCTAGTTCTTTTTGTTATAGCTAAAATCAGTACAGACTAAAATTAATACACACAGCAGATAAAGAAAATAGAAGTTATTACCACAGCAATACTCAAGAGATACAATTAGGTCACAAAAACTGAGGGAAAAAGAGCAGAAGCATCACTTCAAAATCAATAGGCATTATGAAAGGATGAGTTTAGCAACTCCAAAAACAATTGTGCATTAAGCAAACAACCAGTATAAAAAGAAAGGAAAAGGTGTTCACCCAAGTTTCAAACACACGAAACCAGTAATTCACATCACGGTAGTATTACCAAACCAAAAGGTGGTATGCCAGCAAGCCTTGGACTTTTAAGCAGAAAATCACTAACTTACATTCATAAAATTTCAGGAACAGAAAGGTAAGGGGCTGACAAAGTAGTTTATACTTAAACCCACAAGTGTAACTCAAGTGCCATTTCCTTCTACATTTACAACATGCTCAATAAGGCACAAAGTGTTTTTCATCATATTCATGATGCAGCAAAAGTCAAAGAACAAAGTTTTGCCACAGTTCTCAGTTCTCTTGTAGGCACAACTGATGGTCAGAAAAAAAAATCAAAAATGTTGTGAAACTGATGAACAACTGCAGTTAGAAGCCAGAACTACTGCTGCTGTTATTGGTATCATGTAGAAAGCTAGCACAGGGATGGTGAAAGCCATGGGCTGTCCTTTCTGTTCCTCATGGAAACAGATTCCTCTGGCTTCTTGTGCTGGCCCATTCCCCCTCCCACCTCCTTCCTCACTTACTCAGCTCCAGACACAAACCCTCTGTTTTAAATAGCTATTATAGCAAACATATAAATTAACATTATAAAACCTCCTTACCTATAGTTTTATGTAAAAACCATACAAAATGAAGAAAATACCTATATTGCTACTTGAATACAGCCAATGTGTGCCAGTTGTTTAATATGCATTGTCTATGTTACATTCTCATTCCACAGTCATCTTCTGTTTGTGTCTTTCAGAAGATCAGCCCTAAGGGACAAGGGTACAATATTTGTATGCTTTGCAGCAACATTTGTACACCACCATTCTCTTACATAATACTGCTTGGTATGATAAAGTTTCCAGCTCTTTAAAGGACAATGTCAACAAGATGCAGATTCAGAATCTACTCTTCATTTACAGCAGTTTCTTTTTTAAACAGCTGTTGTTCTGTTTACAAAAATGAGACTGAATATATTTGAGCATGAAGAAGAGTGAAAATTAATACTTGCAAAAGCAAATACTATTTGGAACTGCAAATAAGAGCATAAAATCAGCAGTACGTGCTCAAAGCTCCCTGTATCTCAGTATCCTGACAAGAACAGCAGTCTCAGGAGGAATATAAAGAACAGGGGCAGCATAGAAAAACCTTTCCTGGGCTCCAGCAATTTGTAGGTCAGGGACTACCTCAGAATATAGCTTTTGGATTTCTGTCAGTCTCTCCCAGATTTTTCCTCCATGAATGTATCCAATTGTTCTCAAGCATATGAAAACTATGGATGTCACTGTGGCAGGAATATTCCAAAAAATGTTGTGTGTCAGGGCATTTTTAATAGTGTATTGGGATACTTACGCATGAGGAATTATAGCCCAACTTACATATATTTTAATCAGAAAACAGAAAATCTGGGGTTGCAATTTTTTTTAATGAAATGCTTTCTAATTAGAGTATATCAGAGTTTAATTTAGTGCTTTTTAAATGCAACATCAGTTAGGGCTTTTAAGTCTAAGTATTAGCAGGTTGTAACTGTTGGTAAGAAATGGCAGCATTTGGAACAGCTGCTGGCTATTAACAAGAACAGCTTGCCTCATACAGAAACATGGTAAGACCAGCAGCATCCTTCTATCGTGCCTGTGGACCAGAAAGAGAGACAGTCTAGTGCCCTACTCCAATTAAAGCTGACTGGTCCCCATCCACACTGCTGTGAACCTTTAGATCAGCTTATTTCATGTCCACATTGCACAGCACCTGGCTTGTAACTCACCTGGGCTAAATATGGTGCCTCAAGATGCAGTGACTCTTGTTCTGCTGGGTTTGGTTTGGTTTGGCTTTTTTCAGTTCAAAGTGACTGAAATTATGAGAAAGCTGTGTTGCACAACCCCAGAATCAGAGCATGATGCCAAAGGCAAATGCATAGAAGTAGGTCAGGTTAGGGCATACAAAGATGCAAGTACTGCTGGAGCAGAGCTCAAGCACAGCCAAACTTGGCACAGTTCACATCGAAACTGCTCCAAGCAAATCCTGAATACACTACACCTCTTGTGCCTGAGCTTTCTCTTGAAGGGAACTATTTCAAAAGGAAGTGCAGGAGCTAAATTATCACATCAAGTGAGCAAAGTGTGGGGTCAAGCCAAGCTGGCACCATGGAGACACTGTGGCTTTGTCTACACCGCTAAGCTAGAGACAGAGTGTGGGGCTGGGTGCTGGCATGCAATTTATGTCCCATTAAGCTGTTACAACAGCTCCCAGAAGGGCTTTTGTCTGTGCCAGCTCGTGCTCTCCTGCAGTGTCTGGGAATGGATCAGGGACCATACCAGTGGGTAGTTCAGATGTATCATGCAACTTTGCTCTGGACAGGAAAAGAGTTTAGCCATTAAGATGCAAATTTTTATGCTTCTTGGGTTTAGAGCCAAAGGAGAAATCCTGGTGCCTTTTATTTACTAGTACTGTCTCTTTACCACAGCTCCCTCTGCATTCCTAGCTCAGCATGACCTAGGAGCTCAAGGCAAGACCATACCCCTTCCTACACCCCTTCCTGTCACAGAAGTAAGGTCAAGGCATGCACACATATCGGTAATAGCTTAAAAATAAAGAAACACAAGACTTCCACTGTCTATATTAGGTTAATGAATTAATTATATGAGGAAAACCCCCCATTATGCTTCAAAATAGAGAGCACCTTAAAATTCTGCTTTCTCTGGCTCTGAACTCCTGATGCCCTAAGACACCTCTCAAACTCAGAGCACATTTTCTTGGACATAAAATAGGCAACAAGTGAAAAACAGTAACTTAATACCTTTCCTTATAAATAGATGACAAGGAAACTAAGGTTTCAGTAGTTGCAAGGATCTTGTGAGCAGAGGCCCATTAAGGAAAGTGCTGTACCTAATAGAAAGCAGGTTTGGTTCCCCAGTGACAGCAAAACAGTAGTAAAGGATTCTTTGATTAACTGCAAGTAGTGTTGAATCTATCTGTTTTAAACAAGACTGAATCAGTTATCAGTAAATCAGCAAGTAAGTAATCTCTAGATATTAAATGAAGTTTACTTTCCAGGAAAATTCATATAGAATTTGCTTTCAATTAAAGAAAAAAAATCCTCGCTGCTTTTAAATTCATCCGTAACCTCTGGTTGGTCTTTTTGCTTATTTGATTGTTATTACTTTTCTCATTTTGCCACGGTACTGCCCAAAGGTTTACTTAGATTGATGTTTGAACTTATATTTTCTGAAGTATAAATAACATTAGCATTAGCGTTTACCAAAACAATCAAGTTCAAAATTCATAATAAAAGACATAGAAAAGTAATGATAAAAATAGACAGACCAAAGAATTAAACATGCTCATATCCTGGAAAAACTTCACACTGGATACCAATCCTGGATTTTGATCAATGCAATGTATCAAAACGATACAGAAAATTTACTGGGTGATTAATCTTTGAAGGTATACCACATTATTAAGAAACTTTCTTCTAATACAGTGGAGAAATAGACATACTTTTTCAATTCTTGTGTTTTAGCACATATAAAAGGCCAACATGAGACCTTTTTCCAACAGAGAAACTACCTGCTGTGCTATTTGAAACCAAATCATGAATACTTTCAGAAAACAACCATCAAATTAAAGTCTGAAAATGTAGGCCTGTAAAACTTTAGAACAGAAAAACTTGGAAAACAAGTATCTAAACTTTGAAAACTTACTGTCTTGCACCACACTTTATTTAGAATTAATTGTAAAAGTAAAAAAAAAATAATAAAGCAGGCAGAAATACAAATGAAAAATTAAAACAGCTATTAATCAAAGAAAAGTAGCACAAATATTCATTAAGAAATACGGAGGCATTCACATCTAGTTCTGGACCTGACTGTTGAAAACCAACAGTATTTGAGAGCTGACAACTGTTAGGTAATCTGGAAAATTCACAAACTTAGACCAGCTGTTGCCTGAACAAGCTTGTACACCACACATAAACCATCTGAAGAGCGGGCATCTCTCAACCACCAACAGCAGAAAAGCCAGATATTGAAAGGGCAAGCAGAGTGACGAGGCACGTAAACTGTACAAACCTCCAGAGACATATCCATATCTCTGGTCATATCAGCTAAGGGAATCTGTACTCTGTTAATTCACAGCTTCTCTGGGCAACCTGTTAAATGTAACCTGTTCTCAGGCTAAGCCATTTTCCAGAATTATTTCCCCCACTAAAACCCACAGGTTGAGGTAGGTAGAATGGCAATGGATAGTTGCAAATTTCTGCAAAAAGCTTTAATTGGAGTCTGTTATCTGAGGTGAACTCCCATAAAGTATAGGAAAATTGTAGTTAAAATAGCAGTGAACAAGGCAGGAAGATATTCAACTCTGTTACTGAAGATGAAAGTCTCCTCTGCTATTACAGAGTGGAAACAAAATCACAAAGAGTTCTGTTTTGTTATGCAAGACAACAGACTGCCTTAAATTCTTTTTTTAAGGTATCTGCAACACTTACACCATTTCACTATGGTTGTTTATATACAGATACAACACTTAGAGATGTTTTTATTGTAACGATTTATCAAAACTGAAGTTCATTAACAAATACTTCCTGAAATCTTTCCTCTGTACCAGGTACTGTGCAGACATTTACTATTGACTCTAATTTTTTTAACCATTTTGGTACTGATCTTTTCACCAGGAAGAGCTGTGGGGAGCTGCAAGAGGAAGGAGAGAAATGGCTGAAGAAAGGCAGACGCATGGGGAAAAGAAAAGATGATGGAGATGTACAGGACATGAATTACAATTCCAGAGATTTGATTTACTGAAAAAACTTTTAAAAGAAAAGCTCACACAGCTAAAGAAAATATAATATAAATTTGACCCAATGCAAACACTGCAGCTTGGTTCTACGAGTGTAAAAATGTCACAATTAGAATAAAATTAATCATGTTTTAATTTGAAGGCTGAAACTGAAGCTGAGTAAGTTCATTTAAAAATGAGTAAGAGCAACAAAATGTTTCTGCAGAAAAACCCTCATTTCCTTTAATGCTCCTTGTCCATGACCTCTGCAAAGAACAAGAGCACGTGAAACACGCAGGGCTTCTGTTTCAGTTTGTCTGTCGGTGTTGGTAAAATAAATACAGAGTAGAGAATGTTTCCATTCTCATCAGCTCACTCAGCTCACCATTAGACACTCATATGTCAGTGCACAGGCTGAATAATCAACATTTATTTCCAATTAGTAAGCTCAGCTCTTCAGGTTCAGGCTTGTCTTTAGCAATCTCACTACTTACCCCTCTCCCACCAGCACTCCTTACAGCTGATGGCATAAATTACTCTGCTAATGCTTACAGTAAAAGCAGTAAACACAGCTTCTCTCCAAAACAGCAAGAGGGAAGATTATAAAGTCATAATTTCTGATCATCTCATAAACTAACTGCCCAGGCATCCTGTGCTCCATCTGGTCTGTGGTCATCAGTCTGTGATACGCCACCTCACAGCAAGGACTCTGGCTGTGAGGGAGGTGCCACGTCAGATGAAAACAAAGACAGACTTCCTACCTGTGCAGGGCAGTAAGACTGAAACTGTGTTGCTAATGGTTTTGTGAACTTTGAACAAAGACAACTACATCTGAACTAAAAGGATGAAAATTAATGCCATTTTAGTTACTTAAAATACCTTCAGAATACTTAAAATCTGTATTCCTTGCAAGATTAACCTGAATCACATTAGACTATTTTGTTTTTCTGATTATATCTCCACTCAACATTATAGGTGAGGCCATATCCTATAATCTTAGCTCTCACCATTTTATATTGCTCCCAGCTTTCAAACATGTTGCACACCAACATTTTTGTTTTAAAAAGACTTTTTGTGACTCAGTACCTCTCATGTTGCCTTTGTTAAATTCTTCATGCTTCTTTTCAGCTGGCACAGTAGAGACATAACTGCTGTTTGTTTCATTATACAGCCTGAAGCCTTGCAGTCTGGGCTTTTGTTTTGTAATCACCAAAACAGAAGAATGAGAGGACAGATTTCATTATAAATATTAGAAAAATACTTTAATTTGTGCTTTCAAAGCTAAATAGGCCATAAAAAATAAAGACCCCAGTTAGTCCCCATTTCCTCCAGAGCCTTCTAATTAATTTTCCATAATAAAAGGAAGGTTACAGATAGGGTAATTGGCAAAAACTTTACTGCTGAAAGACAAAGTGGTCTATTATGTCCCCAGAAAACACACCTTGCATGACCCCTTATCAAGCAAAAAAGAAAGATATCTATGAATAACTAGTGATTTCCTTTTAATTGAAGCTTTCTATGCAATACTGCCTTGCTCATCTTAGTTTTGTGTTTTTAAGCTTCTGAAAACACCAAGCTTTCTAATAAGCAATATAGTAGCTCGCTGGCATTTGCCTGAGCTCTGAATTCAGTGTTTTCAGCCACGCATTGCACCTCATTCACAGCAACACTCACATTTTGTTTTGGTTTTTTTCCAGGGATTCAAAACTAAATGCTCAGAAAAAAATAAGTCTAATTAAAGGTTTAAAAATCTTGGGCAACATAAGTCTAAAAACTAGCTGAACTATATGTACCTAATATCTGTAACGGGTATACACATGGAAGGCATCCATTCAGGAGCTTCCAAAACAGGCACAAGACACTGGAAAATGTGGCTAACCATGGCTAACTGTTATTCTTCTGATTCAGTACAGATCAAGGGAAGAAATGTACAGACTGATGAGTTTCAGAGACTCTGAGGTTCTTAACCAAGCCCCAAAGTGACCGGGCCTGACCTCCTGAACACACCACACAATTCCTGGCCGAGTAAACTAAATTGGGCAGGGCAGCAGCTTACTGTGTCCCTTCAGCTTACAGTGTCTTTACGTTGCTCTTACATTTAATCTTTCTAACAGCTTGCTTTTCCATCACCCAGCTACTTCAAGAAACAAACCATCCATCATTCACTTTCCAATTACAAAATACTTTTGTTGTTGTTTCACCATTAAATCAGTCATAGATTAGCTATGTTTAGACCCATCTCTGTGTCAGTGTAGTCACCTGGTTCTACTGAGGTACTCAATAGAGAATCCCTAATTTTTCTTATTTTATGCCTTATCATCACATTTAGCTCCCTTTTCCAAAACTAAAACTCTTTCCTATCCATACTGATTTAAAGATTTTATTGGGGATTTTTTTTGTCATTTTAAGGTGCTGTGGCTGATCTTGTCTTATTCAGCCGGGCTATTTCTTAAAACCAAATAAGTCTGCTAAAATATCATCTCACATTTTAAAAGTTAACTTCTTTCATCTAGAAATGGTGCAAACCACTTGATTTTCATATATATAAAAAATCCTTTATTTTAAAATATTGTTTTGCTATCTTGATCCTCAAAGTCATAACAATATTAGCTGCTAGTCCTGTAAGTATTACAACTCAATTTATTGCCTTGTAAGTAGTTCCAAAAAAGCTTTTCATACAGACAATAAAAAATTATGCAAGCAACTTCAACAGTAGAATTTATGATCCTTTCCCATCTGTGAGGGAAAAGGTTTCAGGCAGATAAGGGTAATTTGAACATCATCTTATTTGTACAGCTTGTTTAATCTTTGTAACGGTGCAGGCTGAATCTACATATTGCCAAGCAATCAAGTTTAGGGGATTGTGTGTTGCTATAAAATAAAGAAGCAGGCTGAACTTTCAATTCATAATCAGGGAAACATCTTTAGATCTCAATCCGTAAGCCATCCTTGAATTGTAAAACCTACACTGCCTTACGCAGGGGAGGTTCTGAAAGGCTTCAGGAGGCCTGCAGGACACTGTTGAGAACTCCAATGAGTAAAGGAAAAGCTGAAACACCTGTGTAACAGTGACTTTTAGCACTGGTACTTTACTAGTGCCTAGACATTTGTGTGACAGACCAGAGCCTTGTGTGCTAGGCACCACACAGAAGCAGCACTATAAATTCTTCACAAATTTATCCTCTAAACTCATTAGAATGATAGTGTAGTCCAGTCGCTATTGCTGAGTAAAGCTTCTAATGGAAATAGGTTTCTCCAGTTCTGACAGGGAAACACGCAGTCTCTGTATGCTACAGCCTGGCAGCTCCAACCTGTCAGCAGCCCTAAGAGAAAACTAGTAATTTCCTGGAAAACACAGCCAGATAATAGTAACTGTAAAACAGACCATAAGAGATTGGTTCCACGGGCCAACCCCAGAAAAGGAAATCAGATAGAAGATGTATACAGATAAACTGGTCTCCACTATGCAGAAGATCAGATTGAAAGAATATTCTACTCGCAACACAAAGCTCTGCAGAGACAAACAAAGTAGTTTAGATGCTGCAAGCAGTACAGAGCAGGCTGCTCAAAACAGCACAACTGAGGAAAATGAAAACAAAGGCAAAGCAAATTGGTCTCTTCTCCTACAGGACTCGGCTCTCACTGCAGGTCACAGTCCTGCACCATGCAGCCAAATATTTGAAGTGCCCATGCTGTTTTACATTTAACAAATCCTTACCAGAGAAGGGACACAAGTAGCAGCAAATACATTATGGGTCATCTGCAGTGATCATCTGCAGAGGTGGTGTCACCAGCAAGGACTTGGTTTCCTAATTCACAGCATCTTTTCTGAGGGGAGGAACCACTGCTAGGGAGAGGCAGAACCCACCTAACCTGCACCAGAAAGAACATATTTGCACACAGGCACACTAAAGCCACTGCTTTGGGGTTGGAGGTTTTTTGGGAAATAGAGAGCAAGGCCCTGAGGCAAGAAAGAAAAAATCTTTTACTGCTGTGGGTAAGGATGTCCTACAGACTTCCTGACCAAGCAAGCAGAGGGGTTTTAACCACATAGACATCTGCTGAGAGGACAAAGCAGCACTAGGCAGGCGATGCAGGTTGTGGCACTGCATTGGTGACAACTTCCTAAGACAAACACTGAAGGGGCTCAGCAGCAGCAATGCTGCGTAAGCTGCCTCTCACAAACAGGGATAAACTGGTTGGTGATCCTTGTCCAGTGGCCTGGATTGCAATGACCTCAAGAGGAGTAGCTTGAGGACGTGGAAAAAGACTGGAAAGTTAAGCAGCAGAGTGAGTAAGGATTTTAGAACTGCAGATTGAGGTTTATTCAAGGAAACAGCTGGGTAAAATCCCAGAAGAACAGGGACAGGGAGAGGCTAGTTTTTGAGAATTCAGGCAGGAAGAAGTCCCTGTGGAAAGGCTAGTGAATTCCAGAGTGCCCACTTGGCTTAGGAAGAAGCTTTTTGATGAGCTAAAATTTAAAAAGAAAAGTGAAGATGAAAACCAGGACAGGCAAAAAACAAAGAGTACAAAAGCACTGTTCAGAAACTTGGGCACAAAACAAGGGAAGCCAGAGCTCACCTGAAGATAGGTCTAGGAAGGGAGGTTTTGGGAATGTGGGGAAGCCACGAGCTGTAAAAGGAATTTCAGAAAACACGTGGGCAATGGATGGGGGAGAGAACACAGTGACAGACGACAAGAGAAAGACTCAATGTCTTTTTTTGTCCCCATCTTTACATAAAAAGCTTCTGCACATAGCAGCTCCCCACTACCTGTGGGAAGCTGGACCATGTAATGTGAACATCCCTTTAAACTACCATTCCTGGGACTAAACCATAAAGTCAAATAACCAAAAATACTGCAGAACTTAAGTACAATGAAGGATTTATCTTGTAATCACAGTGTTTGTCTTATAATGACTCTCCATACTTGAAGCTATATATATATCCTTTAAAGAAATATTCTTGTGGGATTTGAATTGTAATTTACTTGTTCCAATTACAGCTGTGTATTGAGTGTGAGCAAGTCATTTTGAAACAGTTTTCAGTTTGTTATTCTCTGCAAATTACAACCAGAGAAACCCAGACTGTCTCATCAATCAAGACAAAACTGAAGAAACGTGTTTCCAGTATGCTTTAACCGCTCATAAGCGCTGATAATTTTATCCTGCTGAACTGCTACTGCCCTATATCAGTGCTGTGCAGGACAATCAAGCAAGCTAGAGACAACTGGGGAAACAAGGTGGAAAGCACTGTTCCTTTAATCTGTAGAGGTCATCTTATAGCCTCCCCACCAAAGCATCTGAAACACCTCCTATAGTGTGTTTCTAGATCCTTTGTCATGTCAGGTGATGTTTGCTCTCTTACTCTCTCCCCGGGCAAGCAATGTTTCAGGAGAAAGGTGTTTTTAATGCTTAGGCAGTTGTCTGTGACTGGAAAATATAAGTATTCTTTATGTAAGGAAAAAAAACAAGCAAAAATGTTTTAAGAATAAAAGGTACTTTTATTGTGTTTAGAGGGAATAATAATAATAATTAATTTTTTCCCTTTCTTTTTTAAGTGAGAAATCATAAAACATTCTGATGCTACAGAAAATGGGGAGTTTGTGATATCTAAAATTCTTTTTAACTCCTCATGGTTGCCAAGATATCACATGTATAAGAACTTCTCTATAGTATACTTACTTGTCTCCTTTCTCACCTAAACTGAACCCCAGAAGAGGCCTCATCCCTTCCCCCAAAATAGTCCTGCAACAGTTGTTTCACACAATCTTCAACAGGATGGTGAGCTCCACAGCTGACAACACTGTTCCTTTAGCTTGACAGTTACTTTCTAAAATTAACCTTTCATATTTAGTTACTTAATCTTCCTACAGTCCAATTATGAAGGCATTTCTTATTGAGAACAGTATTAACCTATAAATATTAATGAAATCATAAGCCTTGTCTAGTGAGCATGGTATTGATCTGTTATTCTCCTGATAATCATTTAAATCTATATAAAGAAAATATAAACTCTCAATTAAACAGTCAAAATCATGCAAAAACTCCTGCACCTCTTTTTTAAATTGCCAAACATAGGAGTAAGAAAATAATTAACACTGGATTATATTGGGTGGAATTTCTTCACCAAAAGGGTTGTCAAGCACTGGAACAGGCTGCCCAGGGAAGTGGTTGAGTCACCATTCCTGGAGTTATTTAACGGATGAGTAGATGTGGTGCTTTGGGACATGGTTTAGTGGTGGACTTGGCTGTGTTAACAGTGGGACTCTATGATCTTAAGGCTCTTTTCTAACCTAAATGATTATATAATATTTTTTATATACCTTCAAGGCAAAATATATATCTGCTATAGCTCAGAATTTAATTCCGTAAAGAAAAAACTATTTTGGAGATGAAATTTATTTTTCCACTTGGATTTAGAGTTTTATTTGATATTTCACACTACTTTGTATTTTTCTAAGTTAATAAGCTGGATAAAGGTTTTAACACTGTAATAGTTATTGCTACATTTTCACTTTCTTAAAGAAGTATACACATTCAGAATCTCACATTTGACTAAATAAATAAAAGGAAGCAAACACACATAATTATATCTGTGAATAAATCACATAAACACAGACAATAGTGAAAACGTGTTTTCAAATAGCCAAAATAACTCAATATCACAATAAAGATGAGACTTTTGCTTCTATGAACATTATACACACTCTGAGGCAGCTGTGAGAAATAGTCCTATAGAAACCTGCATTCAAACTGGTTAAAAACGGACCCTTTTCCCCTCAGAGAAAACAAAAAAAAAAAAAAANAAAAGGAGGGAATCAGCCCCCCATGACCCACAAATCAAGTCTTGCTTGCAAAGCCTTGTGCTAGTGAACCTCTGTGAATCTCAGCATTCATGAGGCAGACCATTAAGGTCCCAGGTTCCTCTGGACTTTACCATGTAACACTGTGAATGCAGTGGTACAGCAAACACTGTAAACTGCCAAGGCATATTGTGGATTAATGAAAATCACATCCTACAGTCACACCACGAGAACAGTAACGTCTGATGATTTAGTACTCTAAGGGGTACCATTTTTAATGTGAGATTTTTTTTTTACTTTTTTGAACTTTGGTGCCAGAAAGACAAAGATAGGTCTTTCAAGAGCTTTAAAAAAATTCTACATCTCATTACACTTTAATTCCCCATGAAATTTAAAAAGTGCAAGAATCACCAAAGATACAGCTTTTAAGAATGGCTGCAGCAAAATATAGTTCTGACCAAAGCACAGATATAAATCAGAGGCAAAATGAAAATAGGAGTCTCATCCTCTTATCCTAATCCATCTCCCCAGTATGGCCACACAGCTTTAGAGCACCTGAGTAAAAGCAACAAGGACTGATTCACATGACAGGGGCCAGAGCCGATGCAGAAACCTTCTTAGGTGATACTGATGCCATGATGATTTTTTTGCTTTCTCATACACTCCTCTTATATACCCTTTCATATACCCTTTTATACAGCTCTTATGTATCCCCAGTGCTTTTAGCCCACATACTTGTAATTCCCTAAGTCTGATAACTAGCTTAGACCCAGAGTTCCTTAAGCCAAGAGACCAAACATCTTGGAAGCCTCATAGTTGGGGGTCAGAAAGCCCCAGACACCAAGGTCCTCTCCAGAACACATTCTGTAAACCAAGATAGGCCATCCAAGGGGAGCATTCCTCAGGATGGGGGCTTCTCTCAAGCCTCTCATTGGGGAATCTTGGGTAGATATGCTCATGTGCAAGGTCTATAACTGTATACACAAATTATCGTGTGTGTGCATCCCTCGGGGTGTGCATTCTGGGGGGTGCACTTTGTCCAGGGGGCACTCTCGGATGTGCACTTTTGGTGTGCATTCGGGGGTGCATTCCACCTGGATGGGGTGCACCTAAGGATCCTGAAATAAATACCGAGGTAAAACCCTTTTTTCCCCTCTAACCATGTTTGGCTTTTAATTCTAAGCCCGGGGAAAGGCAACAATACCTCAGTTCAGAGCCTCTAGGTGGAAGAAGGCTTCATAACCCCAGAGATCTAATCAGGGACCAACTCAGACACAGGGAGAAATAACTAACAGCATACTTTCAACAAGCTTTCTTTTTCTCATCCACTGAATTATCCTTCACATGTTTTGATGCTCAAAAGCCATGAGGCTTTCAGTACAGTGGCTCAGTCAAACAAAGTGGGCAGCCAAGAGCTCCACGGTCACTGAAGGGCACTGAAACAATCACTTCTCCAAAGAATTGAAGCAGAGCTACACAAAGCTATGAAAGATAACAGGATTTTTTCCACAACTAATTAGAAAAAATCTAGGACTTCCAGCAATGTGGATGTCTGTCCTTAATAAATACTTACAGAAGGCCAGGATATGAGGGGACTTTGTTGTGTGCACAGTCAGAGACAGAAGAGCAAAGGGAAGATCACAGTAAGATCATCCCCCTCACTGACAGCACAGCTGACAGTGCCAGTTCCCCCCAGCCCACTGAAACAGAAGGAGCACAGCATCTGCAGCCAACAAAGCTGATTTTATGGTGTTACACTGCAAGAGCCTTATCAGCACTGAACTTCTTCTGGTGCTACCGACTCATGCACCCAGCACAAAAATATCTTCTAAAGATATTCAGAGTGCAGTACCAATCCTCTGAAATCAGCTACATCTCCTCCCTTTGCTGATAAGGAGATACACAGTCACTACCTAATTGGGCATAAAGGGTACTTGCATAGGGCACCACTCAGCAACAAATTCTCGTGCTACCTGTTTGAATATTAGAAGCCACAGGAACTGTTAGGGCCTTTTCCCTCCTTCCTAGTTCTAAATCTTCATCTTTCAAAAGCAGTCATGCCAATATTTCATTCTGATTACATAAAAAGTTCCTGCAGAATGAAGAATTACTGATTATATTTAAATGACATATACAATTGAACAGAGGAATACCAAATAAACACATTAAAAAGAACATTTGTACTTCAGTAAAATATTTGCTAGCAAATTAGATTTTATTTATAGCTACTAGCCTTTCTTTGACTATTAATAAAATTATAACCATGATGCCACCAGCTGCTAAACTGAAACAGAAATCTCTCTAGTGTCCTACTATGTCAGACCACTTCATTGCTGTGATAATGGACTATTTCTTTCTTTTGACTTAATAAAAAAATTTTAGTTTGCCATAACTGTTTCTAAACCTATTCTTTTTTTCCAAACACCCAGGAGCATTTTATCTCTACCATAAAGTTACTGATAGTTCCTTTAAAACTTTGAATGTACAACCAAAAACCAGCCATATCTATAAGAGGACAGACACCGTTAGAAAGTGATTTTTCATATGCAATTTACAACAAATTTCACCTGTGATAAATACCAAACAAAACATTAAAACCAATATTTTATACATAAATCATCTGAATAAACAGTAAATTTACTTACCATATGTGGCACACTTAGATTTCATTTTCTTTCATAAGTAGCTTACCATCTAAATCCTGAAACAAAAATAGCCGAGCCAAAACATCGAAATCTTCACTTTTTATGTGAAAGAAATGACCAACACAAGCACTTCCTAATGCAAAACAACAAGTGCTCTATGTATGTAAATTTATCCATGACTTAGTGGAGAATAACTGAGACTTCTCTTCATATGTGCAAGTTAAATTCTTTAACAACTGAAGACTCAACTTGGTGAAAAAAGGTCTTGACAATTCAGTGAAGCCACATCCTCAGACTGGAGATCTTTACATAAACTAGAGTTTAACATTTTTATGTAGTACTTGTTATGAAAGAATAACTCACAGCTTCGACTTATCAACTAGGCATTGCAAAACATTTTAAGACATACGCTTTCTCCAAAGGGATCATGGTACATGTTAATTTTAAACTAGTTTAAAAGTTAAATTACGGCTTCAGAAAAAGCAGAGAGGTTTGATGTATTGTATCAATACACTTACCAAAAGTCTAAATCTGCACTATATTTAAAAAGACAGCACTTGAATACTTAGCTAAATGGAAAGCACTCAAATTATGAGATACAGCTGTAAAAATAACATCTGCTCTACTCATTCTTCCTTGAGGATCTGGTTAGATTAACACATACGTAATACTTATGATTTATTCATTGGTTTCTCAGTAGAAACATGAAGGAGCTAGACTGAACTATAAAAAACAGGTTAGTATAATTTCTCCTTTTAACACACTTGAGAAATAGCAATATGAACGCTGTCAGATTGTACTTGGCTTTTTTTTCCTTGTTTTAGAACAGCTAATTTAAGCATATGATTCAGTTATCATAGCACTGATACATTAGGCCAGGAAAATACAGCCAACACTATTTTAAGAAATCTTGATTCTCAGATTCTAAAATTCAAATACAGAACTGTAAACTTTAAATACAAACTAACAGTTATACAAACAGAACAGGAAGCTTAGGCTTCTCTAAGCACACATCCTTTTAAGAGTTAATTAAAAAATCATTTCAGAGTCTGATGATTAATACCTAATGCACTGAAGTGGTTACTATGAGGAAAACAGCACAGCTCTCTCTTAATGCCCTACTGGCCCATTGTGGCTTTAATATCAGGTAGATTAGAAAAACTTTGATAAATCCTGACAGATGTTGCATCCTAAAATTCTTATACTATAATGCATGAATTGGAACCTGAAGTGAAAGGCTTCTGCAGTAGAAATGAGACTAGTAAAGGTATTTTCCATTAAATAAGAACCACCCCATACCTCACTCAGTAAGTTGCTCTAAGGCAAGGGCAAAGGGCTTCAGTGCACAGTAATTAAATCTCTTCTTCATTTAATGTTCATTTGGTAAGGAAAAAGAATAAGTAAATCAGTACTCATTTGTGGAAGCACTCAGGCTGTGGGGAAAAAGGCTCCAAGAAAAGGAGTTTTATGACCTTCCTAGCAAAGACATGATGGTTTCAGCCGATAATCAGAGATACCTGGCAGAGGCACAAGGGTTGTTTGGGCTTTTTTTGGAAGATAATGATTCGTAGTTCCATGTTCTATTGAGTGAGATCTGACAGATTTTCCAAATAAACACGTACAATCTACAGCCTTAGATCAGGTTATTCTACGAATTGGCCTCAAGCGTATTCAAAAATCACATGAAATTCTACCACAGTCTTCAACATGAACCTATGTTGTACATATGTTCCAAATTTCAACTCAATCCATGCAGAACTAAAAACCATTTTTATCAGGCTTTACTAGGACAGCATTTCAAATAAACCTCATCATCACAATGTTTGAGTTACATTTTTAATTTTTCAAGCACATAAGAAAGAGCAATGAGATGAAGAAGAGTAGAGAATCAGAATGCATCCAGGCTGTAGCCACAAGGATGTGGTGTGCAACGAATAGGAACAGAGTGTGGCATAAGGGGACTGTCCATCACTAGTAACACACTGTACCAGTTGGCATCACAGCAGAAGACATTTTTAAGAATGGATTTTGAATTCTGTGGTATTCTTAATTTATGAAGGACAAAACTGGATTTCTCCTTTTATGGAGGAAAATTGTTAATTCAAGTAAAAGATCACTGAATGTTAGCAACAGGTGTTGAAACAGGCTCAGCCATCCAGGATGTGCAATTATACTGAACAGATGTGCATGGAACAAAAAGGATAAAAGCATCTTAATATGTCAAAAATTATGTCCTTACATCTAGCTATTGAAAGTAAATGAGTCAAATCCTTTAAATTTTTACTCAAGCAAATTACTAATAAAGCCAACAACAGTTTGCTCATCAAGGTCCTTAGTTATAAAATGTAAAACTTACAGGAGGACTACTGCTCCCCACAGAGGCCCCCTCATAAAATTAGGATCTCTATTTCTTACTGAAAGTAGAACGAATAAAGGAGTTTGTGGCCTAAAAGATGTCTTCATAAAAAGATAATTATTCTCTAGTTCTGTCAAAAATTATTCATTTAATGCTGCAATCACTGTGAGGAAATCCACAGCTCATGTTATGAAGCAGGCCAGACTACACTGTTAAAATCACCTCCTTTTTTGATCATCAGCGTCTCTCTGAGTGCTTGATGCTGTGACATCAAAGCAACAAGTGACATTTGCCAACAGAAGATTTCATAAATGAAATAATGAAACAAAAATAATAAATATTTCAAATATTAACTATTTTTAAACTATCTCAGTATTCTCTTAATATTAGAGATCAAATAGATCAATTGCACAGCAGCTTCCATCGAAATAGTCCAGCTGTAGTCCAATTTATCAAAGGTCACTCACTGCACATATCCTAAAAATGTCAGCAAGACTTTATACAGAAGAATCAGAGTATCTGGTATTTCCTAAATATGAGTTTTCTCTAGCACAGAATGGCAACAACAGCATGTGGGGTTTTGTTTTTCCTGTAAGTTACTGAATACCTGCCTGCAACAGCGATTTACTATCATTTCATGCTGTTTCTTAAACTTGTCTAACAAAATCATTAACTTTCAAGTAGTGACAATTTTCAATTACACTCAGTACAATGTTTCCAACTCTTTAATTTTATATGCATCTCCCCTAGGTAGACTAACAGTGTTTTCCTAAATTATATATATGAAAACTAAATTACACAAAATCAAAACTGTAAAATAGGTTTCTATTCTTCTCATACTCTACATTTGATCTACAATTATAGCATATTTTCTAAATTTTCCCCATGAATATCCCTATGGAAAAACTCCAATCAATGTAGTAAAATCCTGCATGTCTAGTTAAGTTACAAAAGACAGAACTAAGAGAAAAAAAGTAATAGACTCTACAAGTAAACATATATTCTGTAGTGTGTTTATCCACAGAAGATTACTATGCTGTATAAAAGGAATGATAAAAAGCAATAAAAAAGCATTTCACAAATTAGTGTAAGACTTGGATAATGCCTACAGACAGAGTTACAATACTTCTATAAAGACTGTTAGCCCTGAGAGAGGAACTGCTTTGTTTTTGACATGGAAACAAATGTACACATCCACAAAGGGCTGGGGTTTTTGTCAACATCTTCATCTGCCTGATCTCTCGTGATTCTGTCAGACATTTCAGTACCAAGGCAAGGCACAGTGAGCGCAACAAATAAGCAGACTTAAAAGACTCTTCAAACTAGATATAGCTGGAGTTTTCCCTGAAGAATAAAGGGTTCACCTTCTTCTTCTTACCAGCATAAAAGGCAAACGCTTTCTTTTATTCTGTGTAAAACCAAGAAAAGCTGAAGATTAATGCCACTTCTTCAAACAAACAAAACACTGCACAGGTGCAGGGGTGTACAGTATATATAGAAAAAGCTGTAAAATAAGGGCCGTGTTATTTCTTTTTACAATCAGTTACTGTTTTGAATCTACTAAAGGTTGGTCCTGATATTTAAAACCCCATGATTGTGAAAGTAGGTAATTGCCCTTGAAATCCAGTGCACTTAGAAAAGTTGGGAGACTTAAGCCCTGTGGTTTTGCATAAATTTTAATACTTTAACATATCATATTTATATTCAGTATATATACACTAGCATATTTACACAGTATCATGCTGAAAGGAAAGTTTTAAATAATGTCAGAATAGTGCTCATTAAAGTTACAATTACTAACACACATGATTCCATCAGGAATGTGAATCACACTGAACAGCTGGAGGTGACTGGGTGGTGGATTAGCACAGCTGCTTTGCATCTCTGCAGGTCCATGTGCACAAAGCCCATCTCAAGTGGCCACAGCTATCATCGACTGATAAGAACTAAACTCTGTTTCTGACTGGATCGAAAGACTGACAGGACTTCACAGAGCTGGATGAATTTTTGTGGGTGCTACCTGCATTCATTATATATGTTTTTTATCACCCTACCTTCCTGCCAAGAAATCCTGTCTTCAAGAAAAGTTTAAATATTTTTATAGTAACTTAAAATGTATAATTGCAGCCTTAGGTCAGCAGTTTCCATCTTCTGTAAGACTTGTACCACAGAAAATGCACTTCCACAGCTCTTGGAATAAAGAAAAGAAACCATGTTGATTGTTGAGCAGAATCGGCCATTCAAGAAAACATAAACTACTCTACATAACAACATGGGGAAAAAAAAGTGGCTACAGGCAGAGTTCTAACCATCTTAAATAAAGAATGAAGACTGAGAAATCAAAAAAAAAAAGGTAAGAGTCTAAAAAAATATTTACATAATTAGAAGAGAAATGCCTTGAGGAATACAAAAATCTAACAGCATATGTGAACAAAACCCAAATGCTCTATCAAAAGGTATTTGTAGGAGATCATACTTTTTGCTGAAGAAGACATCATAAAAATGACATTTTAATTATCTGTTTATATCTACTGGATATAAAGGATTCCAGGACTGGAATAATAACCAGTTTAAATCTGCACATCTGTTGCTGTATTTTCTCAGCATTTCAAGGACACAGACCTCAAACCTTATCCCATACTGGCCACCTGCCAGTCAGATTTTCCTTCTATATAACAAAGTAACGTATTGTTACTTTGCTAAAAGCCAAATTACTGCACCTGATTTGAGAAAAACACTCTCCCATAAGCTGAGCAACTGCATCAGAAAGGCATGGCAGAGGGGCCCTGGGGGCCAGCACAGCAACACGGTTTGTCCGAGCAAGAGTGGCCCGCACTGCAGAACTGCTTGTGCTGTATTGCACTCCAGCCACCCCAGGTCCTTTTCCATCAGCACATCTCATAATTAAATCCATGATATGGCTGTCATGTTAGAAGTCATCTGAGCTGCAGCAATCAGAAATTCCCGTTTGAATAACGTAAATCACCATAACGCAACCTAAGCCCCCTCCCTACAATCAGCAGCACAAACAGCCCTTCCACAGTGTTCACACGTTGACCTCTGAGACTTCAGGCGGTGCTGACTGTCCACTGACGAGTCTGCAAATATGGCATGACAGACTCAACCATAAAAATACAACACATAACCCTTCTGATTTTATTACTTGTCATCTACTACATGTATTAATAAAAAAAAACCTGAGCAAATCTCCTCTGGGAGGATTTGAAAAGCTGTGATTTAACAGACATTTTACGATTTTCAGAAAGGAGAGGTATCTATGTTCTATATCCCCAAATCCCACCCGCAAGAGGGGAACATAGCCAGCAGCTATGACTTCATGGTTTCAAGCAATGCTTTACAACTGTTCCCTGTAGAAAAACAGCTATCAACTCATCAGCAAAAATTGATATGAAAAGCCAGATTTCTGTTCCTACTAAAGACAATGAAAGTTCTACTGTAGCATTCAGTAGGTTCTAAATTGAGTCCCACTAGGATAGAATTCATTTTATAACTATTTCCTCCTTTCTTAACAAGAGCAAAGTACCTGCATTTTTAAGTATTAATTATTATCACCTGCAGACAGTTACAGTAGAACCTTGTGACTTTGTAACAATGATAGACACTTGACAAGATTTTCTGAATTTTGCCAACTAACCAACTGAAAAAACACAATAGGAAAGCAACACAAATTTACTAAGTTTAGTTACAATTGTTTATACCACTTCATAATGTATTAGTCAATCTGATATGTTGCATCTTAGTTTACAGATTCTTCACTTGCATTCCTGGATGTATTAAGTATCATTACTGCAAAGTGATACTTAATGCTAGGAATACAAAGGAAGGTATGCCAGCCTCCTGAATGAAGTAATAAGCTTTTATTTCTCATCTAAAGCCAAAGATTCATTGCTCACATTGTTTCCATTTTGCAGTCAGTTCAAACTTCAACGCAACAAGATTGTCAAAGTAGCTAAACTTTAACAAATTTGATTTTCTAAATTTTAAATATTATATATAATTTATATATATATAAAAAATTAAATGTAGTCTACTATTGAAACATTGTTTCTGAATTTGACTTTATTTTTCACAACTATTACTGTAAGGTTAATACCCCATAAAATTACGACACAACATAATTACATTTGAAATACGTGAAAATTATATCCCTTTCATTTACTTTTGTCTTTTCTTGCAATTTGTAAGTATTTATTCAAAATCTCCAGTGCCTTTCATTACCATTTTCTATGTTCACACAGTTGTTTTTCTGCATTTGTAGAGATCCTTGAAGCAGCTAAAGGCAATTAGAAAAGGCTAAGATGCTAAAACAGTATTTTTAATAAGCAAGAGACTGAGAAGATATTGTAATTACTTCAACTTATTTCCTTAATGTACTCTTTTTCATGCTAAATATTTCTATAATGCAAGCCATTTTCATCCAAAACTACTTTTTATTTCTGTAGTTCTGTAGTCTTTCTTTCTGGCTCACACAGTTCTTAAGAAGTTATTTGCCAGTAGCGCAAATGCAAATAACCAGAAAATAAAAACTGCAATATTTCTATAACTCGATGACTGCTACATGCTGGAATCATCAAACTTTTAACCTTACTTTACTCAAAAAGGATATAGCTCACTTAATGTCATTCCTGCAGTTGTCCCGTTTTCTCCATACTGCTGATTAGGTGGCCCAATCCCTTGTATTTTCTACAGTTTATACCTTCCTACAGGATTTCCACTAAGAGTGTGAGAGTGCCTACTCAGCAATTCAGCATCCCAACCTAGATATCTAAAAACAAAAAACACATGATCAGGGACAACACATTCTAAAGTGCACTGCTTCTCACCTTGCACAGAAACCTTGCTACAGAGAAAGATTCCAGCTCTCCAGAATGCTAACAACATACCTTCCAGTTTTTGCTATAGATCACAGAGGGCTTATAGAACGGTGTTTGCATTTCACTACTCTGATTCATCTGCTCAACCAGGTGAAAATTAAACCAGCATCATAATATAATTATACTACAATGCGTACACGTGGGGCATTTAAATTAGGCTGCACAGGCAATTACATGCTTGATAGGGGAGTTCTGAAGTGTTCCTGTGTGGAGCACCCCCGCCGGGGGGTGGGCATGGAAGCTGAAGCATGGTCTGCGGGGTTTCCAAGCTCCCTGGTGTTCTCCTGTTCGTTATTGGTGATAGGTGTCTTCCCCGCCCCAAAACCTGTGGTTGTCCTGTGATTCCTGGGTCTTCGGGATACAGTTGGAAGAGGGTTTGTGCCTGACCTGGCTACCATGTGGTCGGTCTGTGTCTCTCCTGGCTGCCATGCGGTCAGAGAAATAAAACATCCATGAATATCTACCAAAAATATTGTTCCTGATTCTTTCTATGGACAAAGCTGTCTTCAGGGAGGGTGCAGCCCAGAACCGGACTGCAACATTCCTGAGAAGGTTTTCAAAGGTAAAAAAATTTCCAAGTTCTTAAAAAAAAAGGAAACATACTCCATTAGATGACAGGAAACCTAATACCTTCACAGATCTTTGTAAACATAAGATCTACTGGAAAACTCCCTGTTTCTTGAACCAAGTAGGTCACTGTTAGCTATAGAAACTTACCAGTCTGTGCTTTTAATGAAGAGCTGGTCCAAAAGTACATACCAAAAACTTACTTGCTGGAGTACTGCTTCACTCCCAGTGCCAGCAATGCTGCCATGCAGGCCTCTAGCACCAGAAATAAAGAAGTTCTCGGATAAGTAGTGTTGCTCTGTAGGCTCTGCAGGAGACTCATCTCCACGTCTCTCCTCCCCTCCTAGTAATCCCTGTTCCCATGTTTTCACCTCATTCCCAGTCTCTGTTCAGGCAGCTTCAGCATGCAACCGTGATGACCAAGTACTACCAGTAAACTCCACACAGTCAGAGTTCTGATTTCCTGTACACCTGAGCTCCACAGTGCCAGTCCATCCCTTTTACCCCAGCATCCTTTTCCAAGGTACTCCTGACGGCCAGTACCTGCTCCAAGTCAAATCAAACAGTGATTCTTCCTCTGCTCTGCCCCTTTCCAGCAGACAGAGAGAATGAAATTCAAAGAAGAGAACAGAAAGTTTTAAGACTTCAATACACAAAAAGAATCTCTGATTCCAATCAGATCAGAACTGCAGTTACAGAAAGGTCAATTCAGCTCTGCATCAGGGAAGATTCCCTGTATGCTGAGCTGACAGAAAAGCAGGGGGGGGAAAGTCTCTCTACCCACTTCTACCAACACTTACATGAGATTATTTAAACAATCATTTTTCAGAGGTTGATAAATTGGTCAAAGAGTGAGTATTCACAGGGACAGTCAAAGACACTCTTAAAAATAGTCAAATTGATTATATTCACCTTGTCAAATTGAAGTTCCTCCTTCAAAGCATGCAAGTACTAGAGCTTTTTGCAAGGAAAGGTTGATGAAATTCTTTTTTTAATGGGCAAAAGGATACCAGGCATTTTCTTGTGAGGCTTATGGTCAAAGCCAAGTTGGCAGTCTTAACTAGAATTTTCTGTGAAAAATCAGCCTGAGGCCAATCCAGGGAAACAAAAAATTGTTAGCCTCAATGGTTAGGAGCTGGTCAAATTCGGAAACTTGAAATACAAACCTGCAAAAGGAACTGTACTGCCTTCAATAACAGAGCACAATCAACTCCTCCACAAAACTTCTATCAGAGTTAACAAATATAATTGAAACATCTCTGTGGTAATTTTGACAGGATGTCAAACGAAATGCTTGCAGATAAATGTAAAATACTGAAAATTCTTCAAAAATTAAACTGATTTAAAAAAAAAAAAAATTAACTCCTCCCAGCTCATTGTAATTAACAAAAATACCTATTTTCAAATGAAGAGAAACAACAAAAATCTTTAACATATGAGGCAGTTTATTCTACATACCAACCCTCCATCTACTAACATATGTGACAACAGTGACTAACATATTAAAGTCAAATCCTATCTCATACCTAACAGCCCATGATGCAAGCAGATGGTTTTAATCCCACCAAGGAAATTTTCTTCTCCGTTGAGAACTGCGAGGTGACATGGCCATCCACTTTCATCAAAGTCCTATGTTCCATCAGGAAATCTATGTCTCTGGGGACACATGCACACAGAAGAAGTTACATGCTGGAGGAAAAACACATGCATAAGTAGAGTTACACCAACCTTCTCCTCTGATGGCAGTAAGTGTTGAAACTATGACCTTGTTCCCAGCACCAGGCACTTTTGCCACTACACAGAAAGCAGTTTTCCATATAGGCATTTCCTCCCACAGGACCCCCATCAACTCAAAACAAAATGAGCTCGTCATGATTACCAGCAATCCCTGGCAGTATTGACTGTACATTTCTCTTCCCTGGGCCTGTACACACAGTGATTAATTGCATAAAATAACTACATCGAGTCATCCAGCAACAGTTATTGATCAGCTTGTAATGAACACAAATGTAAACTTAGTGTTTTCTAGACCCTGTGTCTATTTATGTATTTCTGTTTACTACAAATAGATCAATTTCAAGCGGAACATTTTGCTGTTTTCCAGCTATCTTGAATCATCTCTATGCAATTACCAGTCTCCACTGAAGTTTGCCATTATTTATTTCACTTAAATACTAAAAACCACAACTACTGCATGTAAGAGGACAGAAAAAAGACAACAAAACCATGCTTGTAACTACTCACATTTTAAGGAAGTCCCAAAATATTAGTTATATACACTGGAAAAAGAAATGTCATAAGGATGTTGATGGAAACTTACAACCACAACACAGTTCTTAAGCAAAACCTACATCTGGAGTATTTACTTCCTTGTTTCAGCAGGACATAGGGCCTTATGGATCAAGTTTTACCCAGGACTCCACTTAAACACCAGGACACTACCTGCTCCTTGAAGAATTGCCATGATTCACAATTCCCAGTCCCCTTCCTTATTTCACAGCATTCAGACACAGTGAAGTCACTGTGGAAAGACCAGACCAACTCTTCATGAGACAGCAGCCAGAATTTAATTAATCTCTCTGTGTTTATCTATTAAGAAATTCCTGAGCCACTGTGAATGTTTTAATTTTCAGATGGAGTTCAAATTTCAGGTTATAAATTCTTACACTAGAAAACCTGCATTTCATACACACTAACAACTTTATTTTAGACACATGTACAGCAATATGTGTGCAGTTCCTAACTAGGTTTTGAACACAATGAAACAGAACAAAAAAGCTTTGAGAAGGCAGTAGGCTGCAGAGTGAATTCCCCTAACCCTGGCTTTGAGGTAGGCAGTGATGGTCCCTATAGGACTCTGCCAAGCAGAGATAACAGGCACTGTCAAAACAGGTTTCCTACAGCAGATTGCCTAACAATCTGGGAAGGGCAGGATCCAAAGATTTCCCAAGGAGAACATTTTCACATCCAATCAGTCCTTCAGCTCTGCCCAGACTGTCCATAAAAAGGCTCATATAGCAGGCTAAGATGTGATGGAGAGCTGAGAAAAATCAGTCTGGTAGAAACTAGATGAAGTCTAAATTAATTTTTTTGTAGTTTACTGAAGAGAAACTCTTATCATGAACCTTCCTTATCTTGTGTCATTTCCCTTTTTTCTTTTATTTTAAATGACTGGTGCAATACAGTTATGCAGTGATTTTTTTTCCAAATAAATGATGAGGTATTAGCATATGCCACAGTCAAAGTGAATTTTTTTTAAAATAATCATGAATACTCAATCCAGCCTACAGATATAATAATCACCCATGGGAATGGGACTTAATATACCAATCTTCAAACATCATGGTCTCTCTTTCCACTGGCCCTATTTGAAAGGCTAAGAAAAATTATATAGATATTTCAGCCAACCAGCTTCTGGAAATCCTGTAGATATTATTTACAAACATTTTCTGCACCCATTAAGTATTATAATTGAAATACTTACATTTTTCTAAATTAAAAATATAAATTCAAAACAAGGACTCCCCCACTCCTTCACTAACCATGATAATAACTAAATGTGTCTAAGATGACCAAATCAGCAGACTTAGCTGTCAAATAAAGAAACCAACCAAAAGTATCCTATTCTCATAGGATATTCTCATATTCTCATATTGAAAAGAAATATATTCCATATGCTTTGGGTTATTTTATAATGGAACCTTAAGCAACAAATGAAGTTGAATAACAAGATTCATGGCTACATGTAGATAGATATCTGGTTTATTTATCCTTGGTAGGCAAACAAGCAGACCCCAATAGCTGCAGGTTCAATAATAGGGGTAAACAAAGAGAAAAAATAGAGTCAGGTAAGGAAGCAAACCAGATTATATTTCACATTCAATATTACTCCCTTAAATATAAAAGTCAACAGAAAGACAGAGATAGTAATATAATCAATTGTACATTACAAGAAAGCAAGAAGATACACTAATCCAAATGGCCTCTTTTCCATTTTTTCATTTCTGCATTGTTTCAATAAAATACATATTCTAATACTAAGAGATATAAAATGTGAATGTAAATACCTCTAGAAATTAAAATTTATGGCTCTCCTAGCAACTGTTTCTCATACACTTGCATACATGCAGTATTCTGCACGGTATTTGGTGCGAGCTTTTGTGCTTTCACAGCAGCAAGGTTGAATTATGGTTGCTGTGGGAACTATATCTTTGAATTTCTTGAGCTCTGCTCTCATCTGAACTCAAATGTTACATTTACATAGGCAAGCATTTGCTGGTTTTCTCCACGGAAAGGAATCTATGTGAATGGTTACATACTTAAGTATTCTTACCAAAGAAACAACACAGCTCCATGTCTGGAGAAGTACAGAGCTCCAATCACTGTCACACTGCATACACAAGAAGTAAAACAGAGACACATAAAACCTGTGAGTCAAATGTGCAGGGTACCTCTAGAAACAGTAATATGTGATGATGTTGATGCCTTAAGTTTTAATTTCTATATTTTTCAAATCCTGTACTGCCTAGTGTGTAACTCTAAGGTTTCTTGTAGCTTGTTAGCTGCTCTCTTAGGCCAGCTAGACATAACAAAGCCTCTCTAAGCTTACTGTTCAAGGACACTCAGGCTGTCCTAGGCCCAAAAGGTGTAAACTAGGACCATGAAAGAGGTGGAAAAATTGAAGAGAGCTAAATTTTTAATTGGTGAATTTATGCTGATATGCAAATGGACCAAACCTATAACAGTGNTACACTGCTACCAGACCTTGCTACCAGACCTTCAGAGGAAGACTAGACCTTTTCTACAGAGTCACTGCCTCAACAGAACCATCACTCCAGGAGGACTGCAGCCACCATTTGATTGGACTGCTGCCAACCCCCTGACTGTCAGGGGGTCAGGTTTGTACTCTGACTCTGTCAGTGGGTTGTTTTTTTGTACTATTAAATTTATTTTATTTTTCCTATTAAATTGTATTTCTGACTTGAAGTCTCCCACTAGTTTGCTTTCAAAAGGCTCCCCAGAGTGTACCTTGAAGGCCCTTCAAATAAATACCTACCTTTATTCCCTTACTCTTGTCTAGTCTCTGTTTCTAAGTGGCTGGGAAAAAGCATCTATGTCACTAAAAGTTTGGGGGTTGCAATCCTCCTTTATTTGTTCAGCTTTTTAACCACAGGGTTTGAATACATGTTTTCTTTCAACCATTTGATGAGAGGATACATATACACACATATATATATATGTGTACAGAGAGAGAGGCAGAGTTATACACACACATTTGTCAGATGCTTCGGAGCTTCTCTGCAAGTGAGTGATCTTTGCAAGTGTGAGTGGGTCAGTATTGCCCAGCCCCAGTCAGCACAGACATTGCTCTGGGAACTTTTTGAACTTACAGCAAAAGAAAGCAATTACTACAGAGGTCTGACATTTGACGTGTAACACAGGTCACAAGCTGCTCTAGAGACTCACCTCAGCATAGGGGAGAAAGACCTCTTACTGCTACTAGAGATGTTCTCTATCAGACCTGATTTGTCTCCTAGTAAAATCAAGAAGCTTAAACTTAGAGGCCTGTCTTCTTGACAAAAAATATTCTATTTACTGTTTCCCCATGGATACATTTTATGATTTGATATCATCAAGAAAAGAGGAGTCAAGTTATTCAACAAAACTCTGTATTTTCGGAATTATCATCGAACGATTATGCTTCTAAAATCATCACATTAGAAATCAGAAATATCAAGCTAATATTGCAATATTCTTAAATTGAAATAAATTTCACTGCACAGTTCTGGAGTTCTGGACTCCTTCCAGAAGTCAACATAGGTATAATGTTTTAAGGAAGACTTTTAATTAATGTGGAGGAGCATGAGGAGAGGAGAAATCAAAAAGCAACATAAAGTCACAGATTCTGAGGCATGGTGGCACCTTTCTGAAGAAACACCAACACACAGCTACATTCTCAATGCTCTCAGCAGACTCTCAAGGTCTCTTTAGCTTCCACTTAGGAAAGCTGGACATTCCACTAGGGTAAGTGTTCTTGGGGAGAAAAAAACTCAACCCGAAAAAAGCAATCTAAGTGAAATATGGCTGTGATGGCCTGGTTTAGAATAGAGGAAACGGCACACACTGAAAGTAACAGCCTGCTAAGATTAACAAAAAAAAAAAAAAACAACCTACATGAAAAATCTCAAGAGAAAAAACCTCCACATTTTTAAGATGCAGTGCATGAAAAGTAAGAATTATTCTTACTTTAAATTCACTGTATCTTCTTTGTATACCATTAAAAAGGACTTCAAGTTAGTGCTTCTTGTAAATAAATGAAATCAGAAGCATGGGGTATTTCCACAATAAACAATCAATATCAAAACAGAATTTACAGTGTTAACACAAGATCAGAGAAGCTTCAAAAATAAGAATTATCTGACAAACAAAACCATATATTGACAAAAACTAGTCTGTATTAAAAACTTCAAAGATCATGAAGGTTACTCAGTAAGACAGATTCAACAAGAAACCATCAAGTCTTGCAAGGATAACATTTCTACTTTGCATCTTTGAGTCTAGTCATCACACAGAAGTTTATTCTGGGTATAAAGAGAAGGAATATTAATATAATTTGTATCTCCCAAAGAAATTGTAGGTTATTTTCATTTCAGGATCTCAAGACTACTAAATATGGTAATTAGTTATAGTAGTTGTGTGAAGTGGAAAGACACATCACTAACAATGCAACCGTGTTGAATAGTTTTACAACTCACTTTTGAATGACACATGCCCTCTCAATGAATAGAATGTCAAATCAACAGCCCCTGTTAGTGTCTAGACATAATTGTCTCTGAATTGAATACACCAGCGTTAACTGCAATACCAAAATGGTTCCAACTAAAATAATGGAACTGTCTTGCACCATACTTCTCCATATTTTGTAAAAATTACATAATACAATAGATGGAGAAAGATCTATGAGGTTAACATTTTGCATATTCCTGCAATCAGCCCAACTGTCAACTCCATTCACAGTGACATGAGCCGCTATAAAATGTGCTTGCAAATAAACACAACCAGAACATCTGGGGAATGTATGCATTCTGAAACAAAACTGTAGTAGATGGAAGACTTAAAAACATACAAATAGGCCATCAGTTTTCTGAACATACAAATATTTCAAAATATTTTATATTTCAATTGTAATAGCCATGCGCAAAACATTATGTATATAAAAAACCCAGTATTTATTTATGTACTTATTCTGAAGCCTCCTGGAGGAAAAGTCAAACACTTCTACATGGATCTCATATAATTTTCTTTTGACTTTTATATGAACCTTGCATAGACTTAAGAAAAAAGTGTGTGTACATTTGTGAGCATGTAAAAAATAAAGAAATTTCCAAAGTTGTATTTTAAGAATAAAGCACAGAGTTCTTCATGTTGGCACACTCAGATATTAGAATTTTGTGCTTAACTTCATAATGTAATGTCTAAATTGTCTAACACAGAAGCTTGCATACGTAGACTGAAGGCCACATGATGATACCACATAGAGGTATGAATGGAATCCAGGGGTACCTTCAAGAAAGCAGTCATATTTATAGATTTACTAACTGGAAATATGAAGTAAGTCAACAGCAGGATGCTACCACATGCAGGAGTATTCAGTGTCGATAACAAATGAAATGCTTCATTCTCACCCTTCACTGTCACTGCAAGGACTTTTACTATTCTATATTTATCTCCAGAAGGAGAATCATAGGATCATTTAGGCTGGAAGACACCCTTAAGATCATAGAGTCCCACTATTAACACAGCACTGCCAAGTTCACTAAACCACATCCCAAAGTAGCACATCGCCGTATCTTTCAAACATCTTCTCGGATGGTGACTCCACTGCTTCCCTGGGCAGCCTGTCCCAATGCCCGAACACCCTTTCAGTGAAGAATTTTTTCCTAATATCCAAACTAAACCTCCTCTGGTGCAACTTGAGGCCATTATACTTGTCCTATCGTTACTTGGGAGTAGAGACTAACCTCCACCTCTCCACCACCTCCTCTCAGATAGTTGTATAAAGCAATAAGGTCCATCCTGAGCCTCCTTTTCTCTAGGCTAAACAATCCCTGTTGCCTCAGCCACCCTCCAAGACTTGTGTTCCAGACCCTTCATCAGCTTCATTGCCCTTCTCTGGACATGTTCCATCACCTCAAAATTTGCACAGAATATGTAAGGTGATCACCCACAAACATATAATCAACACAGTGCTATATTCACTCTTCTGCATGAGAAACAAACATAAGCTTCCTAATACTGAGTATCCTGTTAAGCTTTTAATGACAAAAAAACCCCAAGGAATATATTACGCAGTTGAAAAAAGTCTCACCTGTTACTCAGTACTCCAGTTACCTCATGGAACAAAGCCACATCACTGCCATCAGCTGTTAACACAAAATGACTAACAATGAATCTGAAGGTACAATAGCTTTGATAAGATCTATCATTACAGCAAGTAGCAATCTAGGGTTCCACCAACCAATATCAGAACCTAGGTTAAATCATGCACTTGAAAATATGCTCAGGATGCTTGGGAAGCCTGGTCTCTGTCCTTACCATAAGTAAAAGTTTTAACAAGTACACGTTTTAACACTTTCTCCCAGTACCTCATGGTTCTTTAGTTTTATAGCTCACAAATTATAGATTGACTCACTATAAATTGCTCTGCACTGCTAAGGAAAAAAAATAAAGAGAAAGCACATTAGAAAGCACATTGTAGTGCGCACATTGGTTTTGCTATTTTACATATATATTGCTATTTTCAGAATACCAGCTCTATGTTCTTACTGTGACAGAAGAATGATCCCTTACACAGAAAAAAATACTACAATGACCCAGAAGCCACCTCTGTCTCACATGGAGCTGCACTGAGGAAGGCCAGCCACCACAAAGTTCTTCCTGCATGCTACAGAAGACATCTATTAAAAATCCACGGTGGGCTAGTCGAAACATCTATGTTTAAAAAGACTCTGTAGAGTCTTTAACTAAAAGGGATTGCATCCATCATGTCAACCAAAGGTTTTAGCCTGGCATTTAAGCAGAATATTTAAAAACATACACTGAACTGATGCCGAAAACTAAAGGAATTTAAAGAACTAAGTCTCTAATGCTGTCCTTAGAAATCAGCAAACTATGAACTGTGTGACCAAAAAAACATCACACGAAACCTCTGGAGTCAGTCTTAAAATTAAAAAAAAAAAAAAGCCAAACCCCCAAAAAACCCAAAACAAACAACAACAAAAAAACCGTGATGGGGGGTAAAGGAGACTTTGGTAAGTTCAAAATTGCTTGTAATTTATGTGGCAGCTCCCTCTTCTGGATCACCAAACCCTGACAATTCAGCTGAGATGGCAAGATGCAGAATCTGAGTAGTAAATAACACCTTTTAACTGTTGGTGGGTTTTGTCATGTACCATCAGGCAATCATACAGAGACTTGTGAGCTATTGCCCATTATTCTGAATAAGGAGTTTATATCCAAGTAGCATACTATGAGGGAAAGGTAGTTAAAAATACGTGAATAGTTTGCGATACTTTTGGAATTTTTTCATCAGATAGTATAAACATGCAGGAAAAAAAACTATATTGACTTCTGCTTGAAATCTCTCACCATTTTACTAAAAAAATGCATTTTACAGAAAAGAACTGATCAATAAGAACATTAAAATTCAACCTGTGTGGCAGAAGTCAAGCTTCTGGGTTGCAATTCTTGAAACATAAGAATCTTATCTTCTTGGAATTTCTTTCAGCTTTGACAGGTTCATACCTAAAAAAAATCCTTGCACAGTAGAAAAAACTTCTCTGTGCATCAGCTCTTCAGACACTCTGCAAGACAGACTGGGCAATTTCTGTACGCATTTATAAACTAGAATTGGAAAGATCAGAAAATTGGTACTCTCTATCCTATATAAAATTCATCTCCATAAAGGAACCCTGGCTTTCTGACTTGACCTATAATGGAAAAGGAGGCTTTGTGAAGACCTGGTGATTTTTATGTATCTAAGCTGGAACCACAGGCAATTCTGTACTCTCTAAATTGACCATCACTATTCAAGCTGAATGACAATGTTTGACTTAAATATAAAAATTACTCTAAATGGCAAATTTATGGCCCAAATGAAATCACTGTTTACTTCATCAGTGCAATTATTGATAACAAAATCATTACCTAACTTAAATTATTGAATATTTAATGAGGAAGAGAGTAAATAAAATATGTCCCTGTTAAATTCTGGACCAGATAACTTGAAAGCATGATTTTTGACTTGCTAATAATTGCATAATTAGGCCCACAACAGTGTGATTTCATCTTTCATGAGATACTTATACTGAGTGCATCATAAAGTTTATGGCAAACAAACGCCAAGGAAATTTTGATCATTCAAGCATAAAATTGCCAGGAGTT
This sequence comes from Platysteira castanea, assembly GCA_013397175.1. Classification (NCBI taxonomy): domain Eukaryota; kingdom Metazoa; phylum Chordata; class Aves; order Passeriformes; genus Platysteira; species Platysteira castanea. The sequence continues at coordinate 201,968 of VYXC01005845.1, forward strand.
ACTTGGACGGAACAGAAAGTATCATATAAAATGGAAAGCCTTGTGGACCTGGAAAGAGTGAGAGAGAGGGAAAAGAGCTAAGATTTGCTGTGCAGGCACCTGCTGCAAATGGCAGACTTTTAGTGACACAGAGGAGAGACATCTTTGTCAAACTGTACAATAGTCAGTGGACTGAGACCACCCACAACTCCCTTTGCAGAGAGAAGGTACAGAGGACAAAGGAAAAGTAAAACCAACAGAAACTAGAAAATCCAACTGAGTATGTAAAGGGTCAGACCAGAAAGCAGTGCTCCGCTAGACCTGCTGTTCACAAGCAGAGAAGGGTTGGTGGGAGATGTGGTGGTCAGAGGCCATCTTGGGTACAGTGACCATGAAATAATAAAAAGTTTGTGATTCTTGGTGAAATAAGGAAGGGGATTAACAAAACCTCTACCTCAGACGTCCCAAGGGCAGGCTTTGGGCTGTTCAGGACACTAGTTCAGACTCCCTTGGGAAACAGTCCTTAATAGCAAAGGGGTCCAAGAAAGCTGGACATACTTTAAGAAGGAAATCTTAAAGGCACAGGAGCAGGCTGTCCCCATGTACCAAAAGATGAGCCAGTGGGGAAGACCACCACCCTGGCTGAACTTTCAGCCTGAGCTTTTGCTGGAACTCAAGGGGTGAGGGTAAGGAAAAAAATATATATCTATCTTTGGAAGAAAGGGAAGGCAACTCAGGAAGAGTAAAAGAGTATCATTAAGTCACCTAGTGAGAAAATCAGAGAGGCAAAAGCCTATGGGCCCAGATGGGATCCACCTGAGGGTACTGAGGGAGCTGGCAGAAGAGTTAGCCAAGACACTCTCCATCACTTACCAGCAGCCCTGGCTAACCAAGGAGGTACCAGGTGACAGGAGGCTGGCCAGTACAATGCCCATCTACAAGAAGGGGTGGGGATAGGATCCAGGAAACTACACGTCTGACCTTGGTGCTGGAGAAAGTTATGAACAGATCATCTTGAGTGCCATTACACAGCATGTATAGGGCAACCTGTGGATTAGTCCCAAGGAGCAGAGATTCATGAAAGGCAGGTCCTGCTTGACCAACCTGATCTTTTGTGACCAGGTGACTCACTACTGGATGAGGAAAAGGCTGTGGATGTGTCTACCTGGACTTCAGTAAATGTTTCCTACAGCATTCTCCTGGAGGAACTGGCTGCTCATGGACTTGATGTCTGGGCCCAGAGTGTGGTGGTGAACAGAGCTACATCCAGCTGGGACGGGTTAACAGTGGTGTTCCCCAGGGCTCAGTACTGGGGCCAGGCCCATTTAATATCTTCATTGTTGGCCTGGACAAGACGACCAAGTGCATCCTCAATCACCTTGCAGAGGGATCTGGACAGGCTGGATCGATGGACTAAGGCCACTTGAGTTAGGTTCAACAAGGCCAAGTGTGAGGTCCTGCCCTTGGGTCACAAAAACACCAGGCAGTGCTACTGGCTGGGGCAGAGTGCTTGGAAAGCAGCCTGCTGGAAAAGGACCTGGGGGTGTTTGTTGACAGTGACTGAACATGAGCCATGAGTGTACCCAGGTGGCCAAGAAGGCCAAGACATCCTGGTCTGTAGCAAAAACAGTGTGGCCAGCAGGACCAGAGCAGTGATTGACCCCCTGTACTCAGACTGTACCCCTGTACTGGTGAGGTCACACCTCGAGCTCTGCCTCCTGTTCTGGGCCTGTCACTGCACGAAAGACATTGAGGTGCTGAAGCAAGTCCAGAGAAGGGCAAAAGAGCTGGGGAAGAGTCTGGAGATAAAGTCTTATGAGGACTGTCTGAGGGAGTCGAGTGTGTTTAGTCTGGAGAAGAGGAAGTTCAGAGGAGACCTTATCACTCTCTAAAACTGCCTGAGAGGAAACTGTAGCCGGGTGGCATCAGCCTCTTCCCCTACATAACCAGTGACAGAACAAGAGGAAATGGCCTCAAGACGCACCAGGGGAGGTTCAGACTGGACATCAAGAAGAATTTCTTCACTGAAAGAGTTGTTAAGCGTTGGAATGGGCTTTCCAGAGAAGTGGTGGCATCACTGTCACTGGAAGCATTCAAAAAAGGACTGGATGTGGAATTCAGTGCTATGGTTTAGCAACGTGGTTATGGTTTGGTCAAAGGTTGGACTCAATGATCTTTGAGGTTGTTTTTAACCTAAATGAGTCTGTGACTCTATGACTAAAAAGTAATAAGGAAACTGGCGGAAGACCACATTCTGGAAACTGAGATGAAGAAGGCTGCAAAATGTGGCATTTGAGATCCAGAGAATTAGTTAAAGAAGCACAGAATGTTAGAGGAGTGTGTGAAGTCCTTGAAAAAGGAAGATCTGAAAACCTCATTAAAAAAAAGCTTAGTCTGTTTTTCAAGCTTAATCCAAACAGCAACACCACTTCTTAGGTTACTGAAAAGGAGCTAATGTCTTTGGTCAGACATCTGCAAAATAAAATAATTAACAAGTATTCGTTTTATGGTCAAATTTCACTTAATGACTCTTAGGAGAAAACACACCCTAGCACTTTCATTGAGTGCCAGTGGAAACACTATGTAGGCAAGGATTTTATGAATCATTGTCATTAAATCATCTTAATGTGCTTTAAAAAATTAATTTATTCCATAAATTCAAACCAGCTCTTAATCAAAACATCAAATTAGGAAACAACAAATAAGAAATGTGAATAAGTCACTCACCTTTTCATAACAAGTACATGTACTTTCCATTATTTTATTGTCAGTCTTTTTTGTAATAATCTATAAAAATATTTGAATGAATAATTCTTACAAAACCCATGCCATGTATAAACAAAGACTCCATAAACCACAATAAAAACACCACAAATGGACTACTGTAGAAAAGTATCACTAGAAGTAAGGCTATCATAAAAACAATTTCAGTATACCCTAACCCTTCCTCTTTGCCTATCATGCTGAACTTTTCATATTGAAACTTAATGTCAGATTCTGCAGCAGCAACTAGAAGTATAATCAAATACCCACATTTTCTTGTAATGAGTCATTTACTCATTACAAGACTCATTTAATGGGTCTGGTCTTACACAACCACATTCAACATTATAATGGGAGTAAATTATGATGACAACACTTCAAACAGAAGCCCTTTCCCTGCAGCAGCTCTTTGACATCAGTGATAGTTAACCAACCAAATACCAATACAAGTGCAATACAGGGCAAAATAGAAGAGGGATGAAATACAAGGACCTGCTGAATGTATAAGCAGGGATGTTATAAGGTAGGACTGGAATAACTGTATTATCCACATACATGGCATCAGAGGGTGTATCAGGGTACACACAAGCCCGGTGACGCACCTTACAGCTCTGTATGCAAGCTGGCAGCGTCCCAAGCTGTTTAAGACTGGATGTGGCACTTAGTGCCATGGTCTAGTTGACATGGGGGCGTTTAGTCATAGGCTGGACTCAGTCTCAGAGATCTTTTCCAAATTAATTGATACTGTGATTCTGTAAATGTACATTGGGGTGAGGCAAGGGGAGTATCAATCCCTCCCAAGCATTCTGATTTCCTTTGAATAAAAACAGAATTGTGGTCTGCAGAAAAGGTACGGTTCAGCTCACTACATCTCACAGTCACTGGTCACACTATTCACAAAAGGGAAATCCTGCTTAGCAAACCTGATTTCCTTTTATCATAAAGTAACCCACCTAGGTGATCAAGGGAAGACAGTTCATGTCTTTTTTTTTATTTCAGTAAAGCTTTCTATACCATCTGTCACAGGATCCTTCTGGACAAAATGTCCAGCACACAGCTGGATAAACACATCATAGGATGGGTGAGCAACTGGCTCATGGGTAGGGCATGATGGGGGGACATCAGACTTGGGACCTGTCATTTGTGGGGTTCCACAGGGCTCCATCCTCGGCCCTGTGTTCTTTAACATCTTCAAAAATGATGTGGATGCAGGACTGGAAGAGCTACTGAGCAAGTTTGCAGATGATAAAAAACTGGGAAGAGCTGCTGACTCCCTCAAAGGCAGGGAGGCCCTGCAGAGAGATCTCAACAAATGAGAGGGATGGACAATCATCAATCATATGAAGGGAACAAGGAAAAGTGCCGGATTCTGCACCTGGGATGGGGTAACCCTGGATGTACTGACAGCCTGGGGAATGAGATGCTGGAAAGCAGGGCCATGGAAAGCGTCCTGGGGGCCCTGGTCGATGGCAAGCTGAACATGAGTCAGCAGTGCCCTGGCAGCCAGGAGGGCCACCCATGTCCTGGGCAGCATCAGGCACAGCATCACCAGCCGGGCAAAGCACCAGCCCGCTCTGCTCTGCACGGGAGTGGCCTCACCTCACATACTGTGTGCAGTTTGGGGCACTGCAATATAGGAAAGATTTAAAGCTATTAGAAAGCATCAAGAGGAGGTCAGTGAAGATAGTGTAGGGCCTCGAGGGGAAGCCGTGTGAGGAGTGGCTGAGGTCACTTGATCTGTTCAGGCTGGAGGAGACTGAGAGTCTCATTGCAGTTACAACATCCTCCTGAGGGGAAGACGAGGGCAGGCACTGCTCTTGTCTCTGTGGTGACAGTGACAGNAAGCTGAACATGAGTCAGCAGTGCCCTGGCAGCCAGAAGGGCCACCCATGCCCTGGGCAGCATCAGGCACAGCATCACCAGCCGGGCAAAGCACCAGCCCGCTCTGCTCTGCACGGGAGTGGCCTCACCTCACATACTGTGTGCAGTTTGGGGCACTGCAATATAGGAAAGATTTAAAGCTATTAGAAAGCATCAAGAGGAGGTCAGTGAAGATAGTGCAGGGCCTCGAGGGGAAGCTGTGTGAGGAGTGGCTGAGGTCACTTGATCTGTTCAGGCTGGAGGAGACTGAGAGTCGCATTGCAGTTACAACATCCTCTTGAGGGGAAGACGAGGGCGGGCACTGATCTTGTCTCTGTGGTGACAGTGCCAGGACCCCAGGGAATGGCCTGAGGTTGTGTCAGTGAGGTTTAGGTTAGATATTAGGCAAAGGTTCTTCATCCAGAGGGTGTTCAGGCACTGGAACAGGCTCCCCAGGGAAGTCGTCACAGCTCCAAGCCTGACAAGAGTTCAAGAGTCTGGACAACATTCTCAAGCACATGGTGTGATTCTTGGGGATGTTGCTATGCAAGGCCAGGAGTTGAACTCAGTGATCCTTGTGGGTCCGTTCCAATTTGGCATATTCTGTGATCTCCGAACTGGACAACTGGAAGCCCCATTCTGTAAAGCACACCATCCAACTAAGATGGAAATAAAACATCAATTTACGGTGATGAACCTTTGAAAGAAATCTTGGCAAATGGTGAAGTGTTAAGAAAAGGACTGCTACCGTGCTCTTTTGTAAAAGACTAAGGAAAAATCACTTATTTGGTTCTGCCATGAAAGGATTGGGATGTGAAAGCATCTACAGATGGAGACTTCCTATTTAATTAAACCTTACTTACACATGACTCACAAGACCATTACTTCAGTTGTAAGCTTGTGCAACCACATTGCTTCCTATGGCACTGGTGAAATAACGGAAAAGACAGTACTGAACCAAATCCAAACTTACTGTCTTTGATTGAAACTACAGTAAACAAAAAGCTATTAGAGGTAAACCTGACAATGATTAAACTAATATTAATCAGTTCACAAGTCTTCCAGTTCCCTAAAATGGTACATTGCTCAATTGTACTTTCACAACAAAACAATAGATTACCCATCTTCTCAATAAATCTCACTTCAAATTACTCATAAATAAAAGAGAATGTTACAGCAGCATAAGGTAAGTAATAGGAAGGTTCATATTGCAATTCACAAGGCTAACAGATGCTAACAGAGCTTTCAACCACTTAAGAGCATAAAGTTACAAAATAGATGAAAAGAAAATTTACACTGTAAACCAATCTCAAGTTTTTGCTGAGGTAACTTTAAGAGTGAAAACGAAAAATACCATTTTTGACTGAATCTTTTCATTAAACATATAATCATTCATATCTAGAATAACATAATGCCAGCTTAGAAATCACAGCATAAAATATTTCAAACATGCTTTAACTTACACAGTTTGCAAGAAATTAATGCAATTTGGATCTTAAAGCAAAGGCTGTAGATTAAGCAATCCTGTTAACAGTCCCCTAGACCATTGGACAAACAGCAAATGATTTGACTTTTCAGAAGTCCCAAGTGGCTATCTACATAAAAGTTGACATTCAGCTTCTAAAAAATCACATCCTTAACTTCTATATTTCATTCTTGAAGCCTGTAAATGGATACACTAATACTGTTCTTCATGCAGCTTTTGTGAGGCTGCACTTACTGTGAGCAAAGTGCTTTAAGATCTTTAGCATGAATAAAATATATTTTGCACTTAGACGTTAATTATAGAAGTAGCAATATTTGAAATATGATTTTGTTTCAAGGCAGCAAGACTAAATCAAACATGATTATCTTGGCTTTGATTGTGATATTTTACTTACTATGCTCTATTTTTCCTTGCATTTGAAATATGCAATTTTGCTTTTCTGTTATGTAAATGAATGTTTTTCATCTAACACATCTATTTTTGGAAAAAGAATAATTTTCTTTCCTAGGCTAGACAGAATGTTGCAGAACACAATTCTGAAGTCTAACTGACAGAGTACCACTATTGTATGCAGGCATTCAATAGTAAAAGCAACAAGAGATGCCTACAACACTAACTGAACTCATAACGTTAATATGCAAATGTTTATATACACAGATATCTATCTAGAGATATAAATCACTATAACATTTCATATAGATAAACTAGTCCTTTTGTCTATCAGTTAGGTGATCCTAACCAATGCAGCTGCAATTACAAGCCTTTCTGAAAAGTAAAAAGAACTGGGATAAAGAGAGAAAAGAAAGTCTGCAATGGAAGTCATAGGAACAATCCATTTTAAACTAAAGATTCTGTCTGGCTCCGTGTAATTTATTTTAGAAGCAAACTTCAGCAAAGAAAAAGGTTTGGACTTTATCCAAAAACACTGTCATGCAAAAGAGGTCAAGTCACCTGCCACCATGGACTTTCTTGTTAATTGTCTTCCACTTCTGCAAAGTGTGCTGATTATATTGCTGTATGTGTTCCTACATATCAGTGGCATTTAACACACAGCATGTACTCTGGAAAATACATATCATATTTATAAACAATCCTATTAACATAAGCAGGGTTTACTACCTGCAGATGACTTTGATTCTACAGTTTGTGTGATCGAATTACATTGCTTGAGCTTGTTTCCTGAATTTCACATATTCCCATGCTGAGTAAAGAAAAAATATGTAAGATTCCTGTTTCAGTTGTGGAATAAAACTTGGAATCCAAAAATTGGCAGCATTAAAGAAAACTGAAGTCAGGGTTAGCAAAGTAATTTTAAAAAAATATGCTCTGTGAAAAAAGATGACCCAATAAATCAAAGGAATAAAACACCTGTTGAGAAAAAACATTATCAACTCAAAGCAGTGCTGAAACACTGATATTTACCCAGACAAATTAGGTTAAAATCATATTTTACTCATTCAAATCTTTAAATGAAAGTAAATGCCAACTTAAAGCTCATTTTCAGCATTCTGTGATGCCTAAGAAATGCTGTCACTCACTCATTACACTCCCTCACACGGATGTAATTTCCACCCCCATCTATCGTCATCACATCTGGTTTAGTATGCAGTTTCACCAAAAAAAATCATGTAGGCGAAAAATCACAACATCCTTTGATAAATGCTTTAGTATGCAATTGTGTGTCATTACACACACTATTAAGTACACCTTGAAATATAAACCACCGCACAATAATTGGAAGGAAAAACTTAGTCCAAAACCTTGATCAAGCTATAGCTTATTATTAGTACACTGGGGTTTAAATCATTTCTCCAAACAGCAAAAAACAAGACGTAACACAAAACTTCCCATCCCAAAAGATCACAGATAATAGCTCAAGAGACCCCAAACAGGGAATCTTTCTGCCTTCCCCAAGGCAAGATCTGTAGCTTTATCACCTCAACATATGTTTGTGAAACAAACATTAAATACCTCAAATGAGTGGGACTTCATTGTCTACCTAATTCCTATATTCCACTGCTCCCCTATTGAAAAGCTCTCCTCAATGCTGAATCTGAAGCCAATCTATCACAGTGTGCCACCTTCCTCAGTACTGGAAAGTTTTTCAGCCTAACTCAACTTCTGATTCATTTGAAACCTTTACAAAGAGTAAATACACTCTTCTTAGAAATACATAACCCCAGCAGACCAAAAACATCGAGGTAAGGTCTTAGTTCCACTTAACTCATTGAAAACAGATACTGGAAGATGCTCATGTGCACTGCACACTATACACCTGGCATCCTGGGAAGTGCAGCTTCACACTTAAGTTTAAATACTCTGCATGTTCAAAACCAAACACGGTTAGAATACAGTGGGGAGACTTTCCTGCCCTGGCAACCGGAGACTGTTCTTCTTCTGATCAGAGAATATTAATAAATAAAACTTTCCAGGCGACCTCTTTCTTCAAAAGTATGGAGTGAAAAAAGAGGAGAAAACTTTCCAGCCCACCTTGTACCAGCACTCACTGACACCAAGGCCAAAAGGACTCATGCCACCTAGGCTGCTACACGCAAAACAAACTTTTCCCCCAAAAAAAGCCAAAACAAAACCAGCCAAGACACTTTCACAAGGCCTGGAACACGCAAACCACCGGCGGGTAGCCCCTTGCAGCTCACCTCCCCTCCTGCCCTGGGCGCACACACCGCCTTCACCAGCCCACAGCGCTGGGGCGGCTGCCACGGTGGCTCTCCCAGCAGCAAGCCCCGTTTTTCCACACGCTGGCCGGGACGGCCGGGACACCGAGCGAGGGGACGTGCCCCTCCAGCATCCCTGTACTCACCTTCAGAGACCTCGAACTCGGCTGCTCCATTGAGCTGGTAGAGGCACCAGTCAGCCGCGCTCTCGCCTGGGGGGCCGCCGGCTGGGCAGGAGGAAAGGCACAATCAGTCGGGCATGGGGCCAGCGGGGGCACAGGGCTCAGGAAGGGACAAGGGAAAGTGGCGGCGGGGGGGAGAAGCAGGGAGTGGGGAGGAGAGATCAAGGGGGCTGAGAAGGGAACGGAGGGATGAGAGGGGACAGCGAGCGCCGGGGGAAGGAGAGCGTTTCCAGATACCCTGTTTGTGGGACATGGGTGTTGCCCTCCGGAAGNGCCGCGGCGTCTTTGGCGGGATGCGACGCCCCAGCCTGGCCCTGCCCCGGTCAGGAGAGCCCTCCGTGCTGCCCGTCCCGTTTCCGTGTGAGCTCCCCGCAGGTGCCGCCCGTGCCTGCGGTGCGGACAGCCTGGCGAGCATGGGCGCGCATCCCGGCTGCCCCCGAAGCCTGGATGCACATCCCTGGGGGACACCGCGCACCAGGCACTCTGTGCCAGTGGCACCCATGCCAGCAGCACCCGTGCCAGCGGCCCTGGTGCCGCTCCCGCCTCGCCACGGCTGCGTTCGCCTCACGACGGTCACCTCAGTTCTCTTACCATCCCTAGGCCACTTGGGCTATCTTGCTGATAAAGGCTACAAATGCCACGTAAACTGTCGTAACACTGCAAGGCTGGAGAGTGGTTTTTATCTGGTCCATGAGCCCTTGTGTATCCACAAGCTGTCTTTAGAGCATCCCTGAGAGGCTGGTAAGAAAGCAAACCTGTTACCAAGTGAGTTTGAAGTGCTCTGTGCAGTGACCTTTGCCTTCAATGGCAAATGGTTAGGGGAATGGCAAATTATAAAACACTGAAACAGTCAGCTAGGGCAAATATATATTAATAAATGCCTTTATTCTTAGAGACTTCCACCCCAAAAACACAACAGGAGGAAAATGTAAAGGTACATTAATTGTTCTGTTCACCAGGTAACTTTCTTGATACTTAAGACAATTGTGACTACTGAGCTTGTAGTTGACAGCATCCTGCCTACGTCTTCTGTCTTATCAAGGTAACAGTGTCAGAGGCCCACGTACAGCACAGTTCATGTCAAAGAGAGCATCCACACTTTGTATAGGCAAATGAGAAAAGCTTAAGAAAGAATAGAGGAAGACCGTAATTAAGTCATACTATGAGATTAGGAGCCAACAAGAGGATAAAGTATCGGTGTAGGCAGCTGTCATGGCACAATCACACTGGCTCCTCCATCTATCTTTTTGCTATTTGTGAAACAGTATGG
>VYXC01005845.1:212213-252806 GCA_013397175.1 Platysteira castanea
GCGCCCGTGGCTCGGGGTGCCTCCTCCTTCTCCCAGCGGAGCGGGCGCAGCCAGCCGCCGCTGCCTCGGGGCGCTCGGGGAGCCGGGGGAGGGAGGACGGGAAGGAGGGAAGGCTCCGCCCGGAGCTCCCGGCGGAGGCGGCGCAGCCTCGCCAGGACGCGCCGCGCCGGCCCAGCCGCGGCCCCAACAGGTGCGGGAGAGCGCCGGCAGCNGTATCCACAAGCTGTCTTTAGAGCATCCCTGAGAGGCTGGTAAGAAAGCAAACCTGTTACCAAGTGAGTTTGAAGTGCTCTGTGCAGTGACCTTTGCCTTCAATGGCAAATGGTTAGGGGAATGGCAAATTATAAAACACTGAAACAGTCAGCTAGGGCAAATATATATTAATAAATGCCTTTATTCTTAGAGACTTCCACCCCAAAAACACAACAGGAGGAAAATGTAAAGGTACATTAATTGTTCTGTTCACCAGGTAACTTTCTTGATACTTAAGACAATTGTGACTACTGAGCTTGTAGTTGACAGCATCCTGCCTACGTCTTCTGTCTTATCAAGGTAACAGTGTCAGAGGCCCACGTACAGCACAGTTCATGTCAAAGAGAGCATCCACACTTTGTATAGGCAAATGAGAAAAGCTTAAGAAAGAATAGAGGAAGACCGTAATTAAGTCATACTATGAGATTAGGAGCCAACAAGAGGATAAAGTATCGGTGTAGGCAGCTGTCATGGCACAATCACACTGGCTCCTCCATCTATCTTTTTGCTATTTGTGAAACAGTATGGAAATGGCAGGGAAGAATTGTTTTTGGCATAAATTCCACCTGACATACTTACATTTATCCCTTCTTGTGGCAAGTAGAGACCCTCCTGATACCTTTAGATGTGTAAACTGTGGACAGTTTGATTAATTTTTTCCTAATACAAGTATTCTGTTTAAATATTTACATTCTTTTCCACTGCATCCAAGACAGTGGCGCACTGTGGCCTTTGTGAAAGAAGAAGGAGGACAACTACAGTTTCTAAAGGAAATAGGTTTAAATTGGGAGTAACATTCAGCAAATGTTCCCAGCTACTTTTAGAAACAAAGCAAAACACCAATACTTAAGCTTTCCTGGGAACTTCATCTAAATTACAAAGATAATAATGCCATCTGAAGTAAAAACACCAGTTTGTTTAGACAGTGCATGTATGTATATCCCCAAGCCATATGTTTCCTGGATGTGTACTAGCATTCTTGGAACTTAAAAGGTTTATGCTGATGATTTGAGGGGGGAAAAAAGTATTGTAGAGCTGTATTAAAGTAAAGCTTCATCCAGCTGCTTATAGGGATACTAACTTTCCCTAAAAATTACCAATAGACTGATTGCTCTTCATGACAAAGTATTATCACAAAGAAAACTAATCTTAGCATTCCAGTGTTAGCCTCTTCTTTTTGCAGAAAACTCTAAACCATATGGATTAGCAAACAAAGGCCCTGTTCTGAGAGAATATGTTCATATTTAAGTTTTATGGAATGTGGCCATTTTATGGTGTTCAACTCATTATTACTGACTTACATACAGTATTTTTCATTCTGGATTTCAATCATTTACAAACTTTACATGTTAAAAAAATCACCAAGTTTGGTATTTAAAGCAGCTCATGTTTTTTTCTTTCTAAAATGAGGAGATCAATACAAATTGTGTTTACAGTGTGTGATCCATTTCTACAGGTGTCTTGAATATGGAGGTGGGTTAATTTGCACCCAAGAGCCAGCTAGTCCAGTACGAATTAATCTTTTTATTTTTATCAAAATCTGCAGATGGACACTACTAAACTAATTGTGATTGTTTCCTTCAATCACAGAGGGATGACTAGTTTAACTGAGTTTGGGATCCAGTAATGCTAAATGCACACCAAACTTGGAGGTGAAAGCAGTCACCCTCCTTCATCTGATGTTCTTTACTTTTGCACTGTTGGAAATGAGAGAGGACTTTAATACGATATTTTGTGTAATTTCAGAACTGTAACTTTTAACTGTTGTTAAAAGAATATAATTTACTCAAACTAGAACTTAAGGAAGGTAGTTGATACTATAGTGTGTGTATTTTAAAGAATCAAAGTTTTAAAAAATAGTTTAATCTGTTTTGGCTTTCAATATCACAATGATTCAATGGGCAGAAACTGGTGCAACTGCAGACAAAAACTTCTGAGGAGACAGGACTACATGATCCGATAATATTTTTTAGTTTGAAGTTGGATTTTTTTCCCTTTTCACTAGGACTTTATGTAGACAGAAGTGTTTACCTTTTCAGTTCCTAACAGCCATAAAACAAGTGATAAAACCAATTTCAGTGGGACCAGAAGGTCAACCACATAAAATATAATCCTTCAATTTCAAAACTTCAGAGATGCAGACAATAATCCGTAACGAACTAGTATACCATGAAATAAAGTACTCGCGCTCAATTCAAAGGAATTTCCTAAAAACAGAAAAGATTTATAAGTGTCCAAGACGTAGAACTCAGCCTCTCCCTGAAGCAGCCCAGTGTTATCAGAAAACCAGCTCCGGAATTCCCAGCAAGAGCCACCCAGAGGCTGCGGTTCCCCTCCCTCACCCCCCGCTAGGGCGATCCCGCAGCGCCGCTCGGGGCTAAGGCGGAGTCGCCCCGTCGGGCCTCAAAACCGCCCGCTCGAGAGGGAGCTCCTGCCCCTTATTTTATTTATTTATTTATTTAACTCTGCACGGAGAGGCGGTGCCGCGGGACGCGGAAGTGCGGCGGGAGCGCCGCCGCCGCCATGGCTCCGCCGCGGATGCTGCTGCTGCTGCTGCTCCCGCTCCTCGCCCTCCTCCCGCGGGCCGGCGGCCGTGGCGAGCTGCGAGCCTTCGTGGTCGCCCACAGCCACATGGACGTCGGCTGGGTGTACACGGTGCAGGTCGGCCGGGGCGCCGCACTGGTGGGGTGGGTTCGCTGCGGCCGGGGCTGAGCCGCCCGCGGGCTTGCAGGGCTGCCCAGGGGCTTGCGGGGCTGCCCGGAGCCGCCAACGGGGCCGGGGCTCTGCCGCCTCCCGGCCGAACTCCCTACGGAGAAACGCAAATCCTTGGCCGCTGCAGCGCCTGCCCCGAGTCTGGCCTGGTGTGTCCTCCATCCTCTGGTGTTTTGGGATCCCCGTTGGGAGGAGGCATGGTTAGCCTAGGAGCCCTTGAACTGTGGGTTGGTGCGTGCCTGTGTTCTGCAGGATGCGCCTGATGATTTTTTTTTTTTTTTTTTTTTAAGGGAAGTCTTAATTCTGTCTGGTGGGGCTTTGATTATGTTCATGGTCTTTGTGTTTATCTTGTTACGAAGCCAAAATCCCAGGAAAACCTTCTGTCATTTCTTAAGAGAGGAGAGCAGGATCCCAGGTCCTCGATGGCTGGGCTGGGGTTGCAGCCTAGTGCCTCTGAAGTATAGTAGCAAATTTATTTTTGCTAAATACATGAGATGCAGAGGCAAATAAATCAGGTGGGGCATCAGTACCTTTTACATTTGTTAGTCAAAATCCTAAATCCTGAATTCTTCTTCATTAGTATGATTTTTTTTTCGTTTATGTGTGAAAGATGCTGTAGATACTTCACTAACTAGAGTGAAATGGCATTAGGCCTAACTAATGAAAAAGAGCTAATGGCTCACCCAGGTATCTCTGCTGTGTATGTATTTTGTCTCCCCTTTTTAGAAAAGATTAATGAATTTTTCCTTTAATACTTCAAACTCATACTCAGAAATTGCATTAAGAGAATACAAAACTAAAACTTAAAATCCTTAGTCAAAATTTCACATTGTATTAAGTATCTAATAATCTTGGTTTTTAAAAACCCTTATGAACCAATGGAAAAATAATTGAGGAAGAAATTATTTAGATAAACCCAACAGTATTTTAAGCCATTCCTGCTGCACTCAAATGTTTTCGTTTTCCTAATGGCATAAGCATTTTTACAAAGATGGCTGGATTTCTGTTGTGGAAAGCAAGGGGTTAGGAAAAGTTAATTTCTGACTTGGATTACCTCATCTCCATATTTCAAATGGTGATTTTCATGTAGGAAATTTACGTGAATTGAAACTATGGATCCATGTTTTACATATGTCCATTAGTTTTTCAGTGGGGAGAGATCTATGTGTCAGCCACTTTAAGATGTACATTTTGTGGTGTGTGTTCTTAAGTACCAGTAGTTTAAGTAGATAAGCATTATGGTTGGTGTAAAATAACTCCTATAACATGCAGATAACTTTGTTACAAGGAAAGACAGACATCTCAGGAAATCCTAGGATGTTGGCTGTTGTCTTTAGACATTCTCTATCACTTTAAAATTAAGTAAAAGATGGAAGACTGGATCTGGTCAACAGAAGTTGTTCTGGTTGAGGTAAGCGTACAAAAAGTATCTCTTTGCGTGCACAACTTAAAAATTAACGTGGTATTGTTAATTTGATACCATATCATATAATACATAGATATAACACTATGGTAGGTTATTTAATGGATACAGCTGCCATATTTGCATTGATAAAAATAAATAAAAGTCCATCGACCTCATTCTGGAATAGTGGTGTTTTTAGGAGCAAGATAGGATAGATGCACAAAATCTCACACTTTCACTGATCTTTCTGTGTCAACAGCTGAACTCATTCTGAGATTCTTTACCAGCTTTGTTTTACTCTACCGTAAAACATCAAGCGAAATGGAGTTATTTTTCATAATAGTATAATTTGCAGTATATGTATCACTGTATTGTACTGGTAATGCACAGCAGAGTCATACTCACTCTGAAGAAACAATTCTGGTAGTTCAGGCCATCAAAAGAAGAGCTGGAATGGGAGAATAAACAGTGCGTGTGGGGTTTTTACCTATGTTGGTGCAAAGTCTTATCATTCATGGCGTCAGTGATTTAAGGTGAGCAGTGAGGACCAGGTAAGCTGTCCCAGTGTGTCAGAAAGAAAGCCTCTGTTGGTACTGGTCTTGGGAGAAGCTACACGTTGGGTCTAGGCAGGTCTCCAGCCAGGAGGATGTTTTCTGAAGCAGAACGGCCAAAGGCTGTATGTAGTCAGAACTCGATCTTTCTGAGGGTACAAAGGAAGTGTGCAACAAATGTGAGGTTTTGCTATCTCTCTTTTCAAGCCCAATGAGTGTTTAAAACAGCCCTTTTAATATAGGCAAAACAGAGCTTATTTCTTTTTTTTTTTCTTTCAGGAAAGTATGCATGCTTACGCAGCAAATGTCTACACAACTGTTATAGAAGAGCTAATGAAAGGAAAACAGCGCAAATTTATTGCGGTGGAGCAGGAATTCTTTCGACTCTGGTGGGATATGGTGGCCACAGATACACAGAAGCAGCAGGTAAATTGCACTAGAGCCGTGCTTCCTGCTAACAAAGAATTCACACTCTTTTCAGGGGACAAGTAGGGGCAAAGTACTTCACCATTTGCTTTTTGCCCATGTCTTGTGTAAGCTGTCTCTGAATCCAGTACTTAAAGGACCTTAACTCTAAAGGCAGTTGCAAGAGGTTAAACCCCAGCTATAGATTAGAGCAGTAGGAGGTAGTAACCTTTGCACTGAAGATTTTTTACACTTTACAGTTCTTGTTTCATTGGCGACTTGTTTATCTGGGGCCACGCTACTTTTAAGATGTGGGCAAATATGAAACAGGCCGCAACAATATCTGTTAAAATATCTGATGCCTAACACTGCTTGCAAGAAGGAGATTTTTGTTCTTTCCAGTTAAGTACTGCTCAAAAACCTGCCATTTGTAAACAAGGGCAGTACAGCAAAGCAGTGACTGTACAGTCAATGGCAGTGATTTTTTTCTAGTAAAGTTATCCTGAAGTTTTATTTGTCAATTCTTCTTTCCTCTGACATGAAACAAACACTATTTGTGTCAAAGACTGGACTGGTAGCCTAGCAGCAGGTTATTTATTGCAGTGCAGATGTTTGTTTTGGATCCTAAAACCAAAGGGTGTACAGGTGCAGCTTCCCATGGGTACTTACTTAGAACTTCGTGGTCTGTTTTGTTATCAGGGTCCAAACAGCAGTAGCATATTAGATGCATTTTTTTACATTTCAGTTTGTTTAAAGTTATGGATGTTTGAAGGACCATGTAAAAACAACACCTCTTGTCTGGTTTTGGGGTTTTTTAACATAGTCCTTCACTGAATTCTGAATCTTCTGTTATGTTCAGTATTCAAATAACAGCCTGTGCGCAGCTGATCTTTGCATGAGACATTTTGCTGGGTTTAGGCAGGTTTTTTATGAGGGCACTCTACCCATACTTGCCTGTTGTAGGACAATTTTCTTATAGATTTGTTTAATTAGAGAACTGTACTGTAAATGGGGAAGAATATAGCATAGGAACTGCTTTGTAGAAGGGTAGAAAAGTCCTCTAACTTTCAAAGGTGAGTTGATCTTATTTCAAGTATGTTCTGCTGCTACGCTATGCTTTATATTTAGAGGCAAGGCCCATGTTTCTAATATCTATTATGTGGAATCCAGAAGAATAATGTGTGTCACATTTGATCTCGGGAGTGCAAAAATTAGTACCTATGATTCAGGCTTTAGTTTCCTAGCCTAATTATTTGTAATTGTTGCTTTTACACATTTTATAGTCAGTTCTCTAGTTACTTTATAGTTTCTTCTTTCAAAATTAAAATAGTTAAAACTAAATTCCTCTTAAACCTGTGTGTCTAACGTTGAATCTCTAATTTGAAGATAAATTATATGTTTTTAACATTAGCAAGTTGCAAATATTGGTCCCTGAAATTAGGTCACTCTGGTTACTGCCCTGCTTTTTCCACTTGAACTCTAGCATTAATGATTTTCTGTAGCACAGGCATTCTGGTTTTAATTTTCCCTTTTTTTTCCTTCATTTAGTGGTTTACTTGGAATACAGGATTTAATTCTATTTTGTTTTGAAGTGTCTACTTTGGATTGGAACTGTAGCATTAAAAACTAGTAAGAGGTACAGCCTGTGTACAGAACCAGGTTTTTCAATTCAGGGAAGAGAATATGTAAGAGTGAAATGTACTGCAGCAGTATTCAGCCAGATAGGAACCTTGTCGTTCATAGTACATGTTATTTACACAGAATTTTCTTGTGTGAATCATTCCTACCTCCTTACCCTGGGTTGATGTCTGGGTGCTTTAACTAGGGGAAAAAAAAGATGTGTAGCCACTCCTGTCTGGTTTGTAGGCATGAGCTGATGGTAATATGGTCCCAAGGATCACAGATATGTTCTAGCACCATAGCAGCCTGCTGCTTATAGTACCACTGCATCTCTTTCCTCCATTCCTCCTTCCTTTTTCCCCCTTCTGATCAGAAAAAGTTTTTGTCCTTACAGATACTGTTTTCTTTTCTTTTTCTGGGGAGTAGGGAGACTGGATATTATTTAAATTACTTGAATTATTTGTCTTGTGCTTCCAGCCTCTCAGTGGTTCCACCAAACTTACATTAAAAAATATTTTTGTAGCCCCAAGTTTGGATCAGAGATAAATTTTGGACATCCATCCAAATGGGGAATAATAATCACAGAATCTTTTCATGTAGGTCAGGGCCAGTTCTGTGCTGACACCAGATATCAGTTATCTGGTCTCCCAGCATGCTAATCAGTCACCACAGTCGGCTGGAACTAATTTAGGAATGCTGAGCCCTGAAGCATTTTCACAACATTGTGAAGGAGAGAAATGATTATAATCAAAATTGACAATCTGGCATCCTATCTGAGTAGACGCTGAAGATTCCTGGGAAAAT
Source organism: Platysteira castanea (assembly GCA_013397175.1). Taxonomy (NCBI): domain Eukaryota; kingdom Metazoa; phylum Chordata; class Aves; order Passeriformes; genus Platysteira; species Platysteira castanea. Next base: position 219,963 of record VYXC01005845.1, read on the forward strand.
AAACATAATAGCTCTAAAAATGGCATCGTACATGACAGATTTAAAAAAAAAAAGAAGTTGAGTATTAAAATACATATTTGCATAAGCTTTACTTATTGGGAGTTTGAGATATCTCTGAATTTCTAGTGAAGTAACTAAAATAAAACCAGAAGACTCATCCTAACACTTTTAGAAAGGGACATAGACTATTCCTTCCTCTCTCCAAACACCACTCCCCATTCCATCCAGCATTTGCTGAAGGCTGTACTTGTCAGCATACCTGTTGTTTCTAGGAGCTGAAATTGTACTCCTCCCCAGCAAAAATCAACCCCAGCCCCCCCACCAAAAAGCCACCACCAAAAGTTGAGCAGGCTGTAATATATTGACAGTTTTTAAACTAGGGAAAAGATGAGAAATTAAAGTTAGCAGTGGGTTATTCAGGCAGGCAAACCTGTGCAATAACTATTTCTTAATAAAGAGTTCTGTCAGTCACTGGTTGAGCAACTCGTCTGTGCCCCAAAGGCAAGATAAATGTATACGGAGTAGAGGAGAGGTGTTTGCATGCACTGAGTGATGACACACTCTATCTCTTTCCTGGATCCCACAGATCTAGGTTTCCAACTAAAGGAAACCCTGGGAGCTTGAATGTTACTGCTTGCCTGGGGCTCCGTTGCTGCTTGCAAGGAGTTGCATATTGCTCCCTTATCCAGCCACCAAGTGCCTTCTCTAAGCCAAGCTGGATGCAGCGAGAGGAAGATTTTGGGAGAAGCATTAGTATCTTCTGTTTTAATCCCCCAGCTCTAGCTGCCTTGAGGCAGGATTACAGGCTGCTGCCAGTGCAGTGTCTGGTGTTCAGACGGTATAAAAAGGCACAGTAACAGCACTTCTGCAAAACACCAAAAGGTCAGTGTCTACCTGACAGTGCACCCTTTGTTCCTGTTACCTGGTTTCAGTGTAAGCTGAATAAATCAATGCACTGTGCTGCACACTGGAATGCTTCCCGCGCCCTCCCCTCCCCCCCCTTATTCTCCTTTATCTTGCACAGACAGCCTTTTATCCCACTTTTTGTCCTGGATGCCTTCTTGACAAATGTTGTGTCTAGGTAATGTGCTGTGATAGCAAATGAATTTGCAGCCTTTTTGGATAAGACTGAAATGATGCTTATGTTCTGTGTCTTAATTTCAATATTGTAGGTCCATCAGTTGCTTCAGGAGGGACGACTGGAATTTGTCATTGGAGGGCAAGTGATGCATGATGAAGCTGTGACACTAATTGATGATCAAATTTTACAGTTGACGGGTATGCATATTTGCATTTAACTTTTTTTTTATTGTTACGACCTTGGAGGTTTTGTTTGGTTTTCATTTTTCCGCTCCAAAATTGCTATTATTTTCTGACTTCTTAAGAACTGATAAAAGCATTTCTTATTTTTTACTTGCTGGTATGTTATTCTTATAAAAAATCTTTGCTTAAAAAAACCCCGTTAGTTTTGACATGACAGTTCTGCAGCAAGCACAAAGGTTACCAAAAGCTGGTTTGTCAGGTATAAACTTGTTTGAAGCAGAGGCCTTTTGCCTTTAGTATGCGTGTTTTTGAGAGCCTAAGTTCCTGGGAAGATAGTTATGGTGAAATTGAGGATATGAAGCACTCCTCAAGAAAATACCTGGTAGCAATTCGGAGTGTGGGGAAGTTGTGTTGTTTAGGCAAGGGCTTCTGCAGTGTGGGGGCCATGCAATGTCGCTGAGCTCAAGTGAAATTAATTGAAAGACTTCCTTGATGAAGAAACCATTTGTAATGATTATCGTCTTCTGTTAGAAAGAGGTGCATATTTCCAAGAGATGCCCTATTTGCCACTTTAATCTATTAGTTTCTGCATCTAGCTATTGGGATGTTACACCTGTCCATCTGATGGTTTAAAGAGTCTTTTAGTACCTAGGTTTGTTTGCACTGGTTAATGCAAACAGAAACAGGATAACTGATGGCATCACTGTGCGAGAGATGTCTGTGATCTATCACAAGGGAGTAGCAGGGAGGGGATGTGTTAGCTCCAGCTGCTGTGGCTGATAGAAACTCTGCCTGCTCCAGGGCTACGCTCCGGGCAGCTTTCTACATGGGAGAGTAAAGAGACAGAAAATACTTCTATTATTTTCTGAATCTGACTGCACAGCACCACTGGCCTGTTCCTTGCTTGGCAGTGTTTATCAGGAGCACAGGATTAGCAGCTGCTTCTGTGCCTCAGTATACTCTGGCCAAGAGGAGGAGAGGACATGAACTTTTTTTTGCTCTCACTTGATTGCTTTAAAGGTTTAAAAGTTGCTTTATGAGCTTAGAACACTGAACCTAGGACTTCTCCAAATAAAACATTATTAGTGATTGAAGAGTCCTTTTGTTAAACACAAACATAGCTTTTCTATTTGTTGGATTTAGCTGAAAAAGACATTTCTAATTTAACATTTCATTCTGTGTAAAAATAATCTTTATTTTAAAAAAAGAAATTTTAAGTGTGGTAATTTATTCATCAAGAACAAAAATATTAATTTATTTTAAAATTCTTGTTTGTTTTTCCTGAAAGCACTCTGCTCAGTTTAAATGTAAGTATGTACAAAGAAAAAAGTATCTTTGGATTGTTTGGAGTTCAAAGTGAGAGGACAAAGCCAGTGCAGACATTTGGGGTCTATATTTCATGTCTTTTCTTGTCTGTCCAGACTTCCAGTGGTTTGGAGGAGCCTAGAGAGCTCTGCTTCAAATATGCCTCCATCAGAATACTTAAACACATTGTGAATATTTTAGCTAGGGAAGACATTAACCATGGGAAAGATGAAGTGAAAAGAAGCCTCACTTATTCAAATATTATTTTAAATTTTGAAATGGAGTTATTCCAAACCAGGGAAGATATGATTGTATTTTCAAATAGTTCTGAACTATTTTTTTGAATAGTTTTGTAACTATAAAATAATGATCTGCAAGTTTCTTTTTTTTCTTTGTTTTCTTCTTTTTTAATGATGAGTATCCAAATGCAACATACCTGAGTTCCAAATAAAATCGACTGCTTTCCTGGTTGTTTTACTTTGTGCTAAATGATTTTCTGGGTTTATTCTATTGTCTGGACTTTCTAGTTTGGGGAGTTTTTTTTGTCAAAACTCATTTCTATATTAGTAACATTAGTAACTAAATTAGTAACATTAGTTATAAATAACATCTTGTATCAAGATCACTATCAACCTTTGGCTCTTTTCATATGACTGATAATCATATTCATGCTAGTTTTGCTTAGTGGATGGCTTGACCCCAATCCCTTTGTCATTAATATGAGACTGAAATTTTATGAGAGTGGGTTTTATGATTTGAGCAAACTTGAACTAAACCCCAGGTTGTTGTTTTCATGCAGCCTCCAACCTGGCTATTAGCCTTAATCTAACCTGTAACTATGTACTTTTTCCCAAACCTGTCTCTAATCATATTTTTTTTTCATTATTCATCTTTTATAATGTTAATAAGTTATACTTGGCATAGCAAAATAAACATTGCTAGTATGAAACTTTTTGCTGTGAATGATTAAATTCCCAAAACTTTGAATGCTTTGGAAAATGGCAACAAGAAGCTATCCTTTAAGTGCTTATCTGTGACACTATTTGCCTATTAAACTTAAGAAATTAACTTTTAGAAGTGTTCCTAACCTAAACAAATTTTACTTTGCAGAAGGTCATGGATTTTTGTATGAAACTTTTGGGTTCAGGCCTCAATTTTCTTGGCATGTTGATCCTTTTGGAGCTTCAGCTACAACACCAACTCTTTTTTCTCTGGCTGGTTTCAATGCTCATCTTATTTCTCGTATTGACTATGATCTGAAGGCTGACATGCAGAAAAACAAGGTAAAAATACCCTTAGGAATGAAACCAATGCTGGCCTCTACTTAGAGTAATCTGAACCATGGCATTAAGATAAGAATCTCTGTCATTTGTGCAAGAAAATTGAGGTATTTCTTATCTAAAAGTGACTTTCTGATTGCATATGGTAATGGTGAAACATATTAAATCTGTGTAATATGGTCAGTTAATGTCTTCATGACTTCTGGTTAGTGATAAAATGTAGTCTAGCCAGAAGAAGACACAAAATATGGGCATATGGGCAAGTCTAAATGGACATTGAATTAGGAGTGTTTGAACCAGAGACATCTAGAAGGAGTTTCTGCTTTCCTTGAGAAAATCTTGTATCTGTTGGGTTTTATGTGAACTGTTTTGAAGTGTAGCGTGTATGTTTGGGCACAGTGTTGTCAGGCTTGGAACATTTATTTGTGCCTGTAAAATTAATAATAGGAGGTCAGTTAAAGTGGCAGCTAGTCATGGTTTTGCAGAATTCAGGTTTTCTTTCATGTTCTGCCTTCTCTTGCACAGCGTCCCATCCACAGTAAATGCTTTTCATATCACAGTGCTGGACCCTGATCTGTCATCAGTTTTACTCACTGTATTACGTGAAAATAAGGAGCTTTCACTGCTGTGTTCTGGCCACTAGGCAGTTTTTATGAATCTTGGGTAAAACTCAACTGTCTCTGAAGAAGACAACAGAATTCATGTTGAATTTAGTGAAGCCAGGATCTACCACCTTGTGTTTGCAGTGAATTGCAGTAGTTCCTTTCTATTAAAATCTTTTATGAGCTTTTGACAATCTTTGCCCAGCTAGTTTTTCTTTTTTCTGGCCCTTAACTCTGAAGGTTTCCAAACCAGTAACATTCTGCTTCAGTTGGTTAAGCATTGATTCCCACTGGCTACAGTGCAATCAGCCTACATCTGGATCTTTTCCAGCTTACAGGTGTTCAGCTTCCATTGAAATAAGTGAGGTGTAATGGCTGTGATAAGCCAGGCTTATCTCTGGATTTTGGTATGCTGGAAGTGTGCTGCCTCCTCTCCTTCTCCATCAGCTCTAATGGAAAGAGGCACTGATGTGGCTTCCTATATATAGTGTGTGACCTTGCCTGGGGTATCATTGGCTGGTATTCAGAAAAAGCACTTAAAAGTATTAAAAGTGGTGGAAGGGAAGATGGTAACTCCAAAGTCTTAAGTTGTTAGTGATGTATTTCTGTGCGTGTTGTCAAGGGTAATGGTTTCTTACCTTTTTTGTTTTCCAGAAGCTTCAGTTTGTATGGCAGGGCTCTCCTTCCTTATCTGAAAGACAGGAGATCTTCACCCATGTTATGGATCAGTACAGCTACTGTACTCCATCGCAATTACCTTTTTCAAACAGGTCCGAAAATTTCCCAAATATGCAGAATTGCTGTTCACTTCTGAGAGTTTATATTATTGGGGTTTAAGCATTTTTCTTTGACTGTTTTCTTTCAAGACTATCCTACTGCTTTCTCCTGACCTGTGGTAGGTCAAGGAGTTGTCTAGACTCTGTAGATCTGATTAAGGATTATTAAGCATCCCCAGCTTTCCACCACAGTAAATGAAGTTTGCTCAGTACCTAACAATGGAATTCTCGAAAGTGACACTTACTACTGACAGGCATTAAAAATACCTCTAAATATTGACAGACTTGAAAAATAATGTTTTCTTGCACCAGAAGGCTTGAAACATACATATGGCTTTCATCTACTTGTAATACAATGACTGACTTCCAATGTCAGTCCTTATAAAAAAAATAGAATAAAAATACGGAAAAAAAAAATTGTAAAGAGAAAATGTCCAAAGCAGGACTGGGGGGTCTTTTTTCTCTGGAAGTAAAGATTTAAAAGCTCCAGGAAGCTCAGCAGGGACTTGGCTATTGCTAATTGATTTTCTGTGGGAGATTTTCAGCATCATCTTGAGCTGATATTGTGTATATTGTCCATGTATAAACTAAAGCAACTAAAATTTTCCATTTATTTTCTGAAGAAATCTGAGAACTTTTGAAAACTTTGCTGCCTACTGACTTATCCAGTAAAATACTCTTTGAAAATGAAGTTTACTTGGGGGAACATCCTCATTGTTACAAAACTTGCTGGTTTGTCTTACGATTTCTTTGTTCTATGTCAGCAAGCAGCAGGGACTTGACAAGTTGCACGGTGTTGAAAGAAAACTGGGTAATCTTCCCCCTACCTCTACCCCCAAATAAATACTTAAAGCTAAATAATAGCAATGGATATAAACTGAATTGTTTTGCCTCTTATTCCCCGGGTATATACATTTTGTACCAGCACCTTTTGATGTGTTTTTGATTGAGTAAATCCTGTTTTCAACTTACTGCTTTGTGCTTCTATTTAGGTCGGGATTTTTTTGGAATGGATTTGCAACTTTCCCAGATCCACCAAAAGATGGTGTTTATCCAAACATGAGTCTCCCTGTTACAGATGCTAACGTCCACCTGTATGCACAAACCATGGTGGCAAACATTAAGGAGAGAGCAGCCTGGTTCCGGACTGGGGACGTGTTGTGGCCGTGGGTGAGTGTCTGATGAGTGATTGCTTTAGAAGGGGCACTACAGAGTGTAGGGTGATGGTACTTGCTGCAGTAGGGACTGCAGAAATGCTGGTACAAACCATCTGACATGGTGTTTTTCTAATAATTGTGGTCCAAATGACTGACTAGTAATGACATTTAAAATTTCATTGTACAGCCTGCCAGTTGTCTATCAAGTCGTCTACCCTACTGAATGTAGAAATAAATGTAATAAAACTGTGAAGATAACCTCTTGCAAAACTATATATTGCAGTATTGCTTCCTTTTTTCTCCCCGTGCTTTGTCTATTTAAATGATCTCCTTTTATAACTGCTTAGCCCAACATAACTCTGTTAGCAAAAATTATAGCATTATAGGGAAGTGTATGACACATTAGGTAGCCATGGTCTTTTCTAACGGATGTGTAATCATTTTCTTATACAGTCTTTGTATTTTAGTTAGAACTATAAGCAAGCATATCCCAGCTTGGTCATCCAAATACTTTTTTTGGCAATATGCTGTGTTAATTACATCCTACACGTACACATAGCACTGATGTGCTCTTACGGTTTTCAAGTCCTAAGGAAAGAATAACTTTGCCTAAACTGAGCATGCCATCTGATTTTTAATTTTGATGGATGCTGTAGGTCTCATCATTACAATGTTAAAGGATTATGTGTATTCTTTACAGGCTATTTCACCACAATATCTGTTGTTAAGAAGAAAAACTTTTTCTGACAGATGCAACTTTGAGTCACTGATTTGTTGTTCTCCTGTGTGTATGACACTGTTGATTATATTTAATTTACTATTTTTGTAGAGAGTGATAAGTAGAATATAACACTCCATAGTTGTGCTATAGTGAAAAGTATGCTGTAATGGGGAGAAGTTTTGAATAGTACAAATAAATCCCTAACATCTAGATCCAAACCTACAGTTTTTCAGTAATGTAAGAAAATTTCAGTCTCAAACGTCTTGATTTCTATGCCTGTGATAATGCTATGTAAAGAAGTAGAGAGAATATATGGTTCTAAAACTCCATGCTTTTTCATGATTTTTTCACAACTAGAGACAATCTGTGTGAGTAACCCTACCCAGTCTTGACAGTTTTGTAACTAATACCAGTTATATGGGCAGTCAAAATCAAAAGAAATACACCTGGAACACAGACTAGTGTTAAAAGAGATCCTCCTTAATTATGTGACCCAAAGTCATTTGGCTGTTCTGTGCTCGGAATTTCAGGGCTGTGACAAACAGTTCTTTAATGCATCTGTTCAGTACTCCAACATGGACCTGTTGGTGGATTATATTAACAAGCATTCTGGTGAGTTTGGAGTGACAGTCCAGTATGCCACTGTCAGCGATTACTTCCAAGCGGTTTACAGCAGGAATCTTACATGGGAAACTCGGGACTCTCAAGACTTTCTTCCATATTCAACAGGTAATTAAGTTCACAGCTGCCTAATGTCTGCCTCAAATGTATAGATGTAAATTTTTAATGAGAGAAAATGAGAAATTAAGAAGAAAAATACCTTATTATAAGATTTGTTCACTCTATGAGGTGTCATCAACAGACAAGTTGGTCCCAACTTAGTTGTGTAAAAAAGATGGGTGTGTGGCCAAATAGAAAAATGTCCCATTTTTACTGTTTGAAAGAACTGAACTATGCATAGCTTAAACCAGAGGTGGAAAATGTGATGTGGAGTGATGTGTGAATGTCTGGAGAAGCTACAGGTAACCAAGGGACCAAGGCAAGCTGAAAAGCTGAAAGCTCTAGGGGGTATTTCTGTATTAGTACAGTGGGATAGGGCTTCCCAAGGTGAAACAGCCAGTGTTGAGGATTTGATGTCCACGCTCTAAGCAATTGCAGGAAATATATAATCTGGTTAATATAGACTCGAATGCCTATTAATGCTTGTTGCATCCATCAGGAATCCAGTTTGTGAACTCCAAACCTAATCTTTTATATAAAGCAGAGCATACTAGGTAAGGGTGACATGAGCCAAACAAAATACTAATGTAGATGAAACCCTAAAGTCTCTTGTAGAGGAAAGTCTTGCCTTTTTCATTAAAGAAAATTATTTGAAGTTCTGGGGGAGAAAAGAATTCTCTTATAACTGCAGTCTTTAAAAGTAAAAATACCATCAATATTTCTGAAATTTCATAATAGTGTTACAGAAATTCCTTGCAGCTCCTTGTTGTTTGCATCTTACGTGCTGCACTAACTTAGCTTTTCAAGCAGAGCTGAAAAAATTCATGCCATACCCAACATCCTTTTAATTATTTTTCCCAATAAATTTACCCTTTTAGACCTCATATCGAAGTATGCAGAGAGAAGATACAGCCAACTTCTCCATTTCTAAACTCATTAATTTATTTTCTTGCCTGGTTTATTATTAAAATATCATTGGTTTCATTAAAACACCTTTCTGTGTAATTGTAGCTACCACTGCTTAATCCCATTTTTTGGCTGTGTACGTGTATTTCAGACTGTTCTGTAATGTGTCTGTTAACTTTTCAATGAATAAAAATAACCATTGCTTCCTGTGAATCATTGCATGGACTGATCCCTGACTCCCTCACCTCCCTCTAGGGATCATGTCATACCTAACAACTTGCTGATAAAAGCATTGCCAGTGCTAACTGCCAATATCATTTTACATCTGGGCTCTTTCCTTTATCTTTTGGCATAATTTACCTGCAGGAGTCAATTGCTATTAGCTTGCGTAATAGCAGCACCTTCAGTGTTCCAGGTGGGTGCCCACACATAGAGGTAGTTTTTTCCCCAAATGACTTTCTGTGCCTTGCAATTGCAGTATAGATTTGAGTGCACTTTCTCCCACATACTGTTTTGCTTCTTGATGATTAATCCTCTCTTATTCTTGCTATGCCCTTTTTTATGAGTCACTTATTGGGCTCGGTGTCACTTATGACATATGGAAACTCAAGTTTTAAGTCCCAGATAAGTATTTCTTTCTACTCTGTGTTCATTGTACTGCGCTGATATGTATGTATGGTTCTTCTGCTTGTAACATTGAAAACTAAAATGGAATCAATTCTGTTGAAACTTCTAGCACCTTTTGGGCCAAAAATAATTTGTCCTGAAGTTTATTGAGCAAAAGATCCTATTTTCTAATTGTTACCTTTGATTTTGGGCTGATAGCAGGTTATTACATTGCGTGTATGCTCATTAGAAAACACTTCCTGCTACTTTTTTCTGTAAAACCCATTTATCACTAGTGTATTTTAAAAGAAATCCCCCCCCAAACAAACCCCCTCCACACACACACACCCCTAAGGAGAGATTTGGAGGTTTTAAAAACAAATATTTGTTTTCCTAGTTCACTCTGTGGGATACTGAAACATTAACACAAATGGAATGTTGAAATACTTTCCAGTAACCACTTGAGGGCATCTTTTGATGTAGTTTGAAGTGCTGCAGTAGTTTGGACTCATCACATTGCTGTTTCTACTCCATTTTGAGGAAATTAAATTGAGGCTAAATCCCTTTGGCTAAAAGATTGAGATGTGGAGTGTGTGTATCAAGCAGTTACCAAGGATTATAATCTCCTTTTTAACAACTAATAATAATATATGCTTCAGTGAAACTTTGAAAATTCTCTTGTGCAGATCCACAAGGAGGAAATTTCCCTAAACACAGGCTAACTTGGTCGGTACTGGCTTTGTATCAAACTTGCATGTTACTAGGCCTGTAGGGGAGATGATAGTTTTCCAAAGTGCATGTTGCTGGCTGGGTTTCTTTGTAGGCTTTAGGACCTTTCTGCTTGATGGCTGCTGTGTAAACCCCCAGCAAGATTCATGTAGGAGGCTGAGCAGTAGTAGTGTAGTAAGTAACAAGTAAGTGATAAATGAAGTGGTATTTTGATGTGTATTGGATCTGTTCAACTCTAAACAGAGCCATTTCAAGCATGGACTGGGTTTTATACTTCTCGGAGCACATTAAAAGGAATTGCAAGGAGAGCAAGTTCACTGCTTTATGCTGGAGAATCCTTTTTCACACAATATGTCCGGAAACACCCAGAAGGTTCTGTTTGCAAATGTAAAGCTTTAAAACAACTTCAGAGTCTTAGATGGGCAGTTTCAGAGGTAAAGATTGATATATTTTCTAATTTGAATGAAAATGTTTATTTTCCAAATGTAAAGTTTGCACAAGCATTGCAGCTGAAGTGTCTCAAAGTTGCTTTTATGTTTTTGGAAGTAACTTTCCCCCTTTTGCAAGTCATAAGTAAAAATAAGGCAATTTTTCAAAAAACTCTCTTGAAACATGACTTCAAGATATGGTTACTGGCAAATGTTTTCTTCAACCAGTGAAAGAGTGTATGGTTTCAAATTTTGGATATGAAATTCCTTTTCTTAATGTTAGTTTTATTATTTACGAAATTGTTCTTAAAAGTAAATAAAAACCAAACAAATTCCAAAAAAAAGCTGAACTGATTGAATACTGATAACCTTTACCTCTGCAAATTAGAAGAGGAAGGACAGAATTGTTTCTTCAAAGTTCAGCAGCTAAGTGATTGGCCTCATATCGTTAACCATTTACAGTCCTCAATGCTTTTGCTGGTAATAATTATTTTGTCTGCTAAGGTAATGACCAGTTCTTAGTAGGAAATGAAAAACCTGTCTTGTTACAGTATTTTTGCTGCATTTTTGGTTTTGGTAACTTGTTCGGTTTTTTCCTCTAAAGATGTAACTTTAGTATGTTAAAAGAGGAATGTGTATTGAGGGAATATGCATCTTGTCTTTGACCATCTCGTATAGGAATTCAAAGTAGGCAAAATGTGAATCTGAGTACAGCTGTCATCCCTTATTTGTGTTGTGTGTCTGAACTTTAGTTGACTGTTATGTTAATACAAATGCAAACCTGAAGCTGTCATCCTGTAGCACCTTTCAAATTACTTTTAAATATAAGGTCCAGCACCACGATGGTATAACAGGCACGGAGTCTCCCAAGGTAAAGGATATGTACATGAATAACTTGATGTATGGAATGTTCAATGTAAAGAAGCTAATGGCTTCCATAATCTTTGATATCAACAATGCGAAGAAAAATGGAGAGGTCTATTCTTCTGTTTACACTGAAGACTCAGGAAAACCAGGTACTTTTTACATAGCTTTTCCAATTTTCAAGCTACCTTATGAAAGCTATCAGGTTTTCCTCCAAAACAATCAGCATACTATGTACATCTAAGTTCTGTGAACCATGGCTAGAGAATCCTGTTTGCTTTATGAGACCTGAGCTCTCAGATCTTAAGCATCAGAAACCAGGATTTCTCAGATGATGTTAGGCAGAACTCTACCTCAGTGCATATATTAGACCTGGCTCCCAGATTCTGACCTCAAATGTAAAACAGAGGGGAGGAAGAGGTGTCCATCAGAGTAGTCACTAAACTAACTTCACTCTGCAGTGGAGCATTACAGGATAAGCAGTACAGTCAGAGTCAAAAAGTGTTCTTGGTATAATGTATTGCCAGCTTGTGTAAAAAATGTAAAAGGATTCTTAAGAAGTCTATTCTAAAGACTGTACACTCCCTTTTATCTTTGCTTTGGAAACTTTTTAAACTGTCAGATGTAAGCAGTGCCATGGGCTGTGCAACAGACCGATTTGGATTTTTACAGGGCTGTTTTTAAATTAGGCTTCTCATTTTATCTTCTGTATAACTCTGATAAAGTTAATACTGCATGACAATGGGTTGTGGTAAGCAGCTTATTTTCACTAAATACATTTACATTCAACTCAGGTGTCATTTTCTGAATACATGGTCTTTTTTGATTGGGCAAAGAATAGAAGAATAAAGCAGAAGAGATTTTTATGAAGGACTATAAAATGTTTTCCTTTTTTCAATCATGAAGTTTTACCATGGGATTTTATGTTAAAGTTTTGTAAGATGATTGTACCTAGACAGATTTCTCAAATACTTTTTAATATCACATTTTAAAAATACATAATGTAGTGACTAGTAGTTTTGTTTGTTTGCATGCACAAAGGCGCTACAGATGTTGACCAGTATGTTGTTGTCTATAACCCACTGGCATGGAACATCACTACCTTTGTCACGGTTTCTGTCAGCAGTGAGGCAATGAGTGTGTATGATGAACTGGGACGTTCTGTACCAGCACAGGTACTTCAAGTTTGTTTCTTTCTGTTATGTTTCTCTCGCTTGTCAGTTTTTATTGACTGGATTCTACCTCCTGTCGAAATGGGGTTTTCCTACTTGTCCTTCAAAGGTTGTTTTTACTTGCCTGTTTTCTCAACAGAGACACTTCTACTACTGTCCAAAAGGACTTGCTGCTCTTGTAGTGTGTTTGGTTTGTCCTTTGCATGCCCGCTGTGTGACCTGGTGCTTCTTACCTTATTTTTCTTTCTCTAAAAAACAGTGTTTCAAGTAAATCCTTTTATGTTGAAGCCCTGCATTACAATTGACAGCCCTGTTTGTACAATTGACAGATTACCTTGGGGAGGCAGAAGAAGAGAATTAAGAATTGTAGGTCTTAGAAACTGGTGTCAATCAGCTGCCATTTGACAGCTCATTCTGTCATAGCCAAGCTCCAAGACACAGCCAGCTGTTTCTGGGAGGAAAGAAAGTGGCCTCAAGTGAAAGCTAGAACTAGCCGTTCTCAAGAGCATCTGCTGTACAGAATGCATCATCATCAGTGGCTTGATAAACCTCCAGGAGTGCTTCCTGCACATAAGGCCTGAAGAGGCCTGACGCAATTCCAGATGCTCCCCTCTGTCCCTGAGATGCCAGATAGCTCAGCAAATTCTGCCAGCTGGACAGAGTTTCTATGGCCTGTGGCTTGTGCATGAAGGCACACTGTAGTCAGGTAGTGATGCACCACAGCTATCCCTTGTTCCTGTACATGTGATGGGGTAAAACCATACTGCCTTTATCTGAAACCATCCGGCTCTTCGGGTTGGCACATGGTCATGCTTGCCTGTCAGTCACTTCCCAGAAGTCAGTTTGCCTGAATTACTTCAGTCTTGTAAGATACAAAGATGAGATTGACATATATTCAAGGCATTTATTCAGGATTTATGATACCTTAAAGGCAAGTTGCCCTCCTTTTAAAAAGGCAAAACTCTCTGTACCAAGTTGATCTGTACTCTCGTTTGCTAGAAGTTACTCTTATATGCATGTGGATAGTCACTTGAGGCTAAGTAAAATCTCTTTAGCAGTTATGACAAGGTGGTTTGGGATCTTTTTTATTCCAGTATGTGCAGTTCAAAAGTGCATTCATAGTACACAGTCCTTCCTTTTGAGAGAAAGAAAACTTTAGCTTAGAACATTGATGTTAATATGTGGCTGAGTGGAACTGAAGCTTTGGCAAGTGCTCTGCTGCCTTCTGCAGCACATGCACAAGTTGTATACTGAAGGGAGAGAATGGGAGTAGACCCTGTTGATGCCAGTGTTGTTAGGTTGCCTGTGGTGTAACTGGACATGTCAGCCCACAGCGTGAAGGTACAAACAGCTTTCTTGAATTGCTTGTTAGTCGTAACTAGCCTCTTTGTCCACAGAATCTGTTCCATATTTATCTAGTCCCATTTTCTTTCTCCAAATCAAAAGTAGTACTAAAGTTTTTAACATTAATGGACAGGATACATGTAATTGAAAGATGATTAAAAACTGTTATTTAAGGTATGTCAGCATTATATAACAATGGTGTTCTGCTTACTGTTCAAAAGGATGTTACATGCTTCTACCTCTTTCCATGTGCCTTCCCTAAGGTGGAGGTGCATATTGGTGCTTCCTCCTCTTGTCATGAGTTTTCTCTTTTTTTGCACTAGCCATGTCTCGTGTTTCAGTCTCTTTTCACTCATTTGACTGATCCATTTAATTTATTATTGTATCTGCTCATATAGACATTTTGCAGTGTGATCTTAAATCTATGATTCCATGTTCAGATTAAAAAACCTTTTAATTTGCTTAGTGACTTTCTTTCCTTCACTAGAAGGGCTCAGCTTAATCCAAGTTCACCAGGCTCCCAATTAAAAGCAGCATGGATCTACGTTATAATTTAGAATTATAAGAATGGCATGTTTAGAAACTTCTTATTAAAGTAGAAGCTAATTTTTATAATTTAGGGCTTACAACACATGGAGGTAATTGCCTTGCTAATTAATTTTCTGTAATGAAGTATTTTTGTGTATGCTAATATACAGGTTCAAAGCTCGGTGGAATCCCAGTCTACCTATGATCTGTATATTCTAGTTGCAATAAATGGTCTGAGCTACAGAAAATACAGTATTAAACCCCTGAATGGTAAACAGTCTGCATTTATTGGGAAATCAATCAAGTACAAGCGGAGAGACTTAACTCGTGCAGATCAGCAAAGTCGACAGTTGTTTCCTGTGGTTAACAGCTGCTACGAGGTTGTGTTTGACCAAAACACAAACCTGATGCACAGCATTACAGAGAGGTGAGATTGCCTGCTTGTTTTCAATAATGTTTCAGATACTGTAAAACACTTTGTAAAAATAAGTCCAAAGACTGTATTATGTGCCTTAATTCCAAGACTCAACTAACAGCATGTTCTTTACGGTCTTTACAATTCTTTTTTATCCCTACTTCACATTCCCTCTTTTTTACAAGACACTTCAACACTAGCATACATGTGATTCCATACTAGTTTTGTGATGTTGCCCTCTTAAACTCTGCAGTTGGTCTAAGATGACATAACACAGTAATAACTAGTATAGCAGCAGAGTTTTAGTGTACTTTAGAACAAAAGAGGGTTATGAGTGTGCATTTTTATTAAAAATTACTAAGTAAGCACGTACACTATGGCTACACAATGAGCCTTAAGTAATAAAGCAAGAATGTATGTATACTGAGTAATGTTTTGCAACACCCTTCCTGTAGTAGA
The DNA here is from genome assembly GCA_013397175.1 of Platysteira castanea. Lineage (NCBI taxonomy): Eukaryota > Metazoa > Chordata > Aves > Passeriformes > Platysteira > Platysteira castanea. The sequence goes on from VYXC01005845.1 coordinate 235,238, forward strand.
AGGCTACAAAACTGTTTGAAAGGAAACTTTAAACTAAGAAATTTCCATTTAATCAGGCAGATAAAATGAAGAATTATCAAGATTTCGGTGAGATTTGAGGTTTTCAGACGGTCTTTCTCAGCTGATATGAATTGGCCCAATTTCTGCAGCTTCAGTGCAGTTGTGCTGCTTTTTGTCTGCTCAGGATTCAGATTATCAGCTGTTATATACTGTTAGAATATTTGATCCCTTTGACACTGGCGTGGTGATAGCTAGATCTCTTTCACCTTTGTAGTTCTGTTCATAATTCTGCCTCCTAGAGCAAGAACTTGTGGTCCAGTATAGTTAAAACCAGCTTTAAAAGTATAGATGGACCTTAACTAAGAGCTCTAGAGTAAGTATTTTGTGAGTCCCTCCAGATCATAACTGTCTCCAGATTCTATGAGAAATATAGTGCAGAAGAACAAAAATCTAAATTGAGATTCCGGTTTTCTCCACCCTGTTCTGGCAGGCAGCAAGAGCTGGAATTCAGCATGTAGGGGAAATGAGATACTCACTTTCTTCACAAGCCTTCAGACAAGCTCAAAATGCTTGAGTTTCAGAAAGTTTGCAGTGGGGTAGTGGGAAAGATGAGGCATCACAGGTCAGAATGGGAGGAAAGGTTAAAAAAATTGGGATCTTCAACTGTGAAGCTTTCCAAGTTCAACTGCACCAGTTAGAACTGGAAGTGCCTCATAAAAGGAGTAGTAGAAAACACCTGGATATTTTCTCCTCAGTCATTACAAATTGTGGGTAGCTGTATTAACACAAGGTAAAATGTTTGGCAGTATAAATTCATATGATAGATGAAGTGATTTTTCCTGTTTTCAAAGGCAGAACAGGTAGCTGAGAGCAGCATCTTAAATTGCCTTCATGTAACTTTCTAAAAATTGTGATAGTCATGAATACCTAAACTGTAAGCTTCAGTGGAGAGAGGAGGAGATATAGTAGATATTGAGTCATTGTAAATGTTGCTACCCTGTTGATTTTACTGTTACCAGTGTTAAACATGGAAACTTGCATCATGCTGATCTTACCTAGGGACAAAGTTAAATGAACCTAATTATTCATTAGTGCAGAGCAGTGTACCTCATTCTTGTGAAATGGGCAGTTTTAATCCTGTAGCAACTCTCACATCAAAACGAGGTAATATAGATGATTTGATCTTAAGATGTTTCTCTTCTACAAAAATAGAAAATTACATAGAAACTCCATTTATTTACACACTGACATATATCTTAATGGGAAGCACTTTAATTCTTTGCTGTCCTCATTTACCCAGTCTTGCAAAATCAACCCATTGTGAAGAAACAGAAGTTTTTTTCCTTACATTTCCAGCCTCATTCCTGTTGCAGTTTGGCTTTGCTTTTCGCATTCATTATTTACAAAATGTGTTTGTAAATAATATAATTTTTAATCTTTTGTGGATTCTCAGGGAGACTAACCAGACAGTCCAGTTCACCCAGGAGTTCCTTGAGTACCATGTAAATGGAGACACAATGAAAGGACCCATTTCAGATAACTACTTATTTGCTCCAAATGCTTCAGCGGTTCCAGTATCAAAAGCAGTGGGGTTGGAAGTGATGTCTGGAAGCTTGATGACAGAGATACGGCAGTATTTCTACAGGTACAACACCATTACAGCTTCACTTCACTGGAATGTTTAATTCTTTAGATAATATGAGATTACTTCTGTACAGTTACTCCTAAACAGTGAGCTCTGTGTACTGTTTAGGATTTAGACAAAAGAACTATCACACATCTGCTGAATGAACTGCTGAGGAAGCATCTCCTGTAAATCATAGAATCATGAAATTGTTTGTGCTAGGAGGACTAAAGATCTAGTTCCAACCACCCTGCCATGAGCAGGGACACCTTCCGCTAGACCAGGTTGCTCAAAGCCCTATCCAGCCTGGCCTTTAGCACCTCCAAGGATGGAGCATCCACAGTTTCTCTGCAACAGTGTCTCGCTACCCTTAGAGTAAGGAATTTCTTCCTAATACCTGATCTAAACCTACTCTTTTTTGGTTTAAAGCCATTTCCCTTTGTCCTATCACTACATGCCCTTGTCAAAGGTACCTCTCCAGCTCTCTTGTAGGTCCCCTTCAGGTACTGGAAGGCTGCCATAAGGTGTCTCCAGAGCCTTCTCTTCTCCAGGCTGAACAATCCCAATTCTATTAAACTGTCTTCACCAGAGAGGTGCTCCAGCATTCTGGTCATGTTTGTGGCCCTCCTCTGGACTCCTTCCAACAGGTCCTTATGCGTCCCATGCTGAAGACCCCACAGCTGGATGCAGCACCATGGGTGGGGTCTCATGAAGAGGAAGCAGAGAGGTAGAATGCCCCCCCTTGACCTGCTGGCTGTGCTGCTTTGGATGCAGTCCAGGACACGTTTGGGTTTCTGGGCTGTGAGCACACACTCGCCTGCTCATGTTGAGTTTCTCATTAACCAACACCCCTTATTCCTTCTCCTTGGGGCTGGTCTCCAGCCTTTCTCTGCCCAGCCTGTGGTTGTGCTTGGGATTGTCCTGACCCAGGTGCAGGACCTTGCCCTTGGTCTTGTTGAGCTTGATGAGGTTCACATGGGCCCATTCTGAAGCACATATTGCTGCAGGAGGGAGGGATGTGGAGATTGTTTAGTGTGATCTTCTGTGGTACAATTTTTAAAGCAACTTCTGTTGAGAAACTGGTTCTGTATAACTTAGTGAATATTGCAGTTAGTATCTTACATGAATGGAATTTGGACATGATACATTTTCGTAACTGTGAATATCTTTCTTGCAAGCAATTAGAGAAAGGAGAAATGAGTCCTACAGAAGTGAATCCTACTCTGACCCCTGATGAACTAGCTACTTTTCTGTGTTATAATTGTATCAGTCTATAAACCCTTCACCCTCTTTTAAATCTGGTTGTTTGGTTGAAGTCTTTTGCTTTATGTGGCATTGTACAAGGATGTAGTTGAGAAGGACCTTTGGAAAGTACTGTGGAATTTTTGCATCAAAGTTTATGTCACCCAGATTGCAAAAATGCATGTGTTCTGTACAATGTAAATATGTTGCTTAGGTAGTCATAATAAATTTTAAATTTGTTGTTAATTTTGAGAAAAACAGAGCCTTTGTAGTCAAAGGAAGAATCCTCTTGACACTTGCAACAGGAAAGAAACTTACAGGATATCACTTACCCTGGTTGAATATCTGTATATTTGAAAGTTAAATTGAAATTAAAAATAATTGTACATGAAATAAATAGCAAATGGGGAAGAAAGTTGTCTGTATAGGATGACACCATGAATGCCTTGGAAGTTTTGTCATAATCAGTCAAGTACTCCACTTTATAAACTCTGTATCCTTCCTCTCATTCTTACAGCAATGTTACTTCTCAGGATTATATATATGCAGTGTATACCAGGCTGTATTCAGTACCAGAAGGCTACGATGGAAAGCTGCTTTGCCATAGGATAGAGCAAGAATACAGTGTTGGGCCTTTGGAATTAAACCGTGAAGCAGTTCTAAGAACAAGCACAAATTTGAACACCAGACAACTTCTCTACACTGACAACAATGGATATCAGATGCAGAAAAGACCATTCAAGGCGTATGTGAATAACACAGTGGCTCGGGTAGGCACAAAGGTGGAATTTAAAGTCAATTGTGCCTTATCTTTGTTCTCCATTACTGTTTCCTGGGTTAATATTATCTCTGCATGGTTTGCTGTGTGTTGACAGAACTATTACCCTATGGTCCAAACTGCCTACATTGAAGATGATACCACAAGGCTGATGCTGCTTGCAGAAAGAGCTCATGGTGTATCAAGTCAAGGGAATGGACAAGTCGAGGTAACGTATAAATTTTTGCTTCTTCTTCTAGGTGAGTGTAATTTCATGGCTGCTGATAACACAAGTAAAGCCTGGTGGCTGGTTACTGGTGTGACGTTTACCTTCCCAATTCAGGTGATGCTACACAGGAGACTATGGAACAACCTTCAGTGGAACCTGAATAACAATCTCACTTTGAATGACTCTTCAGTGGTTCGCCCTGTAATTTGGCTTATTTTAGGAACCAAGGCTGTCACCAATACTTTGTATCGGACAAGTGGACTGGCGTTAGAGCATAGGCCAGTAGTAATGTTTGGAGCATTATCAGGTAATCATTCCATTTCCTAGGCTATCTTTAGCAACTGAATGGCTTGTTTATGTTGGTTTGAGTTATGCTGTTGAGTTTGTAAATGCAGATGTCAAGCCTCCTGTGTGGCAAAGTTAGTATACAGTGAGTTAGGAGGCAGATTTAGAGCCTGCTAATTACTTTGCATTAATTTCAAGCTTGGAAGTTGTCCAAGTATATGAAATGTTTCTGTTGTTATATAATTATCTCTACTTTCAGAGGAAAATAAATTTTAAAGCATCTAATGAGAACGAAATGTTCACACAGGGAATTAGTACAAAGTAGCTAGTGTACCATATATCAGCTTCCTGGATGCTGAGTCCTTAATGACCATTGTTGAGTCATTCTTCTAAAAATATTTGTTTGCCCTATTAACTAAGACTGAAGCCTGGTAGTGAAATAGCAATTTCAAACTGCAGTGAAATTTGTTTTATAGAAAACTCTGATACATTTTTCTAGCAGTTAAAATTGTGCTGCTTTCTGCTTTGTGTCTTGGAAGGCCTTGGAGGAGAAAGTATATCATCTACTTTGCCTCTGCCTTGGCAGAATAAGTAAAAAGCTCTTTACTCTTCCAGAATGCCCTAGCCAGGCTTGTGTGTGTGATGGATGTTTAATGTTTGCTTTGTTTTATTTTGCATGGAGGAGATAAACCAAAGCTACCCAGACGACTTCAGCAGAATTCAGTCCATGATTCAGCTGTAACTGTGCCACCTAATCTTCATCTCCAGACACTGAGCATTCCAGGGTGGAAGTACAGCTCTAATCATGCAGAGCAGGTCCGCAGCATCCGCATGGGTAGGTGCCTTCAAAAAGGTGGCTGGATGTTACACTTAAATAAGCTGGGGTTTTTTCTCTCTTCTCTGGCTAGTACTTCTGTTTATTCAAAGTGTTAAATTCCTTAATCAAGGAAGTTAATTGTGCTGTATTATTTCTCTGCTCAAATAGTAAAATATTTCTTCTACATGAATTTGTTATGCCTGTTAGTGATATTCCTGTCAGCAGTGGGAGCTGGGTATTTCTTGATATTAGTCTTCTAGCTAACTTTAAAAAATAGGAACTAAGTTCAAATGGCGAGAGTTTAAAGTTAAAAAAAAAAGTTTAAAGCTTGGGTTTATGTTTAAAGTAAGAAAATGTTTGCATTTTGATTTCTTTTGAAGGTAAACAGAAGCAAGACGATGCAGATTTCAGTCGTGTCCTGCTAAGAATTAGACACTTGTATGAAGTTGGAGAGGATCCTGTGCTATCTCAGCCTGTGATGGTAGATCTCAAGGTAAATCTAGCCCTTTGAGACAGAATACCAGCTCAGGTGTTTTTATTCCAGAGAGAACTGGTGGAATGACACATCCTGTGTGCTATAAAGTCCACGAAAGATAAATACAAAAATATTAGTAGAACTTTAACCTCAGAGGGAAGTGAACCTTTTTCTCTTACTCAGTTTTGCAACACAGATACCATTACATCAGATGAAGTTGCCATAGGCACAGCATGAAGATCTGCTTAAATAGGGGTGGGACTGGTTCTAGTGAGCTCTCGGTAGTATAACACTTCCTGCAGTACCTTAACCAGTGCAGAGAGTAGGATTCTGTTTTGTTGTTGTTTCTTTAGTTACTGTAAACTGTACACATAATTAATGAAACGTGAACAGGATTAAAGGAAAACATTTTTTTCTCTATGATTTATTTCTGCGAGTTGTTCAAACTTTGTCACTTCCGTCATGTACTCACTTTTTTTCAGTTTCATTTTTATTTGATCTTTCAGATGGAAGTAGATTACTTTATAATCCATGGCAGGGGTTTATTATTTTGACAGTCATGACAGAAACATGGGGGACAATGTGTAGAATTCTCTGTTTCAGTAAAAAGGGGAGTGTGAGTTTCAGCCCTTTTAATAGACTCAGTACTACAACACAGAGAAAGCTTTCAACACTCAGCTTCTTAGTTTGAAGCCTCATGAATCTGTATTTGCCCTTGTGTTGCATGACCTTGCAGATTTTTAAAGTCTCTCTGCTCTACTTAACAGGCCAATGCTGAGTTGGAAATTCTATCTGGTCTTACTGTGTACTAGGCTGGTGGGTTGATACTATTCTCTATGAACTCTCATTTGATTCCTGGTGTTTTCTTTACTCACAGTCCCTGCTAAAGGGATTAGGATCAGTGACAGCAGTGGAAGAGCGATCCCTCACAGGCACCTGGGATGTGAACACTTTGGAGCGGTGGAAATGGAAGACTGCACAATATCCAGGCAAAGGTAGGTTGAATAAGGTGATTGGTGTCCATATTGTTGTTGACTGTTGGAGCTTGATGGTTAGTCTAGTTAAAAATCTTTTAAAAATTTGCAAGATTAGAAGTGTATTATGGTTTTGTATGACAGACCTGATACCTGTCACAGCCTGCAGGTAGTAACATTTAGCTAAGATTCCCTGCAAGTACCAGACTGTTGCATTTCTCTGACAGCTTGTTTTGCCTAGAAGTGTTGAAAAGCTTGGAATCTTTATGAAGTTTTCTTTGTCCATATAGAAGTGGGTACTTTATGAATTCACGCTTGTGGCACTGATTGATTTTGTCAAATGCTGATGAGTTGTGTTTATCTAAGCTTAAGCCTGGGCTGCAGAAAAACAGCTGCAGTTAAAAAACTCTGCTGTAATCAGCTTAAAGGACTCTGTGGATATGATTCAAGTTAGGGCTAACACTCGAATGCTGTGGGTGACCTCATTTGATTTCTCATTCCAGTTAGTTGCTTAGACAATGTCCTTACTGTCACTTGCATCCATATTATACCTTGTAAAAAGCCTGCAGAGGTTTTGGAATGGGCTAGGTGAGAGTTTAGAGCTCTGCTTGACCTGCTGCTTAGAGCTTGCTTGCTCTTTATTCATTAGGAAGAAAAGGTGAGTGACTGGGGAGTCATTGCACATTTTCTGCGTGAGTCAGTGTGTGAAAAGAAGAGAAATTGTTGTATATTTCAATATTATGAATGAGTGCATCTTAGGCTCTCTACTACTTAGAGTTTTGGGGAGGAGAACCTACTCAAACACTAGCTTTTAGGGAAGGGATAAGTTAAAACTGATGTGATAGAATAATGTGTCCATTTGAGTAGAGCTGCTTTAATAAGTTACCAATGCTTTTGTGTTTTACAGGATTCTTCAACAGCACGGAGGCCTCAGAAGACTATACAGTAACTGTTCACCCGAAGGAAATAAGGACTTTCTTTGTATACTTTCAGGTTCAGTAATGTTTGATGATGTATTTCGAGTCAGTATGTAATATCTTCGAAGTTTTGCTTCAAGATACAAGTGATGATCTTGATAAAAATACTACTGCTGTTAATGAAAGAAAAATTCTTTTTGGAATAAACTTTGAACTTAATTGAATTGTTGGCCTGAGCTGTGGGTGTTTTTGTTGGTCAATTATTTACAACTTTTTTTTTCTGAAACTTATGCAGTGCAAAAAAAGACCTGTGTTGCAGGGTGAGCATATTGAACTTTTTTTTGCTTGCAGTTGATAGTTTTAAAGTGATTGCTTCTATGATGCTTCACTGTGGAGCACTAACAAAATCATGTTAGTCCCACCATCTTTCTAATTAACAGTGCAGCCAAGAGTCTTCTCTTAAGGTTTTTTATTGTTAGAGGAGATGACTTCCAAATCACAGACGAGTGGTTTGCCAAGTGGTGTTCTGTTCCCAAATGCAAGGAGAAATTCCTGTTGTATTTTAGCTACCCAGTCTTCTGGGCAACAAGTGCAAGGCTTCTGCTTTGCTGTAAACTGAAGTGGAATGTACTGTTTGTATTCCTTTTCCCCAAGTTCATTAAAATTTTGTCTCTTTAAGGTTCAGAACTGATGAACTTTGCCTGACAGAATCCTAGTCCTGGATTTGTGTCTTGTGTTCAGGGTAAACTGAAGCCAGTTTGACAACAGAAGGTGTCTTGTCCCATGGCCAGTAACTGACTCATCGTGTAACCTGAAGGAGGAACACTGTTCTTGTGATGCTGTGAACTTTCTTGCTTCTCAGGCTCAGAGAATGTGCACAGTGGTAGCAGGAAATGTTCCAACAGCAACAAGTCAATGTTAACTATGGAGTGCTGTGTGGGGAGGTTAAATTGGAAGTGAGTGCAAATTCTAAGCAGATCTGTTTGAGTGGAAGGAAACTTGGATAGTGACTAACTTTCCCCACAGCTAGTATGTATTTTTGTTAAAAATAAAAGCTGCTTTCTATTTTTCTTCTTAGCTCTAGACAGTGTGGACTGCAGAATCTTATTCTGTTCACATCCCACTGGGCATCTCCACTTATTTTGCTTATTCACCAGGAAAATGCCCATAGCTGAGATGAGAATCAAGTCAGTCACTTCACTGCAGTAGTAATGATGAATTATGCTTGGTGCAACACTGTACAAAGCTGTGTTTCTGATGAGTGAAACATAAAACTGAAAGAGGAAATAGAGAGGTTTAAAAGAGGATAATAGGTGCATTTTCAGCCAGTTAATAGTCCCAGATCTAGAATCATGTAAAAATGACATTTTACTGTGGCAATTTTCTAATTTACTTTGGCTGTTTCGCATAATTTTCTCCACATGCAGACACCGTTCAAGAAAAACGAAAAAGAGTGAAAAAGGTCTTTCCAGAGCAGCTATTGGGAAATAGTTATGCTGAAGACCTGCACTGGTGGTCAGTTTTCCTGTGCAGACAGCCTATTTTTCATCTCACTGAAATCACTGCAGAAACAATCACATTCAGTTATTGGATGAAGAAAGGTTGTTTCATATTTTCTGATGGTTATTTTTCGTCCTTGGCTATAAATATTTAGTAATGTGCCAATTGAACCTGTCCTACTGCAGTGAAAGCCATTTTCCTGCAACATTAAGCCAAGAAGAGGAAGCACATAAAAACAGTAATTGTGATGCAGTAAAGCATGATGGCAGCTGGTTTTCATTTTGTTTTGTGTATGTATTTGGGAAATGAAATGTGTTCAACTAGGTCATTTTCCTTGCATGTACATCTTCATTCCCGGCTTGGTTCTGCTGTAGAATATAATGCATGAGTTACACAGAGATATGATTGCAATTCATATTTTTGTGACTGAAGTGGTGTTCACTAATACAAGTAATGGTAACAGAAAGTCATGTTGGTAACAGAAAGTCATGTTGGTAGAATATAAAAATTGAATTGTCCCTTCAGTGGGCAATTGCATGGTCAGTCCTGGCCAAGCAGCAAAGGATCCTACAGCTGCTGCCTCTGGGCTGTGCTTTCCCAAGTGGCAGATTGATCTAGGCCCACAAAAACCTTCTTATACAGGATAATATAAGCAGGAATACCTCATTACCAGCTGATTTATCTGTTTGAGGGAATTTCTATTTTGATTAGTGGAAGCTTTGTGATTTAAAGGAAAAAAAATTAAAAGGAATATTTTATCTGGAGTTATTTCAATGCAATTGGCCGTCAGGGAATAATTTGACAGAGTCAAATCTCGTATTGCACCGGAGGCATCCCAGACTGCGGTCTGTAAAAAGCATGGCATTCCTGCTAGAGGAAGATGTCATTCCATATTTTGTATGTTCTTTTTCCTGAGAAGTCTCAGCCCAAGCAAATGGAAGCCTGCAGGCATTCAAATCTCAGTAGAGGGACCTGTTTACTAATGATCCTTTTTCTTGCCTCACATACATGAATCTAGTGAGGAAAAATACTGCAGTGCTACATAAAAAATTGATAGAAATCAAGCCGCTCTACTTAAATACTACTTTAAACCACACATCAGAAAGGACATGCAAAAGAAAGAGGGTTGATGCGATGTTATAACCAGAGGACAAAGTCACACGTGTGCAGCATATTTGTGCAATGGTAAGCCTTGGTGTTAGTTTCAGTTCCACACACATTCTCCTCAGTGTTGCTATCTATTAATGAATTTTCCCAGCTGGCAGTAACACCTCAAAAAAGCTGCTATCTCATTAATACTTGTGTTACAAACTCTCAAACAAGTCTGACATATAGCTAAGGAGAGGGAAGAGGGTTTAGATCCTCTTGGTTTATAAGTTTCAGGTAATTTTCAGTATGCCTCAACTGGTGCTCTTTGAAAGTGACAAGTTTTGGGAAGGCAGATTTGTGGAAAGTGTTTGGAAGACACTGACTGCACTGAGCAGCTGCTCTACAATCATCTCCAGCACACAGGTGAGTAAGTTTACACATTTAGGGATTCCAAATTTATCAGTGCCGTTTCCAAGGTTAAATATGCTTGATTTGCAGAAAGATCCCATCGATATTTCTTTTCTTTCTGTTGTAGATGCTTTCCTGACCCACATAGTTATTTTGTGTGCTACACTTCTCCTGGCAGCAAGGGTGACTTAAGAAATTTTGACACCATATTTTTCCACCCACTCAGTAGTGCTGTGATGAGAGTTTGTGATGTGTTGTAAAATGGTACAGGGAAGTTACCAGGGCTAAAAATAAACTTTTCAGCCAATTCCTTTTTTTGTGTGCTAGTTCGTTTCATCTCTGACAGTAGATGCTTTGGACTAGAACCAAATTATCTCTTAGAGTAAATACAAGCTGCTATCAGTGCTATGGAAAAAGCCTCACCTAGTTTCTAGATAAATTATTCTTCATGTTGGAGCTTCCAGCTGCACAACTCAACACCAAGTTCACAAATGCAATTATTGAAATACAAAATAAAATATTTTTTCCTTTGGGTTTACACATGCATCTTTGCATATGTAAATTTTGGTGCAATCTACATCTTTGATCAGTATTACCAAAGACAACATAAATGCAAGCAGAATTACTTACATAATGAAATAATATCCTTAAATATAAATTATTTCCTTTAATATGTCCTTTTATTCATTTGAAATTAAATGTGTTCATTATGTCCTCACTAGTTCTAAAAGATGATACCCAAGTCAGCTGGGTACCATCAGAAATGGGGCTAGCCTACAGCACTTCGTGACATTTATCTTTGCTGTCTTCTTCCTTTTAATTTTATGTGGCAATCTAAACAGCACTGAGACTATGTCTATAAGGTGGATACAGAGAAGCAGGGGAGCTGATGCACTGTGCTTCTGTTGCTGATAACTGAAATGGAGCAGTGCCTTAGGCTTTAAATATGACTGTGTCATTATTACAAAATGCAGTTCAGTTGTTTCTGGGCACCTGCCCAGTGCTGCTAAAACGTAATGCTAGTTCTAGGAAATTAGTGGCTGACAGATTCTTAATCAAGTTCTTAATATAATTGATTAATATTCTCAGCATGTTCTATTTGATTTATTTTTCTTTTTCCTTTTTTTTTTTTTTTTTTTTTTTTTTTTTTTTTTNGACATTGCAATTTTGACGTTATCCAACTGAGTGTGTTTGTGGGACAATTTTGTCTGGCCCGGTAATTTTGCATTTGAAACATGGAATAAGATGGATATGTTAAGAAACAAATGCAATGTTTTGTCTTCCAGGGACTGTCTCTGGCCAGGCCATGTAAGTGATTCTGGGTTGGAGTCAAAAATCAGTGCTGGAGAATATTAAGCAGCATATAGTTACCTAAGTTTGCAGACAATTTTTTAATAATTGACGACAAGTTTTACACGGTGCTTAACTTGATGATGTAATTGTAGATAATTTGCTTTTATCCCATGGTTATAATCTTCCTGAAATAAGCCCTGGTTGATGTACGTGGCACTGGTATTGCATTAATGCAGCTGCACCCATAGAGGTGGCGGTTGATGCATTGCATGCACAGCATGAGGTCCCCACTGACCTTGCAGGTGCTGGGGCCATTTCAATTGTGATCATGGAACTCAGCCTTCCTCAATTGCTCCTGCCAACAGAGCTGTACTGCTGTTACAGCAAAAGTGCAAAAGTACTTTTCACAGGAGGGAAGAATTTAGGCAACGTTTCAGCAAGGAGGCAGTGAAATGTATGATAAAGACAGGAGCAATATTTCAGTGTAACCCATGTGCAGTCATTGTCTCTGGCTTTGGACAAGATTCATCTGGTTGGCTGGAAGAGGCTGCCAACAAGCACATCCACAGCAGCTGAAGAAACCTCACCTTTATGAAGTGCTTTTAAATGAAGGATTTTAGAAGGACAATGGCAAATGGTCCCATGAAACCACATATGGAAAAGCAATTCTTTATGTCATACCAGAAGAGAGGCTAATCCAGGTTGAACAGCAACCAGTTACAACACAGTTTAAAATTTAAAGAAGTAACGTTTTAATTTCAAATAGAACGGCTGGGTTCTGAAACAGCAGTTTCACAGAGTGTAGGGAAAAATTGGGTTGCATTTAGTTTGTGTCATCGTCACCACATGAGGGAAGAGGAAGTTGAGCCGCAAATTTGACATGCTTTCATTTGATGTTTTGCTGATCTTCAACCAAGGCAGCCTGATGCAAATGCTAATAATTTTGCACAATGATCATTATTTCAATGAAACTTCTTTTAACAATGTATTTTGGCTGCTTAGGTAAGTATTGCTTATTTTCTTTGTTTTCTTTTAGTTAGTTTCCTGTAATTCTTGAGCTGGATTTAAAATAAACTTATGGTATTTCATGTGAGACAAGGAGAATATTAACTATTCTTTCATAATGCTGAAAGCAAGATTAAAATGCATGAGAAATCAAAAAACATTTTCACAAAGACAATGCTGCAGGCAAAGCATAGAGGAACAAATTGAACACTTCAACAGCCAAATGATGTTAGCTTAATGCAAGCACCATCTTTTTAGGACTTCTGACTTGAATATTAACTATGATAAATGCTGAATGTAGAATTTTAAAATGTTGAGGCAGATTTATTCTAGATCACATAGGTGTTGAAATACAAAACAGGTAAGGACTCGTGATTCTTATTCAATTCAAATTGCAGTGAATAATGCTGAATGCATTCCATATGAGTTAAAAATTAGCAGAAGGATTTTTTTCAGTGATTTTTCGGAAAAACAGTAAAGTCACAAGATGGAAATGTAGCACAGTCAATAGCACAACCGTGTTTTAAACAAACAACAAACTGAATGAACAGAAAAACTGAAATTAGTGACTGTATCTTTACCTCGAACAGCTACTAGTTTTTTTTCTAGGTCATTTACACACTACGTCAATTCTTTCCCTTATTTTTTCTTCTGCTTATATTACCCCTATACTGTCCATATTGTTCTCTACAAGTGTTGCATTGTAAAGATAGAGGTGCCTGACTCTTTAAGTATAATGAATGTGTGGCTTTTTCTATGGACAAAATAGAAAAGTTTATTTGAATATTTTTATAAAACTAATCAGATGCCATTTTAGGGTGAGATATGGGGAAAATCATCTAATTAGTTATGTGTTACTGTGGAATGTGCCTGAGTGATAAACAGGATAAAATTTAGAAGAAAATAATGCAGTTTACTCTTACTATGAGTAGTTTTTCACTTTAATATTATAAAAAATAGAAAAAAGGAAATGATAATTCTTCATAGAGCTTATGAAACTAATTGTCTCAGCAGTCATGGGAATAGATTTAATAGGATTAGCACTTTTGTGATAAGCATCAATGCCATTAGATTGTAAAAAGAGTTATCTGATACCCACACAGTGGTTTCACTTTAGAAGAAAATATTTTGTGCATATATTGCAAAATGTCTCATGTATGACTCACTTTGCATGTTGACAGTGAGTGATAAATGTATTCAAAGCAGGAAGGAATAAAAAGTTTGATTTCCTCTGATACTGTCCAAGTCAGCCTTGTCTTAAAAGCCAGACAAGAGACCCAACGAGACAACAGGGGTCTGCGAAGCATCTCTTATTAAAGGAAGGAGGTGAATTTGATGCTATAAATTGCTTGTCAGCAAGTACTTAATGGAAGAAGTTGAAACCAAATGAAAGAACCCACCTCTAAAATGCTGTACACTTATCATTCATTAGAAGCAGTGGAGGACAAGAACTCCTACATGGGGACAAAAATTGTAGTGTCTTTCTTTAATCTTGATGAGTTTTTCACTACTGACTAATGAATCGTTCTGAATTACTCCTTTTGGTCATTCTTTATCTGGCAGAAAGTGTTGAATGTGCTTTGGACTCAATCTCTTTTATAAATATTTTTCTTGAAAATAAAAAATAAGTTTATCAGCAAGTATGCAGAAAATCTTCATTTATTGCACACAATGATGGAGGACTTTAACACAACAGATTAAAAGTTTACTTTAGCCAGAAAGCAATTGCCATCATTCAAGGGAGGAGTTGGTAGTAAGTAAGCTTAAAAATTAATGTCATAGTTATAGTATTAATAGTATTTTAAATTTTTGTTTTAGTATTGAAACACTTCTTTAATGTTTAAATTATTTCTTGTAAATACAGCTTTAGTGACATCTCTTTCTTGCTTTACCTTTTAAATCTATGTGTATTTCTCTACTAGCTACAGGTCCCAATAACTTAAGAGTCATCCAAACACCAAGAAATATAAATCTATCAATTGGAGACTACGCTGAAATCACCTGTATTTGGGAAAAAGCTATTGTGAGGTATAGAGCAAGCTGGTATTTTGTTAATAAAGTGAACATCACTGAAAGTATATCATCAAAACTCTGTTTGTCCAACATCGTCCCTGAAAACAAGGATGTGCTAATCATCAAATCTGCCAGTGTAAATGACACTGGATTTTACTACTGTGAGATAATTATTGAAATACCTTTCTTTAAGAAACTACGTGGAAATGGGACAACAGTGATTGTTGAAGAGAAAGGTAGGCTAACAAGAACCTGTGTGTGCCATTTCACTTGTCATCATAAAGATTCTTCAGTTTGAACTGTGTTATGCATTTCCTGATTCTCCCACCTTCTTCCCTCAACACTGTGGATCTCAGGATGAAAGAGACAAACACGAAGAGGGCCTGAATGGCTTTTAAGACAGTTGACTTAAACTCTGTGCCTTAATACCTCCTGTGTAGTGTTTGTTTTCCTCTATAAGGATTTGCTAACAGGAATTATTACTTAAGGTTTACCAAAATGCTGTGCATGAGCTGTGTGTTTCACACAAGACCCAAGCACAGTTCCTCCTCAGAGGGGATTGGTAGGAGAGATGTGAGACACTGAGTGAATCTGCTGTGTGGTAATGAGGGGCTAGCGTGATCACATGGTTACTCTGCTCAGTAACCTGGAACCTCTACTACTAATTTAATTTTTTTATTACAAGTTCTTAATAAAAAGTGAGAAATAAACCAATATGGACAACAGAGCAGCATGGGCCCTATATGGATTTGTGTCCATAAAATTGTGGCAAATTTTTTTATGTATGCTGTGTCTCCCTGTTTTACCAAAATCATATGCTAACCTTTACGTGGGAGCAATTTAAAGTCCCAATTCTGAATTAAGCATTGAAAAGTATTAATACAATTAGAAGTCACACACAATTAAAATTTTCAGCCATCGGAGTGATATCTGTTTCGCCTTAAATTATTAATAGAATGTCAGACATGCAGAAGACAGTTTACCTCACTTCTGTTACACAACTAACTCAAGACACTATGCATCAGTTCACTTCTGGAAGATGCTGATCTTCACCTCTCCTTATACCTCTCACATGTAGAGAAAGACTAGAGGTCTAGCTATGATTAAACCTTTAGCATTATCAAACATCGCTCACTTATTGACTGGTCAAGTCACAGGAAGCCGTTCCAATCATCCACTACACTCCAATTTTGGACACTATTTTATACTATGGGTCAACTGGTACAAAGGGAGGCACAAAAATTTTCAAAGATTTTGAAAACATCAGTGCCAGAGAATCAATGAAGTAGTGTTCAAAATGGTGGGAAATTAATGTAATTTTAACTCTTTAACAGTATTTAATGTCCTAAAATGAGTTAGGTGATCTGATCTCTTACTTGGTCAAATGCAGGCAGAAAATACTTGTGTTAAATACTAAGGGGGGGGTGGGGGGGGATGTCACTCTGCAGGAGCTGTAGGAGATACTGGAATTACTGTTGATCAGGCATGCATCCCTTAGGAATGGGAAAGTGACCTTGCACTTGGGTGGGGGGATGGACTGATTCACTCTTCAAGTAATTTTTAATTTTAACTGCCTTTTCCCCCCCTATGATGATGTTCTTTTATTTTATCTTTGAACAGTAGTTAACTTTATTTTAAAAATACAGTTGCAGAAGCTCACTCACTGGAAAAGAGATACTTGGTAACTTGGGCCATCCTTCCTTTCTTAGTGGCAGTGGGAAGCTTGTATCTTTGCTACAGAAAGAAACAGCGCTCCACGCTATCTGGTGAGTTACAAATTTCCATTAACACACGCTGTCTAAGTTAGATGTTTGTTTTGAGATGGCTGGAGTGGTGCTCTTAAGAGGTATTTCAGTGTATGATTTTTTGCTCACCTGGTCCTAGTCTGCTGAGGCATCTCGAGCTGACAGGAGGGATCAGAGCCATGGCTTGTAGTTCAAGTGAGTGCTCTTGCAGCCACCTGTTTTCATTATTTATCTTTCTAAGGAGAGTCATCACTTAAACTGAAGATCTTGACCTGGCTAGGGTACTGAAGGATATCAGTTCTAATATTTTCTTGCTGATATCTCACTGAGAAAGTGAGGAGCCAGAACTTAGCTCTGCATCGTAGTCTTACTCCTGGTAGTGACAACTGGAAGTGACATTTGAGAGACTCAGCCTTGGAGACATAGTTCCAAATTATGTCTTTTCCAAGCTGTGATTTATTTTTAATTAATTATTAATTTGGGTTGGTAAGAGATTTTGGAAGGCAGTGTTGTTTGTTCATTTGGATTTTTTGTGGTTGTTTTGCTGGGTTTGGGGTTGGTTGTTTTTTTTTCCCAAACTATGGAAATTTAAGAGTGGAAGACGTCACAAGAAAAAAAACTAGTGAATGACAAGTGTACAGGACAAATATAAATGTGGAGCAGCTGTAGGCAGAGGGCACAGATTGGTGACATAACCTAAGGCAGCCTCTGAAGTAACTCCGGGTTGTTTTCCACTTATTTCATTTACAACCTGAGTACCACTCTAGTGCCTGTCATCAAGACTAGTTGTACAAGAGCTCTGCACTCTTCATTTTGGTGCTTATCGAGCTCTGGTAGAGTACGAGTGTGACTCTAGAAATGGACAGTAAGCAAGCACTGACTGGAACTTGGGTTTTGCCAAGGTGCTGCACGGCTTCCTGTGCTGGCAGGAGGGCATGAGCAGGAGCAGATGCTTGAGGTGGAAGAGCTTCACGTGAGAAATGAATCCACCAGGGAAGCAGCTGAGGAAAACACATCACGTAATTCTGCTGAATGGGTAAGTGGTTTCTAAAAAGACTCTTGCTATGAGAAGATTTTCAAAATGAGGCACTGGAGAATGGACTGAACAGAAAGCACAGAACAACTTGTTGTTCCTAGAACAGCATCTTCCTACACATGAAAAAGGTTTAGAGGAAAAAAAAAAAAAAAAAAAAAAA
>VYXC01005845.1:252828-299760 GCA_013397175.1 Platysteira castanea
AAAAAAAACAAAAAAAAAAAAAAAAAAAAACCAAAAAAACAAACAAAACAACAACCACACCTAGAAATAAGAAGAGGGATATTTATGTAGTAGCAAAGTATTGTAATCTGTTGTTACATTTAATGACACTCTAAATTTACCTGGAGAAGAGGGCAGCAAAAAGCAGAGAATATCAGTATAGAGACTGAGTGAAAGAAAGAAGCTTTGGAGAAGTGAAAAAAGGCAATAAAGTCCCTTTATGTATAATGTGCACCAAGCTCAAGGGGCTTGGACCAGCTTCAGCTCACAGGATCATTACAGCAGGAAACATTTGCTGAGAGCAGGAGTAGATTTCTGGAAAGCTCCTTTTTCCGTGCTATTATTCGTCTTCTGATTACATTAAAACATAAAGCAGGCAAGGGAAAGAAGCCCTAATTTAACCCTTACATAGGCAGGCACTGTTTCCGTTGCAATCAGCTGGGCAGGCTTGGGCAAGTCTGATTTTTCATCAGAAGTGATGAAAAATGCTCAGGCCCGTGGTCACAACTGTACTTACTAAGCTTACAGATTCCCAGGTTCTCCTGTAAGGGAACCTGGCTGCAGCCTTGATTTGGTCACATTGGTACTGTGGTCACAGTGAGAGAAAATATCAGGACGCAGGTAGTGAAAACAGCAATATCTATCTTTTACCGAGCAATAGTCATTGCTGTAAAAAAAGAAAATGTATACCTGGGAAAAATCATTCCCTCTAAGTAGATTGCCACTGAAGCTGAGAGACTTGATTTTACTGGAGATACCGTAGTAGAAAATTATAAGAACACAAGGTGTAATATGGTCTGGTCATAGTAATAAAATATTCTAATTACTAGCTATGAAGGGATTACTCTTCTACTCGTTAATATTTAATGAAGATGTAAGAAAACGAGGTTGAGAATGAGAAAACAAGCATCCTAGGGGGTGCTGAGTGAAAAGTTCATTAGTAGCCAGTTACTGCTCAGGATTTGTGTAGACAAGACTCTTCCAGAGGATGTATGAATGCAATTATAAACTATCTTTTGTAGCTGCTTTAGAATTTGGCAGCTACCAGCCACAGTGATGTGTCATGACACAGGATCAGTATTTTCCTTCATGTAACAGACCTTTTTGTTATTTTAGTGAAAGCAGAAAGAGTGGTTTCACAGTGGTATCGTTTTAAATGTTAAAGCATAATTGGATGTTATAAATCATTCAGGAGATCCAGTAGGTTGGTAAAGCCAGTATATACAATGTGTATGGACACCACATTTCAAATTAAGCCAGTAGTAATGAGCAAATATTATGGTGTCTCTGAATTTGCACTTAACTGCCTTTCAATTGTATTGCAGAATATGTTCACCTTAAATTTTTTTTTCTGATTATGAAAAAGTATCTACTTACTTGGGAAAAACTAGTCTCACACTGGCTTTTAACATAACTTGCACTTTTTTTTAAAGTTTGGAAATGTGGTGAATATTCTGGGTAGGTTTGGGCGTAATTTCTAGAACAGTGAACATGAAGGGTCTATCCACCTCTGCAAGGCTACTTACAGTCTCATCCTTTTTTTACAGTTCTTGGAATTGCAAAGGCAATCCTGTAACACAGAAATTGAATCAAGCCATGGATTTTATTCTCACCTGTATCAATGTCACAACAACACTAAGCAATTAGGTTGGGTGACAATACATAGCTCTAGGTACCCAAGGTAACCTGAGAGTGAAATCCTCATGGCAAAGCTGGCTCCTGTAGCTGTGCTTTTACTGTGTAGCACTGTTGCTGTGCCCTTTGCCTATTTCATGCCGGCTAGCAGCGGCAGGGGCTGGGAGCAACACATCCCCTAGGCTTCGCTGAAAGAAGGGAGGTACGATGGCTTTCGGGGCTCCCAGAGCAGACGTTTTTGGACCATTTATCTGCAGACAGTGCAGGCAGCAAGACAAACACAACATCGCTTCTTAATGGTGGAAGTTAGATGGAGTTTATTCAGTCTGACGCCATAACGGGGGGAAGGGGAGAAGGGAAAGGGGGGGGGAGGAGAGGATGGTAAGGCCCCAGCAGAAGCCCAGGCACTCCTTAAGACAGATTCAAAGTGCCGCGGGCTGAAGGTTTGAACCAATAAACAGCTAATAGGGGAGGGATACACATCTCAGGAACCAATGGGAATGGACGTTAGGTGGAATTAGATAACAGGAACCAATTGGAGTACCAAGGAAGGGATGATAGGCAGGGTTACAACTTAGGAATATACCATACATTTGAAAGGGGAAAACAGAACAAACCATTTAAAGGAAAATGCATTACCGCATAGCAGTTGTCTCTGTCTCTGGAGAATCATCCCATGTTTCCTCAGCTGCGATGCTCAGGGAGCGTTTCCCAGACAGTTCTGCCAGCTGCAGGGAAGTTTGGCCTTTGAGGGAATTCCCTGTACAGCTGGTGATGTTTTTCATCGTGTTGCAAGGTTCCAGCCAAAATCTAAGCACTTTTGTAGCATTAATGCAAACTTCCAACTCATGGTAGGACGCATAATGCTCACTTTTGAGGGGGTGTTCTGGTTGTTCAAAATGCACAGAACTGTGACCCAGATTAGTTGGCCATCCCTACCATGCCTCTTGCTTGGCATTCAGCTGGTAGGTACCTCTCTGTTCTGAACATGGATCATCAGAACAGAAACCCCCACAGCAGAGTGTAAGTATGAAGACAAAAAGCTGCTTCATGTCTTCCACCCATTTATTGGTTTATGCCATCTCAACTTGAGAATTTGACTTTTTGTATCTGTGAGAACAGGCCTTTGTGTACATTTCAGGCAGATCTTTAATTCTGATGTTTTGCTAAAGGACTTACCTATGTGTGTTTAGGAAATCAAACTAGGATGCCTTTTGCACTGTCCAGAAGAGCATGCAAATACCACAGCAGTGTGCTAGTTTACTGCATCAAAACAGCATCCATCCTGAAGGAAGGCTATAATTAAATTTTTTGGAAATATCAGAGTTAAAAGGTTAAGGGGATAAAAGGGTTTTCCATTTCAGATTTCATAGAATCTGGTCTACTCTGGAACTTGATATCTTTAGTATTCTAAAAATGTATTTTGTGCCTGCTGCCTAATTAACTAAAAGAATTGAATCTGAACATAGGAAGGCTTTGCCTTTCCACATTAGTAGTGACACATTATTTCCCTCTGAAACTGTAACTTCACAGCCTGTGTTTCTTTCTGTTTCCTGGACCTGTGCTGTGTCATGGGTAAAAGTTCATTTTGCATATAATTTACGGGTAAAAGTCTTGACTGGCATTTTCTTTGCTTTTTAAGGCTATGTCTACACTTTATGAGTCACTTGAATTTTTCTGCAATGAATCAAGAGAAAAAGATGACAAATCCACAGCGACTATTGTATCCAACGGAGCAGATGAACGAATCCCACAGACTAGGGCAGCTGAAAAGTCTAGAATGAGACAAAGATCTGCCATCTACTTTGACATTCAGAGCTAAACAAAATATGGCTAAATAACTATGAAACTGAAAAATATTATAATTTGCTGCTGCAAGATGGATTATGTGTTTCCTGTCAGAAGCTTGTCAGTGGGGCAATATACAAGAAAAAATCGTTGGTTCTAGGCAGTTTTTGAATATTTTTTTCACTAACAAAAGATTCTAAGGAGTTGCTGAATTTGGAGGATATGTCATTTAGAAGACTTCAGCTCTTCTTCTGGTGTCCAGAAATAATGACCTCTGTGTTACCATACTTTGAAAAAGTCGTCTGGACTGAACAACATGCTCCAACTAAAGCGTTTCTTCAGGAAGCCCATGTATGAATAGCAGAGGGTAGAGAAAAAAATGCATGGAGTCTGAGCTCTGAAACTGTCATCAGTGCTGCCCACATTATAAACAGAGGGGTATGCCAGAAAGGATTCTATACCTGTGGAAAGGGACTGTTAGTGTTAATTCATTCACAAACTTGGAAAAGTCTCCCAGAGAAAGAAGTCTCCTACACACATTGAAATACTAGGTTGAAATGAATCCATCTCTATATATATACATATTATGTATAATTATTGTCTAACTGGTGGAGGAGGGCTGCTTGGAGGAGATGGGGGTGGTAATGCTTGTTCCACTTCCGCAAGCTTTAAAACTTTTTTAAAAATCAGTGAAGAAAATCCAAAGTTGAAAAAATTAAGGAGAACCTGACTTCTGAGGTATGAACAGAGGTGAAGAGTTTTGACAGCAAAGCTAATGACAGTTGTCCAAGGGCTGCTGAATGCTGAGAGTGGATATCTGAAATGTGAGTGTATTTATGTACCAGGGTTATGTCATCTTCTGTTAATGTTTTTTTAGGGCTTAGCTCGGGGGTTAGAACAACTTGCCAGCAGTGCAGGTAGAAATAACTTCACTGCTTGAGATTTTTGTCCAGCTTGTATCTGAGCAGTGCAGCAGACACAAACTAGCTCTCACAGAGCCCTTAAAAACTGTTTGTGTAGTCTAAATGTGTGATAGGCTTGCAACTAAATACTCTTAAGGAAATCTTTGTGGTACAGCACAGCTCGTGATGTGGTTGTGTCTATGCTGTACTGAGTGCAGTTCACAAAGGTACCTCTCAAATTATGGTAACTCAGCTGTGTCTCACTCTGTGCTGTGGATCCTCTTTCCTGGGTTCTTCTGTAACCTGCCCTGAATTCTCTACTGCAATAAATATGCTGCTCTCTGAACTAGACTGTAATCACTGCTCTGTGATTAGGTCTTGTAGGAGAGAAACTGTCATAATGTATCTCATTGTATTTATGTGTAAATTGAATAAAACAAAAGAATATCCTTTTCTTTTTCTTCTTGAAGTTCGGTTATTTTAAAATCCTGGTGGGTTTTGTCCTGAAACCAACTATTACAGATCCATTTCCTCTACTGCATGGTGAAACTCTGTCATGTGCCATATTCCTTTGAGGATCACAGATGGGGCTCTGAACTCCCTGAAACCCTGTAACTTTGTTTGCTACACAAGAGAGTCATAATCAGTAAAATGGTGACCTTCAGGCCAGGTCCTTATTCAAGGAAGCTCTCAGTTACATAAGTGGGTGCAGTAAGTGGGTGCAGTAAACTTTGGTCTTTCTATGTACTGCTGGTTACTTTTCTGTTTAATCACAATGTTCATTGTTTCAGGAAATTGTTAAAGAAAACCATTACATTAAGAAATTGCCACTAAACCACAGCTTAATAGTCTCCAAATCCTGTTTTCATTACATTGCGGATTAAATGTGGCTCCTAACAGCAAAGACTGCTGCCTTCTTAACAGCTGCTCACATTTTGTAGGTTAACATGGTCATTTCCAACATCTGGCAGTAGAAGACTACACGCAATTTATCATGAACTATTTTTATCTGTGGCTGACAGTGGTGGCTATGAGCCAGCAGAGTATTTTTAGAGCTCTGGCTTTTGACACCTCTGCCTCAAATATATTAACTTCTCTGCTTCTGTGCCACTTGGGAAGCAATAAATCCTTCTGTGTTTTAATTCTTCTTGGCTGTTTTGTTAGCTTTAAAACAAAAGAGAGCTCTGTAATTAACCTCAGGTCATGTTCTAACATGCAGTATGATCTCAGTTTTAACTGTCTGTTTAACATATAATGAGGCATCTGTCTAATAATAGAACTTGAAGAGAGTCCTGGGCCCTTGCTTTTTGCCATTTTATTGGTTATTTCCTTTTGAACAAGCTGCTGAAAAATGATGGTTCCATTCCATTTAATTTGACCTCCAAAGTCCTGTATTAAGCACAGGCTGAAGCACACTGATTTAGGAGCAAGTCTGGCATAATGGATTCAAAAGCCTTGTGTGTGTTCTGTGCTTTTAATGTCTCATCAGTGTACTTGGCTTAGTCATAGTCCTACAAATGAGGCTCCCTCTCTGTTTCTGTCACGCTCCTGACCCCGGTTTGGAGAGCTGGTGCAGTCAGCTTGAGCCTGAACTCTCACTCTTCCCAATCCATTGCAAAACCATCCAAGGAGTCACATCTCATTTATTCTACCTAGCGCTTAGGCAGCGGCTCCTGGCGACTGGGCACCATCTGGCTTGAACCACACATCTTCTTCCAAGCTGGACTGGGGTTCTTTCCTCTCACAGTATGTAAAGAAGAAGATTATGGAGCAGGCATTCCTGGCCCCATTACGCCAAGGACCCTCGAGAGCAGGCAAGATGATGAGGTGTCCCAATCAACGTATTCGCAGAACAGTCCTGTTTGTGTGTGGTGCTGTGACTGATGTTCCTGTGCCTGATAACGGGGGCTGTCAGAACAGCAACAACATTGTGGTTTAACCCTGGCTGGCAAATGAGCTCTGCACAGCCACTCAGTCACTCCTGCCTCCCCTGCGTGGTTACAACGAGGGCAGCTGTAAAGGGCTTTTTATTATCACTGTTTTTACTAAGTGGTCTTCTGTCAGTGCTTTGTAAACAGGAAACTGCAAATACAACTGACAAAAAATATGCAGATCAAAAGAACATGAATCCATTTCTCTAACCAAGAGAAAGGGTAGGTGATCATGTGCAAATGTTGCTTGTTTTCTACATAATGTGAAGTACTGAGAGGAGAGGAAGGCTTTTTATGAACTTCTACAACATAATAAAAGGGCTTTGGTTAAGTTACTCCGTTCTGGTGCTGGGTGCTGGGCGCTGGTGAATTTTGTTGGCTGAGAGGATATGACTAAAATTAACTTCTTGTCTTTTGTCCAGAGCAGGGTCTGTTGGCAGGGCTCAGCAGCGTCTCACACAGCTAAAGCTGTTCTTCATAACTTTCTTTCAGGAACTATTCAACTCCACAGAGGTGGAGGAGTATAAAAAGGGTAAGGCAGAGAGGCAACAAGTGCAGCACTTGTGTTAGGTATTATTATGGACTTAAGACAGCCAGAGATTAGATGTATAACTAAATAACTTAAGGGTTCGAAATCATGACAAGGAACTGGGTCTGTCAGGTACATTTGCTCTGGAATGTTGTATATTCTGTTATCTGCTGATCTTATCTTGTCCTAAACTTGAATGCTCAGCTCCACAAGCCAGGAATGCTGTAAGATGCCTGGCGTAACACAATTGCAGTCCACGGTTAGGGCTTCTGATACTGCTGTGGAAATAAATCATGAAAGCAAATAATAGGTGTTGCTCCCTCTTTAACTTTATAGCTTTTAATTCTGGAGAGAGGAAAAAGCCAAAAGCTCCTCTAACAAAGACAGCAGGAAAAGGTCAGGTAGTAGGGTGACAGACATTCCAAAAACACCAGATTTTTTTTTTCTCAGATAGAAAAACTCTTTTTCAGTTTAGCAGCTGCACAATATTAAAAAATGTCATTTCTAGTTTCTTTATAAATACAGACTAAGCTTAACCTAAAGACTCCAGAACTAGTCTCAAAGAGGGGCTACTATCAAGCAAGAAAGGAAATGGAAAGAGCAGTTACCATTTAATTCAAACCAATTGCCTCTGGGTAGAAAGAATTGCAACTGCTTTCTCACCTCACCTTCCGATGTGCAGTGAGGTAGCAGAGTTATGTGAGTGGTGCGTCTGGGTGCTGAGTACGAGGACATCAGACAGGTACAGATTGTTCCCAAGGCACCATAACCAGTGTCCTGTCACAGCAACAGCTACCCTGGTTAAGACACATACTAGTTAGGACATCTAGATAGGTAAAAAAGCATTCAAAGGATAAATTTTGGCCAAAATAATGCAGCTCCCTTATTTGTATTCATGACCACATTTCCTCAACTCCGTCAAGCATCCTCTCTTCTAGGTGAGATTCTATTCATGGTTGGATTCCCCTCTCCAAGACAAAGACTCTTCCATTTCTGTGCAGGTCATTTTTTATTTTCCTATTTGTTAAAGGTCGTCTTTTTTTCTGATAAGTGATATCTGAAGTTGAAAAATCTGTTACAAAAGCAGGCTCTAGTTCCATTTCCCACCCCCACTTCCAGCATTTCTGAGCCCAGCATTTCCTGCCCTGTTAACAGTGACAGAACTGCTGAAAAAGCCCCACTCCTTATCAGTTGCACTACACTCTGTGATTGCTTTCAGGAAACTGAAAGCAGCCAGCTCTGTAAAATGTGAGTGCCTGGGGAACTTCCACTCCGTCAATTTGCCTTGTAAATCTTCCTGGCAGCATCTATGGATATCACCTCACTTTACACACAGTTCTGGGATAGTAGGTCAGTCCTACCCATACCCTCAGTATGCACATAAATGAATATTTCAAAATGAAAAAAAAAAAAGTTTTTTTAAAGGGGAATGCATAGGGGTTTCTTTGGTGTGTTTCCTGCATGGATGCTCAACAGTAGACAATTTTCTCTTAGGGATTCCTTCCTCTCAGGAAATGTTTTTGTACAATGAAGGAAAAAGTGTATTGCTTAATTCATGCTTAAGCATGACAGCTTAACAGGGCCAAAATATTCCTCCCTGCATACAGAGGTCTCTTGAAACCTTTCTTGGAACTGTCTTATTCATTTTTGCACATCCTTACCTCTCTATAACAAATAGGAACTTGCTTTAAAAGGTTTACTCAGTTGCTTCAAGTGTTACAAAACAACCATCCTCCCTCACAGCTCCTTCTGATCTTTTTCTTTTTTGCTTTGTTTTTCTTTTCCTTTTTCTCTTATTTTTTTTCCCCTGTTTTCTCTGACCATGCCATAGACCAACTTTTTACTATGCTCACCACAGGTCAGCAGGATTGGCTGATAGTTGAGTGGGATTTTACATAAATATTAGAGAAAATGACTTGGGCTGCTCATGTGAGACTGGCTGAGGAATCTGGGATTTAGAAGCTAGAGCATTTGTGTGGACAACATTTATTTGCCTTAGGGTGTGACCTCTTTTTCTGTCATTACAACTAAAAATAAAAAATATTCTTGGAAGACTTAATATCAAGAACTTTAAAACTGAAGTATAAAAGAGCCCTGCAAAAAATGGCATCCAGGAAATTATTCAGATAGGGATTGAAAACTCGACAGAAGTATTTACCCTGCAAATATTAATTTATTGGCTGTAAATATATTCATTGATTTTACAGTCTAATGTGGGTATGTCTCACGCACTAATAAAGGTGTTTGAATAGAGTCAATATGCAGTGCTGGAAGTGTGTTTCCCATGGCACAGCTTTGCCAGATGTCAGTGTTAGTACTCCAGCTCTCAACTCAGGATACCACAGAGCCAGTTAGCTGACTGTGGTCTTCTCCATTTTACCTGCCTTTAAACTTCATTGAAATGGCATGTGAGCTTATTAATTTCATTTTTGAAATACATTTTAAGGATATTCTGAAAAGTAAATGATAATAAAACAGTGAAAACTTGTGTGTCTGTAATTAACAGAACCTATCCAGTGTGTCACTGAACAGCACACTGTGCTTGTACGAACTTCTCTTCTGCTTGTGCTCCACCAGTGCCTGTTTAGTCTGATCTTTTTTTACTTTGCTTTGCAAAGCAATGTAGTAATTGCGTCATTTGCTCACTAGATGTAAATAAATTGACCATGTATTGCGGAAATGAAATGACCTTTAAAAACGGTTAACCACACTCAGACAAAATTTTGAGAAGCAGTGCAAAGTAAATGAAGTATGTTGATATTTGAAGTTCAACAGACTATGCAGGACACTGGAACAGTTAGGGGGTCTGATAATTTTATCTCAGTGTGGAAAATGAAATGCTTGTTTATTGTTGAGATGTTACTCTCTTGCTAAGAGAAAAATAAATTGCTTTTCATACTGCTGCCAAGAAACAAGCAAAATAACAAGTTCATAATTTCAGGTTATGTTTTATTCCTCTTGTGCTTCTTCCATCCAGATACATAACAGATTTGTGAAAATTGTCAAGAAGTCCTTCTAATGTAGCTTCCTGCACCTTTAGGAATAAGATAAGCTGTAAGGGATGAAAAGCTCTAATAGAATTTTACCGTTTCAGTTATCCCATTTCATCTGTTCATCTGGCTGTGACACAAATGGGCCTTTACAGTAACATTGATAAGTCTATTCAGACTTTTCCAAAACAGACGCTGCTGCAAAGAGCATGGAATAAAATTTATTCTCTAAGAGAATATCAGCACAGAGCCACAAAAACCTCATGTAATCCTGAATATCTGAGCAAATGACATAAAATTTGGGTACACCTGAATGGGTTTTGAAAATTATGCATGTGACAGTCCACATTTGTATCACATATATAGTTTAAATGTTTGGTCCCAGCTAGGAACAGCAAGATCTAACTCTGCAGAAACTCTCTTCCAAACTGTTACCTATACCATTCTTCAAAGAAAGAAACCTGAAAGAAGTAAATCATGAGTATTACTTACATTACAATTATAATACAAGATTTAAACAAGCCCGCAGAAAATGGCTTCTCTCACTGGGGAGCTGGACAGATGGGTTGGCATCAAAACACTGCCTGCTCTCCTATGTGGGCCTTCTATTTGTACTCTTGTTGTGGTTTTGCAAACAACTGTAATAGTCTGTGCTGTGTGCACAAAGCTGCTATTTTTAATGACAAACAAATCATAATATTTAAACAGTACAGAAAGTGTGAATTGAAAATTCTGAGCAGTACTGATATGTGTGCACATGCATGAATACAGATAAAATACGCATCAAAAATAAAGAAACCCGACCAGGCAGCATGACCATGGTGACCTTTCAAGCAGAAATTCAAGTCTCGTGGTTTATTCTGTGTTTTAGCACTTCTGCAGCCACATCATCAAAAATGGTGAATCACCTATTTTTGTGCAGGAAAATGCGTGAGAACACCTTTTCTGCCAGATTACGTGGCAGAGTTGTGGACATACTGACATATCCTGTTGACTGATGCTGATCTCCCACTCTGCCCTTTTGGGAGCACTTTTTTTCCTTCTGTATAGCTAACACTGATGCTCATGATTCAAAGTCATAAGAATACATGAAATAAACTTTTTTTTTCCTTTAGAGGGAGGAATTGATTTTTCTTTAGTGGCCGTGTTTAACATCCATGTTATGCATACGTGTCAGAAAAGGACAAAGAAAAGTTCCTGGCACTTGACACACCAGTGACTGCCACTGTGTGTGTGAGCAAACACCAGATGATGTTCGTAGCTGACAAGGGCCAGTTGTTTGCTCTATTCTTGTTCCTTCTTCTGAAGAAACCCCATAGGTTTCAACATGCACTTTAATGTAAAAACCCTTACCCCTGTAATGCAAATCAGTTGCAACTATGTCATAAGGTTGAAGTCAGGAATAAATAATTCTCATTAACTGTTCGAATAAAGTATACAGCCTGAGGTGCTGCTGTGATATTCTGGGAAATGCAAAATCTTGTTGGAAAATGTAAGATAAAAAATCATAGGGGTTTTGTTTCAGAACGGTTCTAGATTTCTACATACATATGATGTGTAGCCTTGTTCTGAGATATTGTTGATGTTAGAGAACAGATTTTGCTTGGGGAACAGGGGGCTATAGGCATTTGTAAGAAAGGAGTTTGATTTTTAAAGTTTTACTTAATTAAAAACCAATTTTTGCTAAGTTTTTTATAGTATATTATGAGTGGAAAGTTATCTGCAAGCGTCTTCAAGGATGTCCAAAGACATCCAAATTCAGGTTTGATTTTGGGAATCCACAGTCAGGGTCTTCCACAGAGAACACTGCTCCCTGGGGTCTATCAACCTTATTCATGCATGTATGATGCCCTAATTTTGATAGGTTCCCCCAAATAATTTGCTCAGTGTGTCCATTCTACATATGCCAGATGTTACCTCAAATGAGCTCCTCCAGGTCTGGTGTAGGCACATGGAGTTTGACAGAGTTACTCTGTGCTTGGCCAGAAAACATAATTTGTTCAAAATTCAGCATGGCTGTAGCTGATGAGCTTCCACCAGCGGGTCTCCCACTGTCCAGCTCCCAGCACAGACCCCCCCTCAAGGGCTCTGCTCTGAGTAGGTGTGAATCCAGCCAGTTTGGTGTCTAATGATGGTGGGGGACCTTGGTTTACAAGCAAACCACAAAGTTCATCAGAGGCCATAGAGGAACACAGGACTTGAGAGTGACCTTTTGTTTTCATTACAAGTAATTTCATAGCAAAATTTTTACTGCATAAAGTAGATAGCAAGTTATTTTACTGCAGATGAAGATGGATTTTGATACTGGCAGTTTGCTCAAGTATCAGGTTCATTGCTTCAGATACCTCTGCCTGAGCAAGTGCTTTGTGGAGCAGCTCCGCAGGGCTCCCTTTCCTGGCCTTGGACAGATGCAGGGCTCCCTTTGCTGGCCCCAGAGAGATGCTGGTTCCTAAGACCTGTTTGTGACATGCACTATGGACTGAGCACAAGCCCAGAAGGACTGTGTTAGTGGTCTCCATGGCAGATCTCTCTTTTTGATCCAGAGAATCCCATCCCAAGTGTGTGCTAGTGATCCATGTGGTCTGTAACAAGTAGGGAGGGCAGTCCAAGTTTGCAGCCCCTCACAGTCCCTAACTATGGTGGTGAGGGAGAGGTGAGGTGCTCCTCTTCCTCCTGAGCAGGCCGATACTGCACTGAAACTGCCAAGCCTCTGCTCCTATAGGGATATCTGAAAGAACAAATCTTGAGCAAACAGCCAGTAACAAAATCTGATTTTGTTTGTTAGTCACACTGTGTACCCTGAAGGAGAGGCTGGTTTCTACTGGTGAACAACTGATTGTACCAGTCACACCAGGGTGATAAAGCCTGAGTTTTGAATAGGTGCTGGCACAGAGGTGTGTACTCCAGATACAGGTGTTTGCTAAGGGATAACTGTCCCCTGGGCGTGCAGCCATTGATTGCAGGGGACAGATGCATAAAGAACCCCAGAAGTAGAGCAGGCTCCATTCTCCAAGAGAGCCCTGAGGCTGTGCCTGTTCAGGAGAAAGCCAGGCTCCAGCAGCAACATGTCTCAGCTGGAAACTGCAATGGGAATGACCATTGCTGTCTTTGACCAGTATGCAAGGACTGATGGCAACAGGCAAACCCTCAGCAAAGCAGAACTAAAGACCCTCCTGGAAAAGGAGCTGCCAAATTTCCTTGCGGTAAGAGAAGAGCGCGGCACTGTTTCTGTGTAGCAGGTGCAAGAGCAGTCTGCAGAAACAGTTCTTAGTACATTTTTAGGGAAATTACATCCAAAAATAGGCAATGGTTTGTAGGAAAATACACAACTTAAAAAAGGTTTTGCATAAACTGTGTCAAACTGATTTTAATATGCAGGGTTTTTCCCTATTTGCTAAATTCATCACTTGAGTTATCAGGATATTGGCTTTGAAATAGATTGGGTTTCAACTTCAGGATTCACTTACTTCTGTTTATCCCTGGATTTACCATCTCACTTCATGTCACAACTGCAGTGAAGGTAGTTGTGCTTTCAGCAATTGAAGATCTGGATTGCAGATGGGGAATCTCTCTAAATATTTGTACACTTACCTTCTCTAGGTGTTCATACTACATACTCAGTATGCTCATCAAAATGATACATAAACCAGAATAACAGATTAATTCAGAGAAAAGTGTTTGGCATTTGTATTTAATAGTAAAAGAAAGACCTGGAAATATATTTTACAACATAGCTTTGTATGTAATCATAAAGTGCATTTAAGTAGGTATTCAAAGGGCTTAATCTATTCTAGCAAAAGCTTTAGCTGGTAGGGAGACAAATGCTTTTCATTTTCAATTGCTTTTTTATTTGTTTTCCTTCACCAAAAATCCAGAAAATACTTTTAAATACATTGTTCTTTCCACACTGGAGTAATGTTTCCCTTGTATTGTATAATACAAGGGAATATACAATACAAAATGTATTTGTACATTTACTGTTCTTATTAGCAACCACTTATTAGTGTTCTTTGTGGTTTTTTTATGGCTGTTTCTTGATCTTAAAAAGTCCCGAGCCTGAGCCAATAGAATGGACACTCCTGCGCATTCGTGTTCAGGTTGTTTATTGTTTCTTATCTCTCAGAGTCTGGAGCAAGGACAGCAGGACCTGCTCCTCCGAAATTCACAGCAGGAGTGACGCCTGAGAAGGCTGTCTTTACCTTTTTATCTCTTTCAGGAAAACCAACCAAGTTCTACAACATATAATTATTTATCAATCTTTTCCAATTAATTTCTACCTTTTCTTAACATGACAGTGCTACCTTCACCAATCCCCCATCACCTTCGTCACAGCAGAAAATGGAGGAGAGAGAAGAAAGAGGAAGGGGAAGGGGCACCGCCCTTTGCCCTCCATGTTAACTTTTTTCTCTCATACCTCCATAAATCTAAAACTACAATCACCCAGTGACAAGATAAGCTAATTACACACTTTCTTTCTATTTTGTATTTCATCTCTCAATGTGGGCAGCGTTCTCCGATGACACGGCTCAAGCATAGAGTTCTGTGCTTTAGTCTCGAGTTCCGAAACTGTCTGGCATAGCTCCAGACCCCCCTGTACGGTCTGAGGAGTATTCTGGGCTGCCACAGTTCTTATGGGAAAAAGTGTAGAATCAAATGCTCCTTGTGTTGCTCTCAATTTTTGTATCCAGCATAGTTCAGTTTTTAACAACTATTTCAGAGCACTGCAGCCAGGGCACTTGATACAAGTTAGTGTCTTTCCATGCAAGCTGTATGAATTCACCATATGAAATCCACGCCTGCTGGAGTTATGTGTCACGAATCAAAAAGATGCAATATTCAGAATAAGGACCTGGGTGACTCAGGGGGGAGATATTCCAAGGTTTCTGAGAAAGCTTTGTAAGACTGATCAGTGCTTGTGATCCAACAAGCATCACAGAAGGGTCCTGCTCCTGAGCATGGAGCTGTGTGGTACCCACGGCACTTCCATGCAAAGAGAAACTAAACCAACAACAAAACCACAATTCTACGAGAGCGTGGAAGTCCCCCAGACACTCCACAATTGGTCTAAATAAGGCTGGGGAGCCACTGCACAAGGCAGCTATCAAATGGGATGGTGCTCTGAGGTCTGTCCTGACTGTGTTTAGTGGCCAGGCATCACTTTTCCCCGTTCCCCTTAGCTGCTTGTACTGGCTCTACTTATTTCCTGCCAATGGTGGAAAAACTGGAATTTTCCAGGAAGATAATTGGCCAATTGTCCTCTTATATTCCAGTCTCCATCTCCCTTTGCTGCTTTACTTCTTCTAGGGAATTAAAAAAAAAAAAAAAAAGACATTTTTATGCCAGTATTTTAAATAAATTTAAATCAACAATGTTCCTTGTTCCTGTCCTGCCAGACTGATAATTGCAAGAAAAAATTTGAAAACATAAGTCTGACTTCAGAAACAAGTTCTACTTGCATATTCCTGCCATTTATATCCATATTTTTTTATTTGCGAGAAATTCTGGGAAACAGTGTTTTTTAAACACTCATGTATACTTTTGGCCTTAGAATTGGTTATAGCTGACACAGCTCACAACTGCCTGGAAAGGTCTTGAATCAATCAGGCAGAAAGACCACAGGACCGAAGGTCTGGACTCAGTTATAAAGAGTTTCCAAAACCAATTCCCACTTGTCCATTTCAGAAATAATTCAGAGGCTAAAACTGGTTCATATAGTTCATTAAATAATTTTAAATATTAATTTATAAAATTAAAACACTGTAATTTACAAAGTGAAAATGTATAAAACTTTCCAGACATATTCATCAGTCAAATCCAGGGAAGTGGTTCAATTTTTAGTGATTTTAAAGGCTACATTAAATTACAAAATTAGATACATTAAATTACAGAATACATTAAATTACAGAATAAGAAATTAAGTTAATTAGATCGTGATAACAAATTGCCTTCAGATTTAAATTATTATTATTATTTAAATACTATTTAAATGATGAATGTTAATTATTTACATAATTATTTTAAATTTGTGGGTATTTTCCAAATGTTTGTACAATTTCTTTCTAATATAATATCAGACCTTTTTTTGTTTAACAAGAAAAGCCACACGATTGTTTCCTAGATTAAACAGGTCTGTACTGCCATCTCCTGTTAAACGTTAAAATTGCAGCTCCTAAAATCCCTGTAGATTGAGAGCCAAAAACCCCACCTGTAAACTACTTTAGAAAATAACTTCTTTTTTATATGGTTTTTTTTTTTTTTTTTTGGCAAAATGATAAAAAAAAAAAACCCAACCAAAACCAGAAAACTAAGTAACCACCTTTTACTTTGATGATGAATTTCTTAACATCAGCCTTGAGATGTACTTGTTCAAAATCACGGAATATGCAGAGTCAGAAGGGACTCACAAAGATCATTGAGTCAGACCTCTGGCCCTGCACAGCAACATCCCCAAGAGTCACACCACGCATCTGAGAACGTATTCCAAGCTCTTCTTGAACTCTGCCAGGCTTGGAGCTGTGACCACTGTCCTGGGCAGTCTGTTCCAGTGCCCAAACAGCCTCTGAGTGACAAACCTTTTTCTAATATCCAGCCCAAACCTCCCCCAACACATCTTCAGGCCATTCCCTGGGGTCCTGTCAGTGTTACCACATCACAGAGATCAGTGTCTGCCCCTCCTCTTCCCCTCATGAGGAAGCTGTAACTGCAATGAGATTTCCTCTCAGTCTCCTCCAGGCTGAACAGAGAAAGTTACTTCAGCTGCTCCTCACACGGCTTCCCCTCAAGGCCCTTCACCATCCTTGCTGCCCTCCTTTGGACACTCTCTAATAGTTTAAGGTCTTTTCTGTATTGTAGCACCCAGAACTGCTGCCAGCACTCGAGGTGAGGCCGCCCCAGTGCAGAGCAGAGCAGGACAATCCCCTCCCTTGCCCGGCTGGTCATGCAGTGCCTGATGCCCCTCAGGACAGGGTTGGCCCTCCTGGCTGCCAGGGCACTGCTGGCTCATGTTCAGCTTGCCATCGACCAGGGCCCCCAGGTCCCTTTCCATGGCCCTGCTTTCCAGCATCTCCTTCCTCAGGCTGTCTGTACATCCAGGGTTGCCTCATCCCAGGTGCAGAATCTGGCACTTTTCCTTGTTCACTGCATATGACTGGTGATTGCCCATCCCTCTCATTTGTCAAAGTTTCTCTGCAGGGCCTCTCTGCCTTCAACAGAGTCTACAGCCCCTCTTAGTTTCATATCATCTGCAGACTTGCTCAGTATCCCTTCCAGTCCCATGTCCAAGTAGTTTTTGAAGATGTTGAAGAGCACAAGGCCGAGGATGGAGCCCTGTGGAACCCCACTAGTGACAGGTCCCCAGTCTGAGGTCACCCCATTCACTATAACCCTTTTTGCCTCAACCATGAGCCAGCTGCTAACCCATCCTATGATGTGTTTATCCAGCCGCATGCTGGGCATTTTGTCCAGAAGGATCCTGTGACAGACAGTATCGAAAGCTTTACTGAAATCCAAAAAGATGGCATGAACTGAATTCCCTTGATCAACTAGGCGAGTTACTTTGTCATAAAAGGAAATCAGGTTTGATAAGCAGGACTTCCCTCTCATGAACCCATGCCAGCTGTCACTGACGACTGTGTTCAGTCACTCCATCAGATTAATGGCAACTTAGAAGATTAATGACAACTTAGAAAATGATTTGCTCTGGTAACTCAAGCTCAGCATCCTGCAGGCTTCAGGAGGCATGTTTCCAGCCACCAGCCCACAAGAGCAGCGTCTGCTGGGCCATAAGGCCAGTGGCAACACTCAAAGCACTTTTCAGGCTGTTTGCATCTTTTCTGGGGTGGAGGTATTCAATGAAGCCTAAATTTGACATTTGCCTCAGGAAAGCATCATTTTGCAAACCTGCAAATGGCCTGAGCTCCAGCTAAGCCTTTCCAGGGGAGTGGATGTGGAACTCATGGCATTTAATTCATCTGGGTAGTGGCCTCAGGGCTTTGTGTTACACAGCTTTAATGGTGATAAATGCTGTTTTAAATGTAGCAAACATGCCTCTCTGTGACACTGCATGACTGCAGCTCTCAGGTGTAGTAAAAAATGTCTGGGGTACTTGCTGCTGCTATGCAGACAGTGGGAAGACACAGGACCTTAGCAAGTGCCCAGAGCCCAATCAAGGACCTTGTTTGGGGTGTGGGTGGAGATTTTGCTGTATTGGGATCATTCATCCTCTCATATCAACCTGCTCTTTTTCTTTTGCAGTCTGGGAAGGACAAGGATGCTATTGATAAAGTCTTCAAGAATCTGGATGAAAATGGAGATTCCCAAGTGGACTTCAAAGAATTTGTCATCTTCGTGGCAGCTCTGACTTGCTGCTGTC
Organism: Platysteira castanea; assembly: GCA_013397175.1. Classification (NCBI taxonomy): domain Eukaryota; kingdom Metazoa; phylum Chordata; class Aves; order Passeriformes; genus Platysteira; species Platysteira castanea. The sequence continues at coordinate 270,993 of VYXC01005845.1, forward strand.
ACAAATATTTTGAGCAGAATGCAGCCAAATAGTTGTCAAACTACTCACATAAGCTGTCTTTGCCTGTGTTCCATATGCTAGTGATATGGATCCCTTCACTCCTTCTGTGTACTGCCATGAAGTTTGCTAGCATGCTGGACTGTAAAAATAAACCCTACTGAGCTTAATTCCCTACCCTGAATGCTAATTTCTTCTCATTCGTGGAACAGTCTGGGTTTAATGGCTCCCACTAACTCACACTGAGTAGTTCCTCCCCTTCTCTGGTTTTAAAATTCTTTTCTTAGCCAAAAGGATCAATATTCATCCCAGTGCAGAAGCTGCACAAGAATAAGTGCTGCTGGAGCCATGACTCATCTGGAGGTTGTTTTTATACATCAGCATCTCTGGGATGCAGCCCGAATCCACGTGTGTGCCACCACAGCTGTATAGGAGAGGTCTCACTGGCACTGCCTTTGAGCCTGTTTGGTACCCTCAGCTGTGTGGTTGTTGCAGAACTGCCTTGTTGGTTTCTTCTTGGTTAAAACATCAAAACAACCCCAAACACCTTCTGGTTTTTTTTCAGCATGGAGCATTCTGTGCAGTTTTGTGTGTTAGTGAGATGTCTCACCGAGATCACATAGGTCTATTTTCTAAGACACCACAAGACTTTTGTACCAATATATCGATATTACTTTAAAATAAATTCAAATACCCTCCCAAAGAGTAAGCCATAATATTTTTGCCTGAAGCAAAAATGGCAGTAATTGTTGCTTCCTTACCTGAAAACTGTCTGTGCGGGGAAGTGGAAGAATTTGCTTTCAGAGGAGCAGACATCAGCTGAACTCTGCAAATGGAGCAAGACTGTATAAAGAATCAAATCTGTATTTTGAAGCACTTTGCAGGTGAGCATCCCAACACAAACTGCAAAACCATTAAATTTAGTTCCTTTATATACAGAACAGTACTGTTTAGTTCTAGCCCTATCCTATGCCAGAAGCCAAATATTTCCCTGTCCTACTGCACGTGCAAATGTGCTGTGTAAGTAGAGGTGCCACAATTCCCTGCACGCTCTGGAGCCCCTGAAAGATCATGAAACACAGCAAAAGGAGGAACAAGAGCTCTGTACGTGAAGAGCTCTGCTTTAACTCAAAAACATTTCCGCCCGCCGCTGGAGTCTGGTACAATGAGCTGACTGACCACAGCTGCATGCCTGGAACAAGAGCTCAGTTTCACTGTGTTTCCTGAACCTGAACTTACACCACAGGTTTGACCCATTCATAACAAATATACATATACAAACATACATTGTTTAGGTGTATTCATCTTTTGCGGAACTCGATGGGAAAATTTGGTTTATTAGCTTAGTTCAGCCTGTTTTAACTATCAGAGGTGTTGTTTCATCTAGCTTGCTCTGGTGCTGGATGGCTGGAGATGAATTGCAACACATCCATTATGCTTGCAGAAGTACTATTACCTGTGTTACTGACAACAGTAGTAATTCTCTGCATTACCTGAGCAAGGAAACTACTTGTCACCAAAATGTGCAAAAATCTTCCCAATCCAGGGATCCCAAATCAGCCTTTTCTTCAGAGACTGCTCCATATTATTTCAGTTTTTTGAGATATCTTTACAGCTCTAATCCAGCATGGCTCTGCCCTGTGGCTGCTGTGCAGCTTGCAAGGGCAGATTCCACTATCACATCCCTCACTATTTTGTCAAGGCTATAAATGAGCAAAATGCGCTGCTTGTTGCAAAGCAAGATAATTCTAAATACAGTCCAAATTTCCTATATTGCACATCTAGCTAGCTAGTGGTATAAACCATCCTCAGACGAGGAAATCTTGGTGATACACATCACAAATTGATCCTTATATCCTAATTTTTTTTGAATGTATTTTTACTTTGACAAGTTTAGCATTAATATTTAATGTTCTGCATTCCTTCAGAATAACCATCCTCACTGAAATTTATTTTTTTTACCACTATGTGGCACTAAATGCAGCATTTTTAGTATTGAGCCGAACAGTCCATGTATCATTATTCAGATAGAATGAAAAGAATCAGTGTTAAGATTAGTTAAAAAAAAATCAGAAGTGTTCATAACGTCATTTTATGTCAATAAAATGGCAATTTTATGTCTGAACAAATACTGTATGTCCCATCAAGGGCATTTCACTGATTGCAGTGGAAGCAGCAGGAGCCAAGGGCCAGGCAGAGGCTCCGTTTCTTGAGCTTTTGGAAGGGTTTAGCTGCACCAGCCCAGTCTCACCCTTGTGAAAGAGTTTTCCCTTACTTGTAAATTGCAAACCCCCTGTGAAATTTATTGCCATGTTGTTCTCCACAGCATTGAATTTGCTTTTAAAACATAGCTCTTAAAGAGAACATTGATGAAAAGCTCCACCTGTCTTGTGAGCCAATGAACTCACCTTGTTACTCCATTTTATCTATCAGATTTTTAAAACCACATTATTGAGCAGTGAAAGCTGTGACATACCCCACATTTCACTCTTACTTCCTAACCTTCCTGACCCCAGTCCAATACCCACACCATGTCACTCACCCATTAATGCCATTTTGTCCGTTTTCCTGATAATCTGTAGGTTTCTTCAGTGCTGGAGGACTGCTCACAGCAGTCCTGGTCACAGCAGCCCAAAGCTGCTCTGTAACTACTCCACTTCCCAAAACGGGTTTCTGACTGACTGTGACGAGCTCAAGCACCTTTGTCTCCCTGAGGGAGTACCAGGGCTACCCTTCACTGTTCTGGTTGTTCCTGCAGCCCCCAACCCTGCAAACTCTTACATTTGTGCTGGCTCTTGTTAGACCCCTTGGTCCTGCATGAGGGGACACCTGGAGAGCTCAAAGCCTGTGCCCAAAAGCACACGGATGCTGTGTACTGCTCTGCTAACCCAAGGGAGCTGTGCATGTTCAGAGCTGCATGAAGAGGGGGAAGAAAAGGGGGTTTGGGGTTTTTTTTCTTTTTCCCTACAGATTTTTCAAAAGCTGTAACTCTGTGATGAATATTCATTTCAATGTAGTACTGAAAACTCAACTTGATGACACCTCAGAGAGAAAATGATCCAGGAATAAAAGAAATTAACATATAGCTCCCACCTTACCATAGAACAAAAGTGACTTTTCAGAATATATTACTTAACCTAAAAGCATCTGAACAGAGTCACTTTGGTATCTTTCAATCCATTACTTTTCTTTCCCAGTATTATTAATTTTCACTACGAACCTACAGTTTACCCAGAATATACTGTTGTATTTCCTTCCCTCAGTAAACTTTTGTAATTCAAGATTCAAGCCACAGAGATGGTAGACCTGGTTTTATACCTGCCATTTAATCTCAACTTTCAGACCTCTACGTATTATGTATGATAAGGTAATTTAAGAAATTATATCGGCAGGTGTAAGAGAAAGGAAAGACAACATAAAAGGCAGCTTGGAATATATAAGTTTTGGCTTGTGCACATTTGACTTAGCTATCTGAAAGGGGAAAAAAAAGGGAAAAAAGAGACTATATTACCAGCAAATGACAATATGGGAAATCATCATTTGTGATGAGTTCCAAATTAAGCAAGTCTTACAGGCAGAGGTGAAAAAGTCAGCTAAGCAGCAAATCAGCCAACAAGTATTTTATAATATAGAAAAAATATAAATTCATATTAACATCAGGTCAATTCTCTAGATCAAGATACTCTAGTACCTGTAGCTGCCATTTGAAATCTAGTGGGATACTGTCACGACTCTTCAGTTTTTGAAATGACATATTGAAATCTGATTTCTGAGTGCGTATACAGGAGAAAACAGGCACAATGTTACCTAACCCTAAGTCTCTTGTGGTCACTTATGCTGCAGTTTGGCTGGGAACATTCCTTGTTATTTCACCTTTAAGCTCACTGAGGCTCATAAAAAAAAAAATTCACCCAATCAAGCACACACTGTTTATCTCCCCAACAACCCCCGTTTGGGGCTGAAAACTGGGAGATTTTGTTCCCCAAACCCTCTGAGCATCCTACACTAGCAACGTGCGCTTCCAACACTTGTCCTGGAGTATCAAGATCAAGCTCCTCATAAAATACATTTTAGCTGCTGGTTTCCTTACAAAAGGCGGGCAAGGGAGGAGGAGGAGATGTTACTCGTCTTTTATGTAACAGTGTCACTGTGAAACGCTCCTGTAAGAGCTGGGAGATTGTGTTCAAGCCTTTCCTTGAGTGAAACGCACCCACGCCAGCTGTGTGCACCAAACAGCAGGAGGGCAGGGCACCTGACACTGACTCCCTCCATTGTGGCAGAGGCTCGTGAGCCTGAGGAGGCCTGAAAAAGGGTGCATGAGAAGCAGCACATCTCTGTAGCCTGGTAGATGGAGTATATGGCCAGTCCTGCAAGTGTCTGTGTCCCAGAGATACGGTAAGGGCACATTCTCTATTTTAGTCAGTAACTATTTAATACAAAACACACAGCTGGCATAACTGAAAAGATGTTTCTTGCCGGGTGAGTTCCCAAACCATTGAACAGTAGAAGTATGGTCACTGCTCTGGTCCTCTGTCTTGGACAATGTTCTCTGCAGCAGGCTGAAAAGGTGCCAGCAGGAGGAGATGGAGCATGTCCTCCATCATTTTCTCCTCCTCCTTTTCCTTCTCCTTCTCCTCCTCCTCCTCCTTACTCTCATCTTCTTCCCTGAGGGAGTGTCTCCTCCTCCTGCCCTGTGAAACAGCAGGTGATGCTTAGCCCACCACCAGCAGAGTGAAAGTCCTGCTGGCACATCTCCCCTGCCTTAACCACTCAGCAGTACTCAGAGAAGCTCTTAAAAAAAAAAAAAAAAAAAAAAAAAAGGGAGAGGGCAGGGGAAAGGCTGACTCCTGCTCAGGTACCTGGAAGGAAGGATCAAAATCTCTATTTTGCTACAAAGGGTTCACAACTACAGCCCAGGGGAGATTGAGAGCTTGCCTGGCCTCCTCTGGGCCATCCCCTGTTGACTGTGTCATAAAGCCCCCCAGCAGATGTACTCATGCTTTTGGGCCCCTTGCTGAGGTACCTCTCCCACGTGCTGGGAGCAGAGCCTTGGGGCTTAACACAGGTTTCTGCAGTCTGCTCAGATCCACCCACCTGGAAATTAGTCATTCCAGCAGCTAATTGACTCTGTTTTTGTAGAGCTTTAACAGGCCATTTTCTTCCCCAGACAAATTCCTTTCTTTTCCCTTCCTAGTCAATAATTTTTTCCTAATCCTGTACCAACCTCTAAACCTCTGGGTCACAGCTCCATTCTGGAAGCTGTTCATTTTCTGGAAGGAGAGAAAATTCCATTTTTTTTAAGGACACAGCCCTGGTACTCTCCAGCAGGTCATCAATAGATGCATACACCATACTGTATTGTAGAACTAGGCACCAGAGTATTTTATAAATAGATTTGAGTTTGCCTTTTAAACCTTTCTATTGTATCCAAATAAATGTACTGATTTTCTTTTCCTCCTGATCTTATAACTTTCTATTTAGATGCAATTGCCAATAGTATTTTCTTTTGTTTTATGACAAGAATAAGTAGGTCTCTGCAGTATAAGGTAACTATTGACTGTTGCCTTCAGAAAGAACAAAAGGTTCCTGAAAAGAAATGGATAAGAAAGCTGAGCAGAGATCTGCTGTGAGAGCCAGAAATTTTATTTCCAGGATGAAACTACATGAACACAGAGACTGAAGCAACCTGCGCGTCACTGCTACAGTTTTAGCCTTGCTACCTAAAAGGATTTAAACCTGGTGAAGGCTTGAAATTCCAGGATTGTGGGTTTGTTTTGGAAGCATTTTAATGTTCAAGTATTTATTTCTCTTAGACTGCAAAATCCTTGGTATAGTGATTGTATCTCCTTTTTTTCTCCTTATTTCTGAACCCTACTCTGTAATTTAAGTCTGCTGACTTGAATTGACCAGGCAGTTTCAGATGGAGATGTTCTGGAAGCCACCAATACATCACAAAAGTCAATTTTGCGTTTCTGAATTAACTTCCTCACCTGTGCTCAATGCCTTATGTTTTAACTTTTATATTTTTCAAATTCTGTATTGCTTAGTGTGTAACTCTGGAGTTTTTGTAGCTTGTTAGCTGCTCTCTTAGGCCAGATAGACACAACAAAAGCTTCTCTGAGCTTGCTATTCAAGGACACTCAGATTGTCCTAGGCCCAAAAAATGTAAACTAGAGCCCCTAGAGAGGTGGAGAAATTGAAGAAATTACATCATTAGCTCAAGTTTTAATTGGTGAATTTATGCTGATATGCAAAGGGCCCAAAGCTATAAAAGTGTGAAGAACTCATGACTCATCATCCATCTTGGGGTCCATTTTGGATGTAGCCTCTGGCTCCCCAGAGTGTACCTGTGAAGGCCTTTCAAATAAATACCTACCTTTATTTCCTTATTCCTGTCTAGTCTCTGTTTCTAGGTAGCCGGACAAGGCAGCATGCTGACCTCAGTCTCCCCATACTCTCTGTGAGACTTCCTATCTGTCAGTGCCAAGTTAATATGTTTAAAAGACTGAGCAGTAAAATCTGCAGAACAGACAAAAGGTCAACGACCCAGTGCCCTCTGCTGCTCTTTCCGCATGTACTAAGAAGTTGTCTGAAATAAATATTTAATTTTCCATGAGAAAACTGACTTCTTCCTTCCCATCACTGACTTCCCAAATGAAATCGGCAAGAGAAAAAGAAAACCCAGAGTTGCAGCTGTAGGGGAACTGGAAAGGATCTAAAGCAAATGAAAAATCCCAAGTAAGGCAGGAATGATGCAGGCTTGTCTCAGAGGGCTCTGTAGCTGGAGGCAAACATGTGCCTTGCCTAAGGATCAGCCTGGCACTTAGCCTGGGACTGGGGCTAAGAGAAAGGGAAAGCCCAGGCTGCAGTTTTAGGGTGCTGGAAAGCACCTTCCAGAGCTAACTTAGTGTTGCTGCTTGAACATTTGGTCTGAACATGGATCTGAGTGCCCAGCTTACCCTTCAAATTCACAGGGATGCTGAAACACATACTCTCCTTAGGCCGGTATTGTTGCCGGCCATCATCTCAGGTGCAGGGATTTTTTAGTTTGGTTTTGGTAGGGATAAGAGCAATTCCTGTAAACCCAGGTACTGCCCTACTGGTCTTTCGATAGGGAGATTCTGTCGGCTCTCCCACGTCCGGAGGAAGCAGAAGATCCTCGCTGGCAGCCTGTCCCTGCTGACATGTCTAGCAGGCACACCGCCTCAGCTCCGCGAGCTGGAGGGGCAGGGGAGACAGCAAAGGGCAGGACAAAGCCAAGGCAGTGGAGTGGGGTGAGGCAGACCTGCAGGACAGGACACTTCCCCATATCCTTGTTTTTCCCTGTTTTTCATGCTTTCCTTATTCTTTTCCTTCTTATTTTCTTCCAGCCCTAACCTGAAGGAGCCTTTCAGCAGAAAGCCGCTCTGTGGTTTATTCTGTAAATAACAAACCAAAGCATTTCTGTCCTGCAAAGTCCCCCAAAGACAAGCAAATGAACTGTCCTCTTCTCGACAGAGGCGGCTGCTATTTTGGCTCGCAGTCCAGCCTGCACAACGTAGTTCTTTCTGGTGAGTCCCGCCCTGCTGCATGGCAGCTCAGTCTTTCAGCCCTCAGAGAATGAGCGCATTAGGAGCTGAATGTAAGCAATGTTTGATTCCAATTTGCTCACGCTATGCCCAATTACTTTATTAATGGACTGGTTTGAAGCAGGGTTCAGATAAAACAAAACTGTGCTTTAGGTTGGGTTTTGCAGCCCTCTCGGTTTTAGAGCAATAAAAGTGAAGCAGTGTTAACCTTCTTTCTGGGGGATATTGTCTACAGAAGCATGAGCTAAAGAAAGACAAAGACAAAGCCTGTCCTCTGCAGAGCTCAGTGCTAATGACAGCAGAAGGACAAATAATTATATTTTCCTGATACCTTTAATTAGGAAAGGATGGCTCTTCAAGAGACAGTTCAACAGTTCTAAATAGCAGTTTAATCTTTCTTTTGGGATAATAAGTGCAGCGCCAAGCAAGTCCGGGGTCCATTTGGCTCTGTCTCCTCCTGCAATTATGCTTTTGAATTAAGGTCTCCTTCACAGGAATGTTTTAGGTAACCAGGAAATCTGGGGAAAGGCTTTTTAGAGAGACCCAGGGAAGTTCTAGACCAGTTCTCTAAGTACTTGGAACACAGCTGCTGACAGCAACATGCAGGTAGTGATAACCACATGCTTCAGAAAAAACTGAGGGAGGGTGCCAACCCTGGACAGGAAGGGGAGACAAGAATCACCCCCACCATCCACCTCCCATACGAGGTCTGAGTCTGGACAGGATGACAGTAAGAGGAGGTGGGCTTACACGGGTTTCTACTATTGTAAAGCATAAATTTGGTCACATTAGTACTTTGCCTCTCAGAGGTGAAAGCATCTCTGGGCTTTCACATTAATTGGGCTTGGAAATGCTTCCTGTAGAATCAGCGCAGGCAGAGCCATCTCATATGGAGCAGTAGAAGACACAGAACTGTAGAATCACAGACACTCTGGAAGGTTGCTGTCCTGAAAGATGATGTCCAGAGCCTGCTGTAAACTGGCCCCATGCCTGGACCAAGACTCAGCAGTGCTGTCCCACCTGTAACTCAAGGAGGTCATCTATAATCCAAAGGTTTTAATGGTGGTCACTAGCTGTTGCACTCTGCAGATGCTGGTATGACCTCAGCCTTTCTTCTAAATCTACCTGTTCTTGGAAAGAATCATCTTCAAATTAAAAGAAACCAATTATTAGTGTACTTTACCATCCTGTGGAATCTATTACTGTATTTGGGGTTTTTTAAAGTGTTTTTAGATTCTGAATTTTTAAAAATTAAAAAATTTACGATTTTTTAAAATTATGATTTTTTTTTTAAGACTTCGGCTTCATACGGTGTTGTAAAATAAATTTTAAAATAATTTTTTAAAAAGTTTTTAGAGATTTTTTTTAATCTTTGAAAAAATATATAGTACTGAAGCACATCTAGAAAAGAAAGTGAGAAGAAAAACAGAAGTTCAGGCCTGGTAAGTGTGCCACAACTTATAACCACATGATCTTTCCAAACAGCATCAAAAGTCAGCTGTACTTGGACCAGAAGTGGTGACCCTCCTCCTGTCTGGCTATAGGAATGCTGATGTCTGGTCATCAAACTTTGGACCTTGGCATAAAGATATGGGGATTAAGATTTTTGGCTAGAAAAACCCTTAATGTGATTTGAAAAAAAGTACTGGGTCCCTAAATCCAGTGGATAGCAGAGAGTAATAAGTTTCACAATTAGTCAACAATATGAGGTGATAGAAGGCGATTCATGATAACACACAAAAGAGCCTTAAATGTTTTGCTATAGGACATGGTTTGTTCTCTGTTTGTATAGTGTCTTTGTTTAAAGTACAAGCGAAGGATACCAATAGTGAAACAGAAAGCAATATTTGACAATGAAAGCAAACAAGTCATCAGCTCTGGATCTCAAGTGAGAACAATAGACTGGGCTTACAGAGGAAAAGAAAAGACAAAGACAATGGGAGAAGCAGCGTAAAGTGAAGGAAAAAATTCTTAGGACTAGATTTAGATCTGAAATTGTGAATGATAAGGAAGTACTCCTTGAGGGAAGATGCAAAGACCACATCTACCTTTCTTTTAGATCTTTCCTGGTGTCCTGCTTTGCTCACCAGCGTGCCTAAGTCTGCCATATCCCATTAAAATGGATGTTGCAAGTTTTGGATTATCTAGAGTCTACCTACCTTGCACTGATGCTTCTGACCTGCTGAGAAGCATTGCAGTACTTAGCAAAATCATTTTATCTTTGCTTTTGTCCCTCAAATAGCTGAATTGCCCATGCCCTTTGCCCTCTCCTTCTACAGAGATTCTGCCTCACCCTTGCCATTATCTACCCTCCACTAGGAGAGTTGGAACCCTTATTCTCCTCCCCATGCTCTCCCATGTGCTCTCTAGTGCTTATCTGCCTCTGCTGGGCTGGGACAGTCTCAGCTGGGCTGGGGATCACGGCAGTCCCCAGGAAGACAGCAGAAGATGACGTGGGAAAAGTAAAAAGTACTCTTATAGAGAGCATGGGGAAGGGATGGAGATGGCAAGGTGGGGTGGATGAAATCACTTTTCCAGGCATTAAACCAAGCCTGAAGTTACACTTTCAGTGCAGGAAGGCTCCAACCCCTTCACTGCTGTTCAAATAAAACCAGATGTATTAATTTCCATAGGCCATGGGTAAAGAAATGCTATGAACAACCAGCAGGTGAAGGACTGACAGTGGTGGCTGTGTTGTCCTGCAATCAATTCTAGCCTGATGCAGTGGACAGGAGCAGACTCTGCCTTCCCAGTCCAGCCTGGGAAATCTTGAAAGCAAACATTTCAGGACATATGGACTAATTTGGGGCCTGGAGATAAGTGAAGATTCTGCAAAAGACAGGCAGTGTTAGCAGACGTATCACAGGCTTTGACCTTCTGAAAACCCAGGAATTGAAATTATAATTAACAGCTTTGCCAGCAAGTTTTGGCTCTATTTAATATGATCCCTCCAACCAAGGCTTGAGCGTTTGTTTTCTTCCTAGACTGGCTTCTGCAAGATCAAGGACTATTTGCTCCAACTGGCTGGCCACTGACCTACATAGAGCAGCAAAGCTCAATAAAATAAAAGGAAAAGCTGAACTTCCTTTTTAAAAATAATCTAAGTTTAGAAACAATTTAGATGCTGATGTATCTGTGTGACTCCAGAAGCTGCAGAGCCTAAAGCCAATGGCTTAATCTGTACCCGGCTCTTGGAAGATCCTGTTCTGCTGCTGATTTTCCAGCTAAAAAATCCCTATTTAAGGGGTTACCAGTTCTGAGTGGCACAGACATAGATGGAGGCACAAGGAAATCAAATTTCTTAATATGTAACAGTTTCTAAACGTAGTATTTTATATTAATTTAAAGAGCTCTGCTCTAATTTATGGATGATGCCCAGCTCAAAGTAGGTTCAAATTCCTGATATAGGCCTCCAGGCAGTATAGCAAGGTAAGTAAAAAGTGTTAATAATACCTCTCATTACGTCTCTAGTTGCTTACAAGTCTTCTAACAGTTTTCAGATCTGAGATTTTCCAAACTCTTCAGTGTTGGTCTAACTCCAACTTCATTGCTTCGAATGATTGGGGCATTCATTCAAAATAGATCCCAATATGAATATATAATTTGGGATATGGAAGTAAATTTATTTCTATTCTTATGGAGTAATATTTTGATGCTTAAATCACATTAACTCAATCTTCTGTCATCCCTCATATAATTTATCCTGGTAGATTCTATGTTCATCTTGCTGTTGATAGTGGTTGATGTTTGATGTCCCAAGCACACAGTCAATCATATAATTTCTTAATTTGTATCGGGAGATTTTAGAAGTGCAATTCACAACATATCTAAGCAAAAAAGCCCTTACATGTGACATATTACTGGCCATCCATCCATTTTGTGATCGAACACATACAGCAAGATTAGTGATCATCTGTAGCTCAGCTGTTATTTTTACTGGGTTATCAAAGCCCTGGGGAGGATTTTGTAAAGCTATTTAGCCTGAAGGAAGGGATTAAAGAGGTTTCTCCCCATGAAACATCTGTTGCAAATGTACTTTCTAATATTTGGAGCAGAATGTTAAAATTAATCAGAAAGGGCAGGAATATCTGCTGGAATAATGTGTAATCATGCCCACTTAGAGCAACAGCTGATTATTTTCCCGATGGAGCCCATCATCTAGAATCCCCCTGTGTGATCTGTGTGATTTTAAAACCAAAACAACCACTGAAAAGAACAGACTAGAGAATTAAACAAACTTGGGTACTAGCAGTTCTGATACTGATATGGCCCAAAAGCTCTTGTCTGTACCTTTCTTCTCCTCATACAGAGCTCTCTCAAGCCCACTTATCTCAGCCCCAGAATAAAGCCTGCACTCCAGGGGCAAGGATAACTTTTTTCTCTAGAAGCAGAAAGGACTAGACTGTGCTGTGCTTTTACTGCTCATAGTATCGCTTTCTATAACATGGAGGGGGAAAGGAAATGTCTAGTAACAAGCAGGCATATTCACTACAGAGCAATATATACTGAGCAAACTCTACTGCTAGAAAAAGTTGGATAAAAACAAATGCTCAGATTATTCTCCTGGCTCATGCAGAGGAGATTTCCAGAGAAATCGAGGAGACCCAGCGTAGTGCTTTTATTCATTATTGAGTTTAAGAAAACAGTCTGGGATTTTTTTCAATGTAAGTGGTGAAAGAATTACAAACTCATGCTTATAAATGCTGGGCTTAGAAAACTGAAGGGTCAGGATGATGGGGGAATGGCTTACTGGTAGCACCACAGCAGTATCCTGCTCAGAGCCATAAGTGACAGTGATTACCCTGCATTTGTCTCCTCAGTTCATCCAGACAAGGGAGAGACCCCTTAATAACACAGTATCACTGCTGCTGCTGCTGCGCTGGTACCTCAACAAACACAAGAACAGGAGTATCATGGCTATGGTGGCTCCAGAATGCTTAGCAGGACATACCTGTCCTTGTCACTCCATGCCCCCAGCTCAGAGGAAAGGAACTGAAGTGTCTCATTCCCTGGGCCAAGTCCACCTGCTGCAGGTGCACTGCTGCCAACAGATGTGAGTGCAGAAACAGTGCCGAAGCAATGATGGTGTATCTACAATACTTGGGCTAAGAAATAGCAAAGCAAGGATACTAAGGTGACAAATCCTAAAGCTGGATGCTTGGGGAGCTCCCAGGAGGGCCCTGGACCTACACTGTGCAGTCATCTGGGAATGGAAAAGGTTTATTCTTGCAGGGCCAGGTTCTGCTAACAGAAAGAAGAATAGACATTTTTAAAGGACTTGTTTTAGGCTGATACATGGAAGAGTCAGAGAGAGAATTTCCAGTGCTGAGCATGAGGACAAGGTCATAAATAAGAAGGCAAACAGTAAAGCTCCACCAAATGCCTGTACCTACTGCTACAAATTGCAACTCAAAGATTAATCAGTATAGGTAGACCAGCCAAGCTCTTCTGCTATGGCACGGGCTTTAAAAAGTCCTTAGGCACATCACCTGTTTGAGGGAGTACAAGAAATCCTGGCGAATACATCCTGAAATCTGAGAGGACACAATGACCAAAAGACCAGGATTTCTTTCCAAGACAATGAGGAAGGGATGACAAGGCTTTTGCCATCACTTGTAGGCACAGGCTAGGCTGTGGCAATTTGGGAGTCCACCTTCAGTGCCTTTTCAGATCTTGTGGTTGAGAATAAAAAAATACTGAAACATGTGAGTTCTTGCCTACTGAAATCTGGAGTAAATCCAGAGCAATGTCACAACAGGTCATAAACAGCCTGTAAATAACTGCTGAAAACCTGAGATGTATTTAAAAAGCTCTTATTCCCCTCGGCCTCTGTGCCCACAACCAGGTGACATGCTGCCCCCTCCCTGGGGATGGCTGGGATGCAGCCGCTAACTTGGCAACTGCTGCTGTAATAAAATATTTTCCCTCTGGATCAGAAGGCAATAAAAACATAGTGCCAAAATGCACCCTGCATTTTTTCTCATGTTATAAATCTGTTTATATATTTAAAGAATGTGCTTTTTCCCCCGGGAGGACACAACTGTGGAATCTTCTCTCCTCAGAATACACTGTACCAGCCCAATTTCTGTGTAAAGGGGTGATGCAGAAGTGCAAAAGAGGGGTTTTGTGCAGGTTGCTGCTGGTTGGGGCACAGGGTGTGTTCAAGGGACATCCGTGGGCTTTGCTGAAGATGCTGCAGGGAACAAGCCATTATACAGCTTGCAGACTCAGCTGGCTAATGCAGGACAGAGGTCTGCCCAAGCCTTCCCTACCTTGGGAAAAGGACTGTCAAGGTGCCCCACTCTAACACTCTTCTGAGCATAGCCCAAGGCGGGTGAGGGCACTTTTTTGAGCTGTAAGACCCTTGCAGAATATGTACAACAGTTGTGACCTGCTCTTAAAGCCTTTTGACTCAAGATATTCAGATAATAGCTTCTGTTGAGGGGTGGGTGTATGAGAAAGGAGCTAAGGCAATTTCCAGGAACACCCTGCTTTAGGGGGCCACTGCCTGGCTTTAGAGGACATGGAGCTGTTCCCTGAGAGGGGTAACTAGAAATAACTGCAATCTTACATGGCATCTTCAGCCAAGTCTCAAACAGAGATGACAAATACCTTGCCTTTGACAAATACCTTGCCTTGAATATATTCTTGGCTATCCTATTTAATAGAGATATCTCTTAACTAATTATCAGCCAGTTACACAGCCTTCCCAAGTACAGCAGAATCAGGATTTGTGGTGTGCATGGCAGCTGCCTCTTTTTCCTACATTTTTTGCAAAATAAAAGCAGGCAGTGAGGCGAGCCTCTGAAACACATTTAACTAAATAAGCTGAATCTGCAATGTAGAATTTGGAAACTGTCCAGGTTCAGGATGGATAATTCAGTAATCTGGCTGCGTGATAGTGGACTCTGCTGATTTGTGTGTGAATCAGATAGTGCTCTTCTGGCTTTCCCCTCCAGCCCTGTTATTCATTTGACCATCCCTTCTCCCTTCTACAGATTATGGGGTTTTTCGCATTGCCATGCCTCTGCACTGAAACACAAACACAAAACATACACACACACAGAGGAGTAGAGAAGTGGAGGTGAAGAGATGAACTTGCACAATATTATAATCTGGAACTCAAGGTGCCTGTGGTCCTTGCCCAGGTAACTGCACCCAAACTATGGACTGCTCACAGGTTAAAGTTAATTCACTATGATCCCATATCATCTTTTAACATTGTCTGAGAAGTGTTGGAAGTGTGTCATGTCCCCTGCATGCCTGTGCCCATGGGGCAGAGGGCAGTGGGCAAGGGCCAAAGCTCCCAGTGAGTACGGTGATGGCTTCTGCTGCTGGAGGGAAGGGGGAGACTGGAACCTGGGGCCAACGTCTTCAGTGGAGAACAGAAAGCTTCAATTCTCAAGGCTGCCCAGCAGATTAAAAAGAGGAATCATTGCCTGGCATTCTCTCTCTCAACAGCAAACTGCTGTCCAGCTGCTGTGAAAGGAAACTCATCAAATTGCTTCCAGTGTCACCTGGAGATCTAAAATAATTCTTAGGTAGCTAGAAAATATTTGGGCTTAACTGACTGTGGTAGTGCTGCAACCCCGTGGAAAAATATGGTGAAGAAGGGGGAGACAGGGCTGAAAATGCAGGAGATGTGCTGTGTTTGCACAGCAGGCTGCTGGTCCCCGGGCAGCCTGTCATCGCTCCCTGCTGCTCACAGAGCAGGCACTTGATGTGTGCCTGCAGAATACAAGAGAATAACACATCTGTGCTCGGGAGGATGCTTCAGTTTCACTGGCCTATGAGCGGGGATCAAGGCATGTATGACAAATGAAGAGTTTTTAAATGACAGATCATATGAAGGTTGATTTCAGAGGGCTTTGTGTGCTTGGCTGGGTTATTATGTGTGTAATAAGGTGCAGGCAGTGATTGAAACATTTCCTGCAGCTCTCTCCTCCCTCGTGTGAGCTCCCTGGTACTCACTAACACATTTGCTTTCACAGTATAATCTGCCTTACTGAGAGGAGTGCTTATTTTCATCTGCCTCCCTGAAGAAGTTTTGCAAGGCTGTGAAAGCAAAGATGTCTTTGACACATCTAAGACTTGATTCCTTTTGGTTGAAAATTTTAGGGTTCCATTTTGGGAAAACATTTGTGGTGTAGCTCCATTGCAGAAGACCTTTTTAAAAGCCTGATTCCTGATGTCTCTTTCAATTAATCATACTTTCCAAGAAAGTTTATTTAATATGTCAGAGTTAAACAAAAGTGCACATATGCCATGCAGATGCAAATAAATTACGTGTTCAACTCCAATAGCATTCAAGCCTCATGAAATTCCTTTGCTGGTACCTGGCCAGATTAGCTGAGAAAATTCTGCTTAAGTAGAGTCTCTTCAAATTAGAAATAAACCCTTTTTTTTTTTTTTTTTTGTGACAGGGCAGCACAGAAGCCTGGAAGCCTGTGCTTCACCACCTTTAATAAAAGAATGAGAAGGAACAGTGTTTTCTTTTTCTAAGATTCTCCAGTGAGTACTTTTCACAACCAATATATTTTCTTCTTTCAAGGTAAATAAATTGCTCTTTTGCTGGTTGAAAAATGAAGTCAAAGAATCTATATTAATCTCATCATTTTAAGCCAAAAAAAGCCACCTGTGCTCTAAGAAGTTAACAAGAATAGATGGCTGACCAGCATCAAAGTTTCCACTGTGATTTGACTCTTATTGTGTGTCTACTGTCCAGACAATTCCTGAATGACAAAGGCCAAAGTCAAAGTGCTGCCTTTATACTACACAAGAGCACTTCAGGTCTAAGCAGGTTTAGCAGCGGGCACATAGCAACTCCATTTCTTCTGAAAAAAGATCTCCTCATTTGTCTCTCCAGCACTTACCAGCATCTTTTCTGCAGAACAATCACTACCATTGCTGGTCCTGCATGCAACGTTCACATCTGTCCAAGACAAAGAAAGAAACTGAGGAAGTCTCAAGCCAAATTAAATGGCAGAAACTCCAAGTACTGTAAGAGTATGGTGACTCTGGAATAATCTAATTTACAGTTAACAAACCTAATTCTGGCTAATTTCAATCAAATCTGATACATAGCTCCAGAAGTCACTGAGAACTGAGAAAGAGATGAACGAATAGACAGAAGGTTCCCTACAAAATCAGAAAAAAAAGAAAAAGAAAAAAAAAAAAAAAATTCACCCAGGGACTGCTTTGTCCTGTTAGGACTCAGCCAAGAAAACATATACCGACTTATATGCAAATTCACAAAAGGGCAGGGAAAACTTCTTTAGCAGGTAAAAAGTCATGCTGACATGCTGCCCTAAGTGCATGTCTTATTGCAAGCACAAATCTTTTCCAAAACACACTTTCCAGCTGTTTCCTGTTTCTTTGTGGGACAGATGCTTGGCCAAAGAAGTATCTTTTGCACTAAAGTCCTATTCTCACTCCACTGAATTTACTAAGGCTTAGAGTTCCAAAGTGTGCAGGGAGAAAGGCTGTCCAAGACTTGCTGTGTTGATTTCTCTCCTTCAGATACAGCCAACTGTACAGACAGAATGGTCTTGCAATGCGCTACAATGTTTTTTACCCCTTACACAGAGAGTGTGACTTATAAAACAAACATTTAGGATTTTTACAGGTCATAAAAGGCAGGTATTAAAGACAAATGAAATATTATTGAACAGAGTTTTACATTTCTTAAATCTTCCCACAGTCTCTTCTGCACTAGGACCAGTCTAAAAGTATTAGGCCCAAAATACATTCCCCCAGAAGTGCAAATGAAAAACCTTTTATCACATCCGATGTAAAAGTAAAATTAAGGGCAGCATGTTGTCCTAGACATTTTCAGGCACAAGCATCTCATTTACACGAAGATTCTGCTCAGCGTCTCAAGGTTGACCCTCTGGTAGTGGCTATATTCACTGGGTCTGAATAGTTTAGCATGACTTTAGAGAAATCACACAGCTTTTAAGGAGTATCAGTAAACCCATATAATGGTAAAGGTTGTGTGGCACAAAGAGGCGACTGTGGAATTCAGCCTGGATCATCCTGGCCACAGATGCAATCCAGATTTAAAGGACAATCTATAAGAGACCTAAGACCCATCAGAGTGAAATTAAAACAGATATGTACTTCAAAGGAGAGAAGAGATTAGTTAATTTTTAAAAATACAAATTCTAGCTTGATACTATGCAAAAAAGGATATTAAGGTGTTCTTAACAAGGTGTTCAAAAGTTCTCCATTAGGAAGTACAAAGTTGCCTTAGTCGGAGGATCCCCAAACTAATGTGTTATTAGTAGCTGGATGGTTACCATATGCTTCCACAACAGGACAAAAGGATATTGAAAAGTTTCCAACACTGTTTACTATTATATTAGGATGTGGTTTAGAAGGAATTATTTATTTTTAAAAGCATCTGATGAAGAAACAGAGCTCCTAGTCAAGGTGACGATCAGCCCCAACCATGTGACATTTTCTTTGGGTTGTGTACCAAGACAACTTTAAGATTACAGCCTTTCCTCCCAGCTTAAAGTCCATTGTCCAGGCAGACTGTCAGATTAGCCCTATTCCTGAGCAGATTTGCCTTTCCCTTCTGTCTCTCAAGTTTCACTACCCTCTGCCTTTCTCCATCTGATCAGATGAATTATTAAAGCTACTTTTTGCTGAGCAGAAAACCCCATCCCAGTGCAGCATGGACAGATTTTCAAAAGAACTCAGTCTTGGTTTTGATGAACAGAGAAGATGAACCCTGATAGTCCATGCAGAGTCCACCAGGTACTCCTGGAGATTCACCGGAATCCACCAGGTACTCCTGGAGATTGCTCTGAAAAGCCTCTAAGATTTTACTTTTTAAATTCAGGGTCCATCACTGTTACCTCTCTGTCTCCACACCCTCCTCTGCATCTTTCTGCTGCCTCCTTGCCCTGAGCCTTTCGCTGACATCTGCCACCATTGCCTTGCCTCACATCTCTCCTGCTCCTGCCTGGATCTCCTACAGTCAGGGCTGGAGCCAAGCCACGCAGCCTTGGTGCAGTTTTTCAGCTCAGGATCTGCCAGCAGCAGGTCTTGGATCCCTCGGGGGCTGGCGTAACCTGCCACCAAGGTGTGCCTCTGCCGACTGAGGCAGTGCAGGCACTGAGGAGCCTCAGTGTCACCCAGAGCTAGCGGGGACCCGCAGCACTGTCCCCTCCAGCCATGCCATGCTGCACCAGGAGCCTCTGTGCAAATTACTACGTCTGTGCATCGTGGGGATCTGCGTGTCAAAAACAGTACCTTCGGTCTGCAGTGGGTATGAGGCTGCTGCTGCTCCGGGGCTAATGAGCACACTCACTCTCAGCAGGGCCAATTAGTCTGGGGAGGGTGGTGCGTTAATTCAGTTGCAGCACTGGCTTGTTCTCTAGTTGTGACCTTGTTTGCCTGTAATTTGGGTACCTTTGCATGTTGTCACACTACATCCTCAGACCTGGCAGCATCCATACTACTGCAGAAATGCCACTTAGTCCTTTAGTTCATATGAGCCTTGTCATGCTCAGCAGAGCTATACATAAATACATTTTAAACATCAGGTACCAGCATATTTCTCAGGTGTTTCAGGAATCCAGCCCACACAGCCATTTAATGCCAACCTGAGAGTGGCTGATTGCTGCTTCATGCAAAACCTGGACTGACACATTTTTTACTGTATCTATCACAAAAGGAAGCAAAATGCAGCATAAAATACAATAATCAAATTAAAATTCTAGTGATCACCACACTACTAGTTCACGTGAGGAAGGGGCAGCTAGAATGGGCACCTAGAATGCTGAAAAACCACAGGAAAATCTAAGTTTAGTGACAAGTCCTGAGAACTGATTATATTTATTTGAAGGTTGAAATCCTGTTCTGTCTCCCTCACTTGCTCTTGAGGAAGGAAACTAACACTTAAAAGTTGTATGTAAAGCCTTCAAGAAAACATTTTAAATGAGGTGACTGTCTTCAGTTTTACTTTCAAAATAAGTTCCCTTACACTGGGCTCAAAGTCATAAGGCTCAAGGCAGTGGTAGCAAAACACTTTAGTAAGCCTTTACCATAAAGACATAACTTAAATCAAAAAAGAGATAAAATTTTTTTAAAAATCATGAGAAAATTTCTCATTATACTTGCAATAACCTGAATTATTGTACCATATCCATATTTTAATTTTACCTAGTCATCATGGTTGAAATATCTTGTTATCTTGCCATATCTTGCCATAATTCTCCAGGTAGCAACTGTATTACTAAAGACAGTATGAAAAAAAATATGGAGTTTTCCTGATTAGTAGAAGCAATGTAGCAGGACAAAAAAAAAAAAAAAGTTTTATTCAGTATCTTTGAGACATAGAAAGAACCAAATTTCTGGAAAATCGTCTCTTTCATCTGTCAGAAAATTGAGCCTGTAATTATGTTTTAGATCTTGGTAGAGACTTAGTATTTATATAATTGTTATGCAGTTCTTCTTTAGATGTATGTTAATGTGCCATTTTTTGAGTTTTCATAATTTTTGTGTATAAATGATTCATTTTTAGCAGCAGTAAAGAAATCTTGAAAATTTACATCTCTTTTTTCCACACATTTTTGCAAATCCGGTCACAGCTCTGCACGGATGGGAGTTTGTAACCAAGTATTTTCAGGCTGCATATTTACAGAAACAGCTCTGCGCTAATGCGAAGTAACCACGGAAAGCTGTGACAGGCTTCATTCTCCAGCAGCACTGTAAGGAGATATTGGAAGCAAGCTGCTGTTGAGAATAACTCTGTTAAATAGCGAATACAGATGTCGTGGTTGCGCAGGGCGTGGGGCGGGGGGGCTGGCAGGCTGGGGAGGCGCGATTAGCTGGGGCCCCCGGCAGGGACGGGGTTATCGCTGGCGGGGACTCCTGCCAGGTCACGGGGCAGTATTTCCCTGAAGCAGACAATCTGCAGGAGTTTAGCCATAATAAAACAGGATAAAGTGTGTTTTCGTAAAAACGGAAAGGACAGAGGCTTGCACTGCAAACACAGCTGCAAAAACTGTCAGTGTTTCATAGTCTGATTTTATCAGCTTCCAACACTTATTTGAACAGGAATCAGAGACCAGGAGTAGAAATTTAAGGTCTGACTGGGGGGAAATTATTTTCAGGGGAAATTGATATTTGGGATTTTGTTTATGCAAAATCTGGTACAAACAGAAGGAATTGAGGGGGGAAAAAGGAAGTAAACTAATTTATCAGACACATTTTCCCACAGAATGATCAGTAAAGCACAAACACTCACTTCAATTTGTGTAATATCCAGTTTAGGGAAGTGCATGAATATCACTGGGGGAGTTTCAGAATTAAATGTCAGGGTCTCTCAGAGCCAGATTCTGAACAGAGAAACCAAAAGGAAAACCTTGGTCACTGCTGGCACTTCCAGGATTGCATCAATAACTGTGTTGCTTCACTCATCTCATGCTTGCTGCAGGGTGGTATTTTTGTCTGCATTTGTAATACTGCAGCACAGTGATAATTCACTGGGAAAGTACATGGAGTTTTACTGTGTAGTTTCATCTGTGCTTGGGCTGATCTTCCAGCCTGAGCCCTACCAGGTGCCTTGGCAGGACTCTGGGTAGCTCTGCTTCAGACTATGTCAATGCCTTCTTTTTTTTCGCTTATAAAAGGGTTTCCACATTTAATGCCTTAATTCCTGCTCAAATTTTAGAGATTTGTCAACAGATAAAAAAATTGTATGTGGGCACCTAAGCTTTCAGTCCAGCTCTATGTCTACTGCTAGATGACTTGGGCCTTACTCATATACTCTTGTACAGCTCAGAAAGCTTTGTGCTTGCAATCCTTGCAGGACTAGGGCCATACTTCACGAGTTAAGAACAGCTCTCCATGCTCAGCCATGTTTGGCCTTGGCATGTTGCATATGACAAGGCCAGCTGTACTCGTCAGGGTCTGGACGTCTAATCAAGCAGAAAGAGCAAGCAGCTATCTCTGGCGGCCTCCCCCGTTCCCCAGCAAAACACATTTTTCCAGAGTCACTGATACTCTTGCAGCAAGTCTCACAGACTTGATTTACGACTAGTGCCCACAGGAGCTACTGCAATATTCCTACTTCATTTGATAGTAACAGTTACAGTAGCACAAACTGATAACATTTACAGAGGATCTTTCTGTAAATTACTTGTATTTACAGAAAAAAAATCCATTAATATTTCCTTTTCCCCCAACATTCAATTCTGTCAATATACGTGCTCCTGCATTTGTATATAAATATCCTCAAGATGCTCATGCTAAAACATCATTGAAACATGCACAAATACATATAGATAGATGTACAAGAGAAATACAGTATGAGAATTAAAGAAAAGAAATACACTCAATATACTCTATCAGAGAAACGCACTAAATAAATACCTGTTTTAAAGTGCCCATTCAGCCCACACACAGTACAACAACTACCTTGTGCAGTGGGAAGGTCCCCTCTGCTACTTTCAGTTGAAGTACACAATGCTCAATTTAGCAATTAGATAAAAAGGTTCAGTTACTTTCTAATTTCCACATGTGCAAGCACATGACTCAATTAGCAGAAACATTTTGTGGATTAGCTTTTGCAAGCCCTGCTAGAGGGGCCTTGTGTTCTGAGCCTTGCTGGAAGTGCCCATGGATGAGCTAATGCACAGGTGAAACCTGCACAGCCCCATGCCCCTTGCTGGAAACACTGAACATGGGGGTAGAGTCTCTTCTACTAACTCCAAATGTTTTCAACATGTCAAAGTTATTTGTTTGATATAGGGCAGTAAATAAAGGTGAGAAGGGGTGTCTGTTTGACCCACAGTGTGGTGCTCTGCAGAGCACGCAGTAGCCTCGGGTGGTTTTTATGCCCAGGATTAACGGGGATTGGGAACCATGCCGAAGCAGCATGCTGAATCAAGGGTCAGAAATCGCTTTGCAGGGCAATTTTTCTGGTAAGATAAAAAACAGTGATGATTTCCAAGTGCAAACAAACACCCTAATGCCCTATTTTCAGAATTTGTTTATTTAATCTCAATTTTTGTACAGTAAACGGTGCAGCTAAGATTTTTTTTGGGATGAGCTGACAATGCTATGTTTCAAGGCACAGAGGTTCGGCTGCAAGTGACAAAATTATCAGAAATTTTGGGAGAACTGAATGGCAATAAGTTTGTTAGACTTAGACAGCAAATGAGAGAGAAAAGAGAACATGTTTTCAATCAGAGACATCATATTATGCCATTTTTTTCCCTATTAGAGAAAGCAGTGCAGCATTTCTGTTCATGCTGAACTTGCTTCTGGTAGTTGTAGACACAATTACTTTAAAACATGCATTATTTTTAAAAATATGTATATTCTAACTATGAATTGAACTTCAACAACAACAACAACAAAAAAGAATCTTTTGGATCCTTTCTCAGTCAGATGGATTTCTATCTCTGGCCTTATTTTTCCCCTTATGCTCATTTTGGCCATATGTAAAATTCAGTATTAAGGAAGGTGAAACATTTCTTTTGCTGACAAGTCCTCCCCCCAGAAAAGCATCATGCCATTTTTTTTCCCCTCACCCTTGATTCTCTGTGACTTTGGTCTATTTCTTCTCCATGGTGTCCAAGCATCATAAAAGCCAAAATTCTCTTTTCCCTGGGTTTCTAATAATTCTCTCTTACTTGTTTCTACAATTTTTCTTCTATTCTCCTTTAAAAAAATTGCCAACACTCTACAAAATGCATAATGAATTATAAAGAACTATTATTGCAAACGTAGCTGTAAGCACATTCATGAATTACTATATATTTGATTGCAAATGAAGATTTACTTAACCTTGCCTCAGATATACATGTATTGAGAATATCAGCAATATCTGTTACAGACAGAAATGTCCCCAAGTTTTCTGTGACAAGGGAAAAAATCCTGTCTTGATTTGCACTACAGCAGTCTCAAGAATGTGACTGTGGAATAAAAGTACTTTCTTCTTTTCCCTTAACTGAAGAACAGATCCACATTGTTCATCACGCCGAGCTAATGTATTTATGGTCCAAAGAGTTCTCCTCACCCCCAGACTTCAGGCTTACAGTGGAATCCAAGGTATGTAATGATGATATGAACATGATATACTTTACTGTAACCTGTGCTTCAGGCAGCTGTTAACGCCAGTCTAGCCTTCTCTAGTCTTCAGCCAAAGGAAAGTTGTCTGCAACATATGTACAGCTCCAGTCCCCAGCATATGTCCCGTGAAGTCAATGGCATGCTGAAGTAGACGCCACAGAAGCAAAGAACTATTTGTTGAAACTCAAGTCTCAGATGTTAACATATATTTGGGATCATTTCCCTGCCTGAGAAAGAAATTAATTTCCTTCCTGCCAAATTACAATTGCGGTAATGTCTAAAGTCTTGCACAAAGATCCAGAGACACGTTCTACTAAACTTTATGGAAATACTGGGAAAGATGGTCCGGCTCCAGAGAGGTAAAAGTCAAAGGTGGCAAAAAGGTCAAACCATAGAAAGGAGAAACCAAGAACTTCCTATGGAAGGGAAACAGAGATACACTGACCTCTTCACTACTGCTGAGCAGATCAAGAACAGAAGGATTTGAACTCAGGCTGTTGGCTCCTAGTCTAGTCTTCTATTATATGCTGCTCTTGTGACAGTCTTGGTCAGGAGGGACATGCCTTACTATTTCAATATTGCCCAAATAATCTCTTTTTAAGTTGTTTTTGTTATGCAGGCCCTTATATACCACTAGTATACAAAGTAAGTTTGCAGATGACACTAAATTGGGAAGAGCTGTTGACTTCCTTAAAGGCAGAGAGGCCCTGCAGAGAAACCTTGACAGATGAGAGGACTGAGCAATCACCAGCCGTATGAAGGGAACAAGGAAAAGTGCCAGATTCTGCACTGAATGAGGCAACCGTGGATGTACTGACAGCCCGGGATGAGGAAACCCTGGATGTACTGACAGCCTGGGGAAGGAGATGCTGGAAAGCAGGGCCATGGAAAGGGACCTGGGGGCCCTGGTCGATGGCAAGCTGAACATGAGCCAGCAGTGCCCTGGCAGCCAGGAGGGCCAACCCTGTCCTGAGGGGCATCAGGCACTGCATGNACAGCACTCTCAGGCACACGATGTGACTCTTGGGGATAGAGCTGTGAAGGGCCAGGAGTTGGACTGGATGATCCTTGTGTAGGACCCTTTCAATTCAGGATATTCTAGGATTTTATGATTCTAAATTTTCAGTCTCAGTTTATGCAAGTCATGTGCTGCTTTTATTAAAAGGGAGATCATTATATTTTTAGTGATTGCAAATGCTCTCAGCAGCATTCAGGTCAATAATATCCTACTCCCTTAGTTTATGAACATGCTACGCTTATGTACATGATGTGGATCAAAAATGTGCACAGTGAGCTTCTCTGCAGCATGTGTTAGTGGTTCTGGTCCTGATCTGTCAAGGAAGGGAATCAATCAATCTTATTGGTTGTCATTGGACTCCTGCTCACATTGATCTGCAGAAAAAACAAGAACATGAGCAACTTTTAAGTTTAGGCCTTGAGAAAGCTAAGTAATGTGGAAGGATTATTTGGTTTTATTTACATACAACATTTCTCCTATGACATCCTCATAGAATGTTTATTTTTGTGCAGCAGTATGACATTGCTTACTTATATCTGATCTTTTTCCCTTCTCTAATCTTAAAATATTTTTATATTGAACTGCTATTGGTAAGCAGTTTCCCTTTTTGGATTATTAATTTTAACTCCTTAACATTAAATGATGTTTATCAGTACCTAAATGTACCTCAACTATGAAAATACCAGTTAAGTATTATCAAAGGCTTCATTAACCTCATCACATATACTTACAGCTTCTCCCTATACTCTTATTTATGTGTATACATTAGTGAAAATAATGGCAACATGTATTGATTCTACTGTTGACTAGACTTTAAATAATACAGTTCATAGAACAAAGACATCATTAAGTTCGTGCAATTCACAACTGCTGTAGGATAACTTTACCATCTTTGCAAAACTTTCTACAAATCCTGTTCCCTATGATGTGACTGGTTTTAATCACACTGCCAAAATATAGAAATCTGTTCATAATTCAGGTGCTGAACACCAAGTACACCTTCAGTGCTGGAGTCTCAACAATTTTTTGGAGTGGAGGGGCATCAACCATGCTTGCAAAGAGGTGGAGCTGAGGTATGGGTGCAGCTATCACCTACATCTGAACTTCTCATTTACAGAGCCAGCTATCGAGGTTGCATTTGCATTTCCAGAGTGACGGGCAGGTTTCGTGGACAAGTGAAGATAAGAAGTAGGTGCAAAGTTTGCAGCTGATCAATGTGGACAGCACAGACATGCTATTTATCTTCCCGGAGCTCCTTGGAAAGGGCTCAAGGCACCTTCAAGGGCATTTCCTTTTACAAGAGAGAAAGCGAGCTCCTCTGTGGCTAAACTCCTTAGTGATCTACAAAGGATTAATCTTAGGGGGAAACAAGAAGACCCAAAGTTGTGGAATTGATTTTTGGCTGAGAGGAGCACTCAAAAACACCACAGATTTTGTAGCAGCAGGCAAAACTGATTTCTTGGATCTAGTGCTGCACTGCGTTATGGAAAGGGTGTAGACAGGAAAAGATGACAGCAAGACAACAGGGCAAAACCAGAGATAGATGCATGTTAAGAGGAGATAGAAAAGAAGGCAGAAAAGATAGTAATGTAAATTTGCTTTCCATAAATACATATATTCTATTGATTTTTTTTCAATTAGCCTACAATTTCCATGAATGATATCTTGTTCATTCCAGTAATAAATCTAACCCACAGTTTCTAGATCTCATTATTTAATGAGACTTTGGAACATTGTAATTTGATTACTTGCACATTTCTATCTGATTATTTGCACGTTTCTACTGAAGTATTTGTCTGTGTTACATTCTGACCACTACATTCATGACAACATACACTTTGGAGTAAACCTAACAGTGGGGGTTTGCTTGCCAAAGGTTTCTAAAAATTGAAATGCAATTCCAAAACAGGACCTAACCTGCATGTGTACAATCACGACACTACTTTAACATCCTTCAAACATATTTGCAAAGAGCAAAATCAACCATTTGAGCATGCTGATCAAGGCATTGATTCTGCAAATACTTACTACCAGGCTTAATCCCTTTGAAAGCACGGGGACTATTCACTGTCAGAAAAGCTGTGCCTGTGAGTAAGCACTTGCCTCTCTCAGCCCCTGAAAGCGATTGCAGGCAGTATTTTTCTTCTGGATGGACAGTGCTCTCTTGCTGGCAGTCGACAAGTATGAAATGACATATACTATAATTGTGAAAATTATGCAGGACTGCCCCTAATAATAGTGTGTAGCCAGCAACTGGTTCGGTGGTGAGAGAGAAGCGCTTAGTCATTCTGTGAGAGGCAGGCAGGAAATGTCAAGATGAACTGTCGTAATTAGACACGTGTTATTAGTATTTATTAAAACACAACTAGTTACACTGGTTGTGCATATTGTGTAGGCAGATCTTTTGCAAACCCAAGTAATCTAGCCTTAGCTGTGCAACACAGACCATGTTTACAATAGAGTTGTGCTGACCTATGTTAGTACAGTTAAAGCTGTACATCTCCAATTTAGGAGCTGTATAATAGCTTATTTTTCCTTAGCAGAAGGAAAACCAGTGGCAGTGTAAAACACCTTCATACCAGTATAAACATACATCATTTTAAATAGTGTGAATAAATGGGTTGCAAAAATTCATGCAGCTGAGTTAATGTAGTTATTTTGGTATATGATGTATGAAGAGAAAAGACTCTCTATTTTACAAATAACTGTCAATGGATGAATCTCACTCCTCTTGCATGTGAGAAGGAGGAGAAGTGAAAATGACCAGTGTTTACAATAGAACCTTTTTTTGTCTGAGCAACCTGTGACCTAACCAGCATTTGCAAACTCACTGAAACGCAATGTGTTCATTTGGTGGCTGCCTGTAAAAGTACTTGAATCAGTCTAAACTGATTCTTTGCATAGGAATGAAGAGGGACTCACTATGGCTGGATGGAGAGAAGCTGCTCGTTTAAGAAAACAGTAAGAGATCACAGAGGGACAAATGTCTCTGGCAGCATACATTTTACTATAACGTTCCAGTTTCTCATCTTGAAAATGGAAGGGATTTTCCTTCCATTTTTTCTTCTGTTTTCAATCTTCCAGTCACATAAAGTAATACCTATATATGAATAAGAAATGGCCTGTGTTATGGCAAAAGCTGGTTAACACTTTCTGAGAAGATTTCTGTTTCCCAGTGACCACTGATGAGCACCATGGTGCTGGTGGACAGATGGCAGAACCAGGCAGCAGAGACAGAGCTTCTGCTTGGGCCCCTGCCTCTGGCCCGCTGTAAAACTTTTGGCATATCACCTTCTCTCTCTGTGTCTCAATTTTCTCCTTTACAAAATAAGAGAAGGTCAATTTGCAAAGCAATTTGAGAACTAACTATGGCAAAAATATTAGTTGGATGGAATTGTTACTAGCTTCTATACCTTCTTTTCTTCTGCAAGAACCACAATCACAGACAGAAATTTCAGTTTTGCTTATTAGATAATTTACTAATTTTGAATCTAAATCTGAATTCAGATTTTGACTGAAGTTCAAAATTTCAAATTATTGAATGTGGGTTTTCAGTTTCATGTTAAATAATATGCAAATTTTCATACAGAATACTTCAGTAAAACACATTTTATTCCTATTTATGATCACGAGTATCCAAATGGAGACAAGAAATCCGCTCAGCAATGCTGGCTCCTTTTGAAGATTCCCCTCACTATGTATTCATAGAGAAATTGATCCAAATATTTCCATTACCAAACACTACCAGTAATTCCATCAGGCTGAATCACTGAGTAATCTTGTTTCTTACACTATAATCAGATATATTACATGAAAGTAGTGAACTGAATGCATCACGCACTGGGTGGCTGCTGAGAAAGATATACTGAAAGTTAGGAAAGAGAAAATAGTACAAAAATATGGGATATAATTAAGCAAGGATTTAGAGCCCATTGTTTGTTGCTTTATCTTACTAGTAAACTTACTACAATTACATTGACAACAACAAAAAGGTTTTGATTTGCATAATTACCTGTAATGTGGCACATCTTTTATATAAACTCTCTGTCTTGGGTTACAGTGTATTCTATTACCATCTTCCTGAGCTGTTGAAACC
>VYXC01005845.1:299834-312853 GCA_013397175.1 Platysteira castanea
CTTCCTTAGCAGACATCTGTCTTTTCAAACCAAGACACTCTAGAACATGGAAATAAAACTATTCACATGTCAAAATATTTTCAGGATCAGAACCAATATACAGTCATGAAATCATAGACCAGTTTGGGTTGGAAGGGACCCTTAAAGCTCATCTAGTCCAACCCTCCTGCAATGACCAGGGACATCATACATTAGACCAGGGTGCCCAGCGCCTTGTCCAGCCCGACTTTGAATGTTTCCAGGGAAGGGGCATCCACCACCTTGCTCAGCAACCTGTTCCGGTGTTTCAACACCCTAATAAGAAAAAATTTCTCCCTTACAACTAGTCTGGATCCCTCCTCCTTTCATTTAAAACCAACAGGACCATGGCTTTCTTCTACTGAGGATCCCAAGTGGGCTGCAATAGTCAAGGTGGAGTCTCACCAGAGTGGTGAGTAGAGAGGCAGAATCACCTCCCTTGACTTGCTGCCCACGCTGTTTTGGATGCAGCCTGGGATACTTTCTAAGCTTCAAGTGCACACTGCCAGCTCATGTCCAAATTTTCATCCACCAGCACCCAACTTCTTCTCCACATGGCTTCTCTCAATCCATTCATCCCCCCAAGTCTGCAGTGGTACCAGGGGTTGCCACAAAGCAGGTGCAGAACCTTGCACTTGACCATGTTGAACCTCATGAGATTCCCATGTGCCCACTTCTTGAGCTTGTCAAGGTCCCCCTTGCTTAATTGAAATTGTCTCTATTTCGGTTTTACTGTTGTCTCTATTTTGTATATACTAGCTAAATTTATGCACATTAATCACACATTTTGTATTTTAAATGTTTCTGTTACGATATTTTTGTTGATATAGCAGAGAAAATAATCTAAAGCATACATTTTAATATATTCTTTGTCCAATTATTTAATCTATTTCATAATGGACCACTCCTTTACTTTTTTATTTTCTGTGTTCTTGGTAAGTGCAAGGAATTCTCTTTATACATCATCAAATCTATGCATTATAATAATACATTATCTTCTGTAATATGGAAACTTTGTTGGTATGAAAATGGTTCATTACACAATTCCTGGTAAACCTTTCCAATATTTAAAGGTATTATCCTGAATACTGGTGACCCAGACCCCACTGGCTTTATCAATATGAACTTTTGCTGAGCTGTTCGCCAGGATTCACATCATGAAATATGTTAATACCTTTTGTTTTACTAATTGTCTTTTGGATATCATCCCAGCATCTTCTGGTCATTCAAAGTCATGATTGTAAGAGATGGGTTTGAAGCAATTCTCTCAATTCAGTGACTTCTCAGTTCAATTAAGTTCAGAGGCAGGCTTTGATGTACTCCCTTCTCTTATCAAGCTCTAATTCTGCCCAGATTTGTATGAAAATGGATTTGTAAACATGCTTATATGGATAACAAATGCAGTCTAGGAGCTAACCAGGTGGTGTTCTTCCTGTCCTTTAGTTGTAAACTGCTTACCTTTCTGGATCTAACTTAGGAAACCACTTTAACCTGTGATTAAACCCCAGTGAAATCAAGACTTCAGCACACATTTAAGGCTCAGCCTACACTTCAGTGTTTAAAGGGGCAGATTAATAACATGCATTCCTGAAAGAATATTTATCATAGTAAACCATTATCTCCCTGTGATTGGAAAACACAGGCAATCCACCAAAAGAAATCTATGAGATCATTAGACATTGAAAAAAATATTAAATAACACTGAGACAACTTAAATATTCAAATTTTGTGAAGTCTGATGTCGTAAGTTTGGTAGCTCCACCCTTTGATACCCTGCAGGTGACTCCTGGCATTATCTCAGTCCTCCACAACCCCCACTCCCTTATCATTCACCTTCAAGAATTCAGTTGATCTCTTGAAACATGCATGGAAATGATGTACACTTATACTGAGAAATGCAGGGACGTACCATTCACCACTCCTTGCTGAAAAACCATATAATTTATAGGCATGAATACACAGTAGCATATATATGTATATTTACAGATTTCCGCTTTCACTTTTATGCACCTCTGCAACAAACTTTGCAATACCAGTATTTTCTTCTTTCCAGGGAAATAAGGAATTCGTGTATATTAACCAAGTAAATGTAGATTCATCTCTGTGTAGCACCTTATCTGACATTTTTCTGAACTGCAAATTGGCTGCATCAATGTTATTCTGTGCTTTCTAGAAGTCCTCAACTAAGCTGTTAGCATGCTGAAGGTGGGAGACTATTGGAACATTCTATAAATGCTATATCCTGTCAAAATATGGCAGAGGTCATATGGTCCTTCCACAGAGACCTTCCAGGTACAGGGATTTACAGGGTGCATTCTGTTCTGAAAAAACCAAATGTACACCATATTGTTTAATGCAACCTAAATATTTTAACTAATGTTTAATCTTCAGAAGCAGGTTTTCCAGTATTATCTTAATTGAAATATTCAGTGGTGGCTTCTTGTGAAGTCCCTTATATTGTGGCTCTTTTGATTATCTTATGACACAGAAAAAGAACGGAAAGTGAAAGAAACAATCCTAATGCAAGATGAAAGGAGCATTCACAACTGTATTTGATAAAACCTTCCCAAAGACATAACTTAAATTATGAAACTTATTTTTTCCATTGGCATTACATTAACCTTTTACCAAGATACTCAGCCATTGCAAACAGCAACTGATACTGTCTGCAACTATGATACACTACCATGGGTGTTGTTCCAGCCAAATAGGGCCCACAAGACAATTCCTGTCGTACCACCATTACCATCTTGTACAATTTTGGACTGGACATGAAAGGAAATTACTAATTCAGGAGGTGCATGAATCTCAGCAGAAGCTGCTGCTCCCACATGAAGGAGTGGTTTGCCATTGCTTGGCAAGGAGACACTGGCATATTTCTCCAGCAGCTCAAGGGTTAAAAAAGTGAAGCATGCAGGTGCATGAACTTCCATAAGTCTTTCCACCTGCTAGGAATGGGTTGCTGCTGCAATACTATTATCACAAGACCCTGTCTGTAGAGAGTTCTACCACTGTTCTAGTGAGTGCAGCAATGTTTTGGTACAAACTCTCTATTCAGCCTTGGGAAGTCTGAGAGCCTGGTAAGACCAGTGGAGAGACAGAGCTTTTACCAACAGAGCAGCACTATACTGTCCACTGTGCCAAGGATTACATACTCTTGACAGGTGATAAATCATGTCAACCTCCACAGCTGCCATAATGTTTCCATTGTGGCTATATCTATGCATCTATTTATTATGATGTTTTATCTTGCGGGTTTTAAATGTGATGTATTAAAACACAGTGCGGCGTAATCCAAATGCAATGAAGCAAGTAACTGTAAAAGCCAAAATTAGGATACCGAGAACAATGTATTTCAAATTAAGTGGGAACAAGATTACCTGTTAGCTGAAAATAATGAGCACCTTCAGTGCCTTATGTGTATGCAAATGATAGGTGTGCCAAAGGAATATGATCTTAGATGACATTACAAAAATCTATCACCGTGAAAAATAAGAGAAGTGCACTGGAGAATCTAATCATTATGGAATTAAAAGAAAATCCCCCCCAAATCAACATCACAAACAAAAAAGGATGTTGATTTAGCATACAACTGCATAAACTGAAAACCTGCCTGCCCCCAGTGAGATATGCCTCCGGTGAAACCCTGAAATAGGGGGGTAAGCAATTGAAATGTTCTCTGCATCTACAGTTTAAAAAAAATAATTACCAAATCATGGGAGCTTGTTATCATCCGTACATCTGTGTCATAACTGTACATAATTCTGTACAAAGCAGAGTAGCTAATGCAAACAATCACACACTCCAAATTTGAGACCAATCATCGAAAAAATATAAGCACTTATCAGTGACTTTGGATGAGACCAGCAGCAGCAATGAAACCAGGCAGTTATTAAATTTCAGCTGAGCTATTGCTAGGATTTTCTTTGTAAAACAAATGAGGCTGTACTTCTAATGTACATTGGAAGTATTTTCTATCACTAGCTCATGTAACAGTTTTCAAAACTCCCTTGTCACAAATAATGACAAGCAGTGACTCTCTAGAAAAGTCAGTTAATGAGTTTGCTGGAAAAAAATTGCAGCTGAATACCTCACTTTCACTGCATGATACATTACCAGGCAGTTGGTGGTGAATCTATGAAGCAAGGAACATGGATTATAGTATCATATATATGGATAACTCCATTCACAGAAGGAAAACTGCACAGACACACAGAGAATGTATCAAATAAGGACTTCAATCCAACCTACGAGACACTACTCCCCCATTTAAAATTGGGTGAATGTAAGCAGGGAAACTGCCTTCTTTACTTTTTCCAAATGTGCATATCTTGAACATGAGAGGGCAAAAAACGTGTGTCAGTCATATGAGCCTATTCCTGCTCATTGGTCTCCCTACCAGTTTTGTAATAGCTCCAGTCTGCATAGTGTCTAAAACCCAAGAGAGCTATTCAGGTCACCTAACATCCATGGAAGAGCTTAAAATTTACAAGAGTTTCCATATTGGACTCCAAAATTTTCTATATAGACTGTCCCCCCTCCCCGCCAAGATACTTAAAAGTATCCCAAACTGAACTCTTGAAGCTGTAATTGAGAAAGAAATGCCTAAGTTCATCCCTGGAGAGGGCATTCCTACACCTAGCATCCATGAGTAGCTCTGAATTTAGCTCAAACTCCATTTAGTACTCCCAGCTGACATTAGCACTCTTATCCTACCTGTGGAGTGAGCTCTTCCAGAACACTGCTCTAACCAGCAGTGTAGAGAATACCTTAGGATGAGGTCCACACCTCCCTCCTTTCAACTCCCAGTAACTCCTCATGAGATAGAGACAGTATTCACAGTGTGCACTGCAAAATTGGGTAAACTGCATACACATAAACAGAAACAGTTTGAATCCCAGGACTTTTAGACTTGTCATTTCAAAGGAGGATCTTCTGCAACAAGATAAAGAAAGTTTTGGTCTGGTTTTATATTCTTCTTGGTTCTGTCTTTCCTTTCTGGACAATAATCTAGCTGCAACAAGAGGGATGGAAAGTAGCCTGTATCCTTGGGCATTCCACCATTTGCTCATTCCTTGGGAAAATCAGAATCTATGAGTTCAGCTCACTCAAGACTGAAAAGGTTCTAGATCTAGAAAAAACATTTCTGTCTTCCAGGACAAATGCCCGAATCAGCAGGTACCTTTGCACGGGACTGCATAGCACTTAACTGTTAGCCCAGCTGGCCAACAACAACTGCCTAGCATCATCAGGAAGCAGCACAAGCCAAGAACCATCCCTGACAGGAAACCTGGATGCAGCCACACTAGCTTCAAGGAGTGGGATGAAAGAACAGTCATGTGGATGTGAAGTGGGAGCCTCCCATGGCTCCTACTTATTTGTAAAAATGTCTTGGTGTCAAGAGTTTGTTCTGGAAAAGCCAAACCTGCTGACTCTTCAGATGGTTTTCAAAAATGTTTTGCACTGATGAGCTCTAAGCAGTTCTCCGTTTCAGCATGTGGGAGTGCTGGATCAGCTGGCAGATGTAGGCAGTCAGAGCAGAGAAGCTGATGCCTCACACAGGTGCCCTGAATCCCATTTTACAGGGCCTTATAGTTTTTCACTGACTATGGAAGAAATGTTGTTGTAGTATCTTTTGCCACAGCAATACTTCAATTCCAGATACAGAAATCACTTTTATGCACATGAGTGAAGCATGGAATTTTCAGCTTGTTTCTTAAGGATATCATTTCCTATCTGGAAAACTTCAAAGTCAAATACTGTTCGTTGTACAGAAGCACATGCATCTGTGAAAGTATGCTCCCAGGAATAAAAATCTATAAAATCAAAACATTGCAATAAGCCAGAATGCAATCCCCTTGGCTATCAATTCTTACTCAGTGCCACGAATATTGATGTTTGTTGCAGTGTGGTAGATGAGAGGTGCCGCGACCTTCCTAAAAGCGTCCCCACAGGGGCTGGATCCGCTCTGGCAAAGCCGCTGCGCTGAAGCTGGTTAGATCGGAGTGCTCCAAAAGCTCCCGTCCTGTCCCGTTGGTTGAGCCTCCATGGCTGGGTGGCTCCCGGAGGGAGCAGCTCAAAGGGACCAGGCTCTCATAGGAGTGAAAGCAGGCAGCACCCACCTCAGCCAGAGAAGCAGCCAGGCACACACACACACTCGCTGCGGGCGACGGAAGAGCCAGGAAGGACCTTTGGCATGGTGTGTTCCGAGAGAGGCTTTACTTCACCTCATCATGAAGGGGACCAGGAGCCCAAGGCGAAATGGGGGAGGGGTTTGGTCTTTATAAAGGGGGTCTACAGGGTGGGCAGAGACGGGACCAGGGCAAGGGAACCAATAGGGAGAGGCTGGGTTACAAGGGCAAATAGGAGAGCAGGGAAGGGAGAACATACAGATCAATCAAAGGAACATTGTGTCTTAGGAGAAGCCTGTCTCTCAAGCCTGGGGGATAACTCCCCGCCACAGCCCCCAATGGGCTGGGTGACCCCAATAGATATTTATATTTAGGAGGAAAATACTTATTCTGAGAAATAAACTATTCTCCTATTTAATGTTACTGCATTCATTTCACCCCTTTAACAAATAATGTTCAAGCGATCCACCTTGTAGGATTATATTCCCATCTGTGATATGTACTTGTGGCCAAATCCTGCTATTTAATAGTCTCCTCTGATATGCCACCCTGCATAGCTTGATTAGCTTGGTCTTTAGTGCTCCTCCCTATGTTATGTGAACGCAGTAGGGCCTGCAGTCAGCTTCAGAGAAAAAAAATATTAGTTTCTTAGGGGAAATGACCTCTACAAATTAATTCTCTACACCTAGAAAAGCTGGCTGGGTTTAGGCATTTAAATGTTCCTTTTTTTCATGACCTCTTCAACTGCCAGAATGTGTTGGGTTTTCTTAACACCAAGACAGCAATTTTTGTTCAGCCAGTTAAAGCTATGCCTACTTTTTTGTTTCTTCATAGTTGATATTGAAACAGTATCAGACTCAAAAGACACCCCTATTTTAACAAAAAAAATCCTAATAAAATCAGAAAACAGTTAGTTTTCATCTCAACAGCAATAACTCTCTTGAGAGAAAACACCTTTTTAGAATAAACACATAAACTGGGCTTGGAAAGTGAGGTAGTTTTCTTCCCATTAACAAGTTCCAATGAGTAATTCTTTAAATGAGCATCTAAATCTAATTTACTTAGAAGTACAAGCCAAAATATCATGAAATATACTTTAGAGAGCATATCAGTGTAGTTGCAAAATACTGAAATATTAGCTGCTTCTTGACAGAAAAATACGGTCTCCTCTCGTGCTGCTCAAACTATTTCTATTTTAGGCTGACAGCCCTGTAGTCAATCACACCAGCTAGAAATCTCTTCCTAGAGCAGCTAAAGCTTTGGAAATGCAGTTACTAGAGCTTCACATGTACTGCTAATTTTTTTTTTTTCTGCCTAATATCAAAATAGTAATATTTTTGGTTGGGATTCAATATACATTTTTAAAAGCTGCTTTTCTCAAACTTGACTTTCCCCCCCATTGTATACGAACTCTTTGTAATGGCTACAGGTATTAATCAGCCACCCTTAACAGACCTTTGATATCTATGGAATTAGTTATTTCTAATGGCAGCACTTACCAGACTATCAGCCTATGAGCACTTTCAGCCTATCAGAAAGCAGCAATGACCACTTTTCCTTTTGCTCCCATGTAGATAAAACAGTTCACACACATAAAAATATCAGCATTATTATTACTAACAACAATAATAATCTTATTACAGCCTATAAGTCATGTATACAGATTCCTTCATCTGTCTCAGCTTTCAAATAAGGTTTGGGGTTTTTTTTTTCATTTCTTTTTAAGCATCTGAAACCATGCAACCTTTTGCTTTGCAGTTTTTTAATATGGGATCAGATAAAAAACCTTTTTTGATCAGTGAAAACATAATGTCAAAGTTCCAGGACAATGAGCTGTTAATACACAAAGGAATGCTTTTCTATTACCAGGGTCTGCAACAGAATATCTTGTTAAGAAAATGCTAAGGAAAAGAATAATACTTTTAGTGCAATTGCTTTAAGAATGCAATAAAATTTCAACTGTTTCCTTCACCTTTCATTTTATATAGATCATTAATAAAGATGGTAGGGCATTCATTCCAAAATCTGTGGCCAGACTGTCAGCTAGGACAAGGCATTCAACTCTCTTTTCAGCATTTTCACTGAGAATACGGCCAATATCTGAAAAAAAAGGTGGAATTAGTGTAGAACAATAATTGTATTTCTGATGAGCAAGGCAAGGACTGGATGCTGATGCTGCAGGCTACTCAAGGATGTTTAATTGTACTCATGAACTATTTGTAAGACAGTGAGCTGCCAAAACCTCAGACATTTCCAACATGGTTAATTCTGGAATGGCTGAAGTATATAGGAAAAAACAGATGTCATAATGTGTTTCATCTAGTTTAAAACTCAACATGTAATTAACTTAATAGCTTGACAATAGCTGATGTTGCAACAAATATAATGCAATTGAATTCATACCTCATTATGACATCAAATTCTTCTACATATGCATTACAAAAAAAATCAGATTTTGAGACACCGGTATATTTAATGGTGACTAACTGTCCTTAAAATGCAATTGCATGTAATACTTGCTTTGTATTTCATCACTTGTGAAAATTATTTCATTTCTGTAACACTGTACTTCCTGTAGTCCTTTCATTACGCCACAAGTGAAAGCTATTCCTTGGTGTATGGTTTCAAATGCTGTATCTGGGTACTTGGACTTTTATATTCATTATCTTTTACATTTAATTTTCTTTATCTTTTCGTACTGCTTGGCTGTTTGTCCAAACTGCTGCAGGCAATTATCGTGGATCTTTATCATCTTCTCTGAGTACTTTCTACAGTAGATCTCAGGTGGTCTGTTTTATGCACACAGCACCATGTTGAGACAGAGTCCTGTTCATGTATTACTTTGGACTGCCCAAAGGTTTCTCAAGGTATGATTAGGGTTTCCCAATTGTTAGTGCTGCAGGATGAAAAAAGAGTAAGAGTAACACTGAAACAAAATAATTTTTTTAAAAAAAGCAGAGTCCTAAAGAAATACCAACACTGAGTCCAGACACTTGTTACAGAACAGCGCTGCCTGACCTGCAGTTTCTGTGACAGTTTCCTACATGCAGTTTGTGTTCAAAGACAACAAAAATACATTTTGAGGTTATAGTGATCAAGTTGCATTAAACAGAAAATAAATTTACTTTGAATTATGTAATTGATTTTTCAAGTGACTCAGATCTTCCAAGCTCACCACGCTAGCGTGTTCCTATTAAAGATATTGAAACCTCTTTGAGAGAAGTCTGAAAGGAAAAAGTTGAACTGTGGCATAATGAAAGTCCCACTAAAATTTAATGTCACATTCCATTTACTGCAGTTGATGAAGTCCTTGATGCTGACAAGAGTGTGGCCCTCTGATCCAGTGGGTATCTACAGCTTGGTTTTTCACTGCACAGGGATATTATTAGGAAAGAGGGATCAGTAAAAAGGAATCTGAAACCTGATCTAGTGCTTTGGAATGCCTTTTGAATGTGTCATTTGAACCGAGTTATTACTTCTGGGAGGTGTGAATGTTTGTGCTCAAAACCTGAAATGGACCCTGAAAAGTAGTAAAAAAGTTAGGCAAGCCTTCACAGAATTAAGAAAATTAGTTTCATATAGATAATTTAATTCTGAATCTGTGCATCAAGATTTCAAGTAAAAGTCATCATGGGTCTGTTGGATATTCCCTCTTTCAGCTTACATTAAGGTCTATCCATTTTCTAGATTTTAAAAACATATATGAATTTGTGTATATATTTAGATCCTGCACACTCAGATGATCTTTTTAGTTCTCATACTACATGTATTCCCTCAGAAATGGTACTATATCTCCATTTCTAAAATGCTGAATGGGCAGATTGTTTTTATCAAGCATGACATATGAATTATGAACTGTGAACAAGAGGACTGTCTAATGATTAGTTATCGTGACTTTCAAAGTTAACTGATACATAATCCCAGCTCAGGGAAAATCAGGGGATTTTTATTGCACCTACAAGGAAATTTTAGGGAATATTATAAACTGACTGATTTTAGGGAAGTAAGAGGAATGGCTGACAATAAAATGCTTACAAGCTGTGCCTATGCAATACTGAACTGCTGTGCAATTTCTCCTTCAGCAGGTTCCTTAAAGGTAAAAATACTATATGATGAAATGGATACATTTTTAGAAATTTATTGGGGACCCTTTCAGCAGTGATCACAATGAAAAAGGGAAACGGTGATACTTGCTGAGGCCGTCAGTCACTCAGTTGTGGTTTAGCATTCTTTTCAACACAGATCATTCAGCCTTCATTTTCCAAACAAGTGCTGTCACCTACAATGCACACCCACATAGTTGTTCTTACTGAGTGCAGGTTGTCACACAGAGGACACAAACAGGGTTCTCATAGAAAACTTCCATCTTTGATAGCACTTCAGAAAGGAAAAGCCACTGATTGCAGCTCACATGCTCTATCCCTACAGCTTTTTAGAGGAAAAGTTCATTAGCTGCTTCGCATGCCAAGGGACCAGCTGTCCTTCAGCACATGGAGCAACTCTGATTGACCAGGAGGACAAGTGGGAAATAAGCTCGCAGCAGTGCCAGCATGGCATATGGTCATGTACCAGCTGTTTCTGAAATGCCTGCCAAACGGAGATCGGAACTGGGTTGGTTGTTAGGGAAATAAAACCCAACAAAAACCAACAAACAAACAAAAAAGTTCCACCGTCGGGATTCCTGAGATCTGACCACAAAACCAGAACTGTCAATTTGAAATGTCACACGGCAACTACGTTAATATTCAGAATGTGTCATTGGCCTCCATGCTCTGACTTGCTCCATTAGGAGAACACCAATGTTCTGAGCATCTGTTCCTTCTATAGTGCTTTCAGAGAAAAAATGTTTAGAAAGGGTGAAATAAGGTGAGTGGATTCATATTGATTATACACGTTACTAATAAATTAAGGACATGTGCAGAAGACTCTATGGAGATAGATTTAAATTGGTGCCAATTGTTACTACAGACAAACCCCAGGTGCCCTATATTTTAGTATATTTTATTCTACCTTGAAAAGGGGAATTCAAATTCTGAGCTCTTGAACAAAAGGAGATTTGACTGCAATTGGCGCAAGTTGTGTTACAGTGGTAGTGAAATGCTTCTGATAAACCAGGGGAATGACTCAGCAGAAAACAGTCAGCAGGATTTTTCCCCCAAAGCTTTTCTGTTTCAACTTTCCATAACAAGAAAATAACTTGAACAGTAACTAAATGGTTCAGAGAACAATTCTGTCCTTTTATTACAGGGTTTAAAACACTACTTTCTCTTTAGATCTCTCCCAAAGTACTCCTACAAGGTTTGGAGAAAGTAACTGATTAACTGCACGTTCATATGACATCAATTACTGCCTCAGCGGCATTTAAGAGAACGCTGGTAGTTCAGGTAGCTACACAGTCCTGCATACTTAACTTTTGGCTAGTCTAAATCAGATTTATGACTAAATTAGGCGCTAAGGATGTTCAAAATAGGCAAACCCTAGCTAAAACAAAAAGAAGATTAACGCTGCTTTGTATCAGGAAATGAGTATACAGGCTGGGAGGCAGTGTTTGCGTTCATATTTCTTATGAGATGTACTTTTTATATACAGACTTAACTTGTTGAAAGGCCTAAATGGGACTACATCCAGTACTGAGGGATCATCTTTTCAAAGACAATCTTGGTTTCAGTGACTGAAGATGTGCACAAAAGAAGCAGTGTGAGCCAACATGGATGACATACTGCGTTTTGGAGCCACATGTTGAGCAGAGAAAAAGAAGAAAACCTCAGGATTACATAGACAGAAGACTTACTTTGACATCTTACATAATATTGACTTTCCTTAGGCCCATATGTGTTCATGTATTTCAGAAACGTGGGGTGGTAATGTACACCCGAAAAGGGCATCATTATTTTCCCAGTTAAGAAGCTTAATGAGTACTTTGGTGTTCCTTGACATATTTTCAGCCTTAGTGGCCCATTTTCCGTCATCTACTATGCTAAAAATGTTGCCCTTTCATTACTCCACGACTGTGTAAACAGTTGTGATTAAAATGGCATTTAATCAATTGGAACAAAATCTCCGTGGCTCCCGAGGAGCTCACCTACTAAACCCGACTTCCAGTGGCACCAATCTGCTAACAGACGACTTCCCTCCCAGACGGGCTTCCATTGCGCAGTAAAAAAAACTATCTAACCTTGCCCCCGGAGTCGTTCAGGATTTCAAAAGGACTTCACATGACAAACACCGCTACGCTCCATCATTATCCCCCACGCCCTCCCTCGCATTCCTGCCCCGGCCCTGCCTGGGTGTTCCCCTCCCCGGCGGCACAGCCCTCCCGAGGGGCGCGGGTGGTTCGGGCCGGCGGCTCTCCCGGCTGAGCGGCTGCCCCGAGGGCCGGCGCCGCTCCCGCCGCCCGCCCGGTGACTTCCGAGCGCCTCGCCCGCCACTTCCCTCCTCAGGCGCCCAGCGGACAGCGCGGCGCTCTCCCGGCGGGCGGGCAGGAGGCTGTACAACCAGGGCAAAGGGACACTTCCCCTCCTCCCCCCGCCCTTCCTGCGCCGCGGCCCCGACATGGAGGCGGCTCGCCGGCACCCGAGCTCTGCTGACGACGACGGAGATAGAGACAGGAACGGGCACGGGACGGAGCGGTGCGGGCGTCCCCCGCATCCCGCCCACCGGCGCGGTGCTGGCCAGCTCCTCGCCACCCGCCCGGCGTAGCCCCACGGATCTGGGAACCGGGCCGCCCTCTGGGCGGAGGGATACGGGGCGGAGCCGGCGGCGCGATGCGCCGGGGCGCTGAGTCCCGTTGCCGGGTGACGGAGCGGCCGGCCCGGCCCCCTCGCTCCCTCCCCCCTCCCTCCCCGTGGCGCTGGAACCGCCGCCGCCGCC
>VYXC01005845.1:314045-513123 GCA_013397175.1 Platysteira castanea
TGCTGTTTGAGGAGGCGGAGCTGGGCTGATGGCAGACTGACGGGAGCCGCATCCTATGGGCGCTGGGAGCCGGGCGCCGCTGGGGCGGGACCGCCGGCCGCGGCCTCTCGCGGGCGATGGGCGGGGTGGGGGACAAGGTTTGGCGAAGGTTACAGCTGAATGCAGAAGTGACACAAACTGACACTTCGCTCCAGCAAACTCGTTTCCATCTTCTCCTCGTGTCGTCTCGATTAAAAGCATACACGTATTGAGTCGTGTTATGAAACTTTGAGAAAAGCGAAAGTGCCGTGCTTTTTTTCTGTCTTGTCTTTGTTTTAATTACTCATTGCAGTACCTGATACGGATCTGAAGTACTGATCGTACTATCTGAAAATAGTATGATTTGCTTGCCCTTCCTTTCAAATAAAACGCATTCCTGATATTTTCTGTGTATAAGTGATTTGGGTTGTAATTTGTAAGCTTGGGATCAGAGGCCGCTATGGTACGTGTAGTTAATTTTCCTCATTCAAACTGTTTTAAATGTTTATGGTTTCTGTTGTAGACCATATATTTCTTCCGTGTTCTTGGGATGAAGTGGGAATTGCCGATTGACTTTAGTTTCTTAGCTGTCAAAAGTGAACTCGTGATGATTCAGTAGATAATTGTGTAAAACAAAGTACTTCACTGCAGTGGTTAAACCCTAGGTATTGCAGACTCCTCACAACCCATGGGAGTCTGTAGTTGACATTTTTTTATTATTATTTAAGACAAAAATATGCCTTATAAAAGTAAATGATGTGGAACTTGATTGTTACTTGACATGTAACTGTACAGATTTTATTTTGTACTAATCCTCCATCTGCTGTTTCTTGTTAGTATGGATTGCTAAAATGGTAGTCTACAATCATTCTCGTCCAGTCAATAAAGCATATCATATAGGTATCAAAATCTTCTCTTTTGATCATTGAGGTATAAGAGCAGATGTAGGTAATTTGAGTATTATGAGTAGTATGGTATATGTTCATAATGTTATTTATTTTCAAAGACTTGACAATTATAGGGGAAATCCTGACCCAGTCCATTGAAAGCATCGGCAGTTTATATCCCCACCATGTTGTGCTTGACAGATATTAACAGATGTACAGTGACGCAACTTTATCAGTCTATTTGGGGCACCATTGGGATAAAGATCATTTGAGTCCACAGATTCTGCAAATTTGGATTGGGTATATGACCCTCCAGCTTTTCTGCTCTTGAGCCATGGAATTGGAAGGAAAGTAAGGGTCAAACAGATCTATATGTGACCCAACAAGAAAAAATGGAGGCCTTGAACTTCTTTTACGTTAATATGCCTATTTCATAGGCATATTTCAGCATTCCCCACTACTTCTGTTGTTATTGCTATTTGTTACTCTTCCAAGTAAGAGAAATTCCATAGGGGTAAAATGATGTCAGCATTTTCCTTTGCTCATTTGCTGTGCATTCTAGCAGGAATAGGGACAGAGGAAGATCTAGATACTGCTCAAAACTTCATTATTTGTCCATCTTGAGCGTTGTATTTCTAAGTGAATAGGGGGAATGAAGCAACCAAGAGATTGCAGAGGTGCATATTCTTGAGGGATTTTACTGGGTTTTAGGCATAGTGTTGTAGAGTCAGAATAGACATTTTATATACTTAGCTAGAATCCCAGCAAAATCATGTCTCAATTTGCTGCTTCTTTAAGCAATAGCTATAACTAAAAGTAACAATTTAGTACTATAGTAGGATAGGCAACAATGTCGGGTAAAGCAGAATGTGGTGAAGATGGTAAAACTTAGAATTCCTGTAGAGTTGGAGAGGTAGCAGGAAATATTCCAGTTATCTGCATTGCTAATGGAGCTTGGAATACAAATGATCTTCTGGAAGCTATTTAATATGTTCTGTTTATTGAGATATTCTGGTTTGGGGATATTATTCTGTCTTATGGAACAGAGATTGGAATCCTTCATTTTTGTCCAAGGAAAGTGACAGACTGGTTGGATAATTTGCAAATGTAATTGTAGAAATGAATTCTTGTGTTGTCCATCCCCATGGTCCCGCCTCAAGAATTTTTTCTGACTCAAGTCAATTGCATGATAGAAAATAAAAATGTTCAAGTGAGTATTGGCATGCTTAGTTACATTTCAAAACACACACAAAAGGAAAATTGTCTAATTGGAAGGAAAATTACAGGTTTTTATTAATTTGGAAATAATATAGTGGATTTTACTAGTCAGAAGTACCATGTAACTGCAGGACTGTCAGTATTTCAGTAGAAAAAGATCTAGATGAGCTAGTTACAGTATTTTTACTAAAAAGCATCTTGCTCTACTTTCCTGAAAGTTGGTTGGGTTCATTTTTAATGGATTTTAAGAGTTCGAATGTGTATTTTATTGGCCCACAGAGGTGGTTGGGGGTCGGGGGAAGGATTGAGTAGCTTAAATGTTCAGTACAAAGATTGTTCTTTCACGGACATCTTACTAGCAGCTATTTCTGTAGCTTTATTGGAAGCTACTGAATATTTTAAAATTTTAATCATTAACTTCCCTTATAATTTTATGTTAAGGATGTTTCGATCTACCTGCATGATACTATACATTGTTTGTTTCTGCATCTAAATTCTGTTCATAACTTTGATATTAAAGAGGACATAAGGAACCGGTCCTTCCAAGAGATTTATTTCTGAGGCAGTAGTGTGGAAATTTAAATAATGAAGTATTTAAATTCATTTTTCACTCTTGT
The DNA here is from genome assembly GCA_013397175.1 of Platysteira castanea. Classification (NCBI taxonomy): domain Eukaryota; kingdom Metazoa; phylum Chordata; class Aves; order Passeriformes; genus Platysteira; species Platysteira castanea. Next base: position 316,786 of record VYXC01005845.1, read on the forward strand.
GATATTACATATAACAGTTTAATTATATTAGTGTGGAAATTTAAATTGTGAACTATTTAAATTCATTTTTTCAGTTCTGATATTACATGTAATAGTTTAATTATACCCTGCTAAGTCTGTGCTCAGGCTTGCTACAGCGATTTTCATTTTTAATATAATTTGGGGAATGTTTAAATTTCTGGGTTTTACTATATTGAGGAAGAAATTTCAAATATGTAGTCCATGATAATGTCACTTGTGTCTGTAACATTCTAGGCCTTATTCTAGAAGGGATTGCATATGAAAATTTATGCTCTGTGCAAAAAATTTTGTTAATAAGTAAATTATGACAGGGATGAAATCTGAATAATTTTGTGTATTTTTTACAGCTTTTAAAAGTCTTCCCCTAGTTACTACTAAATTTACCAAAGGAACAAGGTCTGCTGGATAGAGTGCTGGGCTAGGATTGAGGAAAGAGACCTGCATTTTTCTATCAGCTCTGCCACTAAGTGAATTCAAGTGAAATTCCATTTTAATGTGCTTGTGTTTAAGGTGCTGCATGGAAAGGAGTAGCTGTTATCCCTTTTGTAGGTTGTTAAATTGTGTGAGTTTTTTTTATGGTTTGGTTAGGTGGACTAGCTTGATTGTAGAAGAATTCAGAAGGGGGACATGGTTGCATTGCAAATGAGATTTTGCATATATAGACTGTGGAAGAAAGTACAGGGAGAAAGAGAGATAAGGCAGTGAGAGACTAGGATAGCTGAAGGCCAGAAAAAATAAAACAACCTGTCATAAGATGGTACAGTTTTAACATCAGAGCAGCAGAGTGGAGTTGCAGGATCCATATCCTTTGCAGGATTATTCTAGGTAGGGTTAGCTTAGTCAGGACTTAGATTGAGATAATAATCATCAACAGTAAAGTGGGAAAACACACTAAAACATACACAGATTGATTCAATAAGTTATTTTGATAGTTTAACATGTGTCATATGTACTTTTTAAGAAAATAAAGTGTTTTATTAGCCTAAAGGAAAAGGTCTGCTTGAAGAATCACTATTGAAGAAATCAGTAATGCATATTGCTGCCACTGGATGAGTAATTAATTCTCACTGGATCCTTGTGCCGCTGTAATGCGTTATTATGAGCTTGAAACAAATTTGAAGACTGTGGCTGAGAGGAAGTGCAACTTTAAAACATAATATTGTATTTAAGACACTGGAATATCCTGAAAAAAATAGAGCCAGCTTCCAGTTATTTGTTGGGTTGATGTCTTTACTTTTGAAACTACAGGAAAGACTTTTACTGTTTCATGATATTTGATTCTGCTCTCTGTAGATTTTGAGCTAATTGCTGTTACTAATTAGCTAAAGACTGCTGTTCACTGAATTTGTCTTCTGGGGTAGAAGTTCACTCTGTTGCATATTCAACTCTTGCCTTTAACAATGAAACTAAATTACCTTTAGTAATTTTTGTTTTATTGATGTTTTTATAGCTGTTTTGATGGAAGTCATGTTGAATTGCGTGAGGTGACACAAAAGTTTTAAAATGTCTCTGTAAGTTCAGATATTAGTTTGTCATATGTAGATGATTTTCTCACCAGCTTCTGTGAACCAAACATCTTACTGACTTCAGAGAAACCTCAGAGTTCCAGATTTTAGTAACTTTGTTCTTGAATTGTGAAAGAAATGCCTTGGTTAACAGTACAGTAACTTCCTTGAAGAGAATTAATATAATGCTGAACTGCTGTTTTTGTAAGACGTTCTCTGGTTGCATTTTAATAAAATAACCTTTTCAGCTGTCATTTGAAGTATCAAGCAGCAAATGTATTATTTTAAGAGCAATATTAAACTGTTCTACCTATTCAGTTAGGTTTTTTTTTTTTTAATAAGTAGAGTTTTTAGGCAACATACTTAATCATAAAAGTGGAGATACGGTAACAAATATAACCACTGTTTTTATGGAAAAAGACATCCTGGCAGCGTAACAACATAAACAATCAGTGCCTATGCAAAGTCATTAAGATGTTAAAATATGAATTATTTCATATGACTTGCTATTTTCTTCAAAATTGAAGAGTATCCTACTTCAGATCTCAATTTCATAAATAGATAGAAGTTCATTTACTAATATTTTGGAATAAAAATTTGAGGTGGTAGAGGGGCAGGGGAAAAGTATTTGAAACAATTTCCTTTGTAGGCCTGCCATATTTTATGTACTGTAAAGTCAGTAACTTCTCTTCTGGTTAAGTTGTAGATATTGCAAATTCAACTTGTCAGAACTCCTTGCATTTACTGAGCCTCCTGTGGCTGACACATCTTGTAAGTTTTTACACAGTTATTAATGAAAATATTGTCTATATGTGGCTTCCAACTTTATTTATAGTAACCTTTTTTTTTTTTTTAAATAACTGTTGAAAAGACTGTGTAGTTAGATGAAGTTATAATTGTTTTTAAACTCTTCATGTGGCTATTTAAAACTTTTCAACAAGACAGTAATTAACTCCCTGAACTGCAGACCAAGTATAAAAAACATCAACAGTAAGTACTCAAAAAAGACCTTCATACAAATTAAAGAAATTACTAAACCAGAGTAAAATGTATAGTGTGGTCTTAAACTAGTTAGCTGTTTGTATACAGCTGGATTATTAACTTTGGAAGTATAAATAGCAGGACAGATATCGTAGCCTTTAAATGAACACTGGTGGTTGGACGTTGGCATTCATAATGCATCCTCCTTTTCCGTGCCCAACTGAAAGATGCAGTGTGTGCCTAAGAGTAAATTGTATATTACTTGAAATAAATCTCGTATGGTTGCACTACAAGAGTGACCACTGGATTCTGACTGATATGAAGAGCACTCGATATTTTATCAGGGTGGTCCCGCTGGTGGCCTGGGGTATGATTCCACCTGGTGGCTGCCTGTGCCTTGAAGGCGTCCACAACACGAGTTAGGGCACACGGGTGCCTGTGTCTGCTCACTGAGGTGCTCAGAACCAGGGTCATGTCTGTTTTAATGCACACACATGTAACTTGGTGCTTGGGCCTCCAAGCATTAGCATCCCACTTGGGAATGAAGTTCAAACACAGGCAAGTACCTGTTGGTAACAGATAGTTTGAGCTGCTCCAAAAGTTGAGTAAATAAAGGACATCCGGAGGGCAGGAAAGAAAATGATCAAATGGTCAAGAGCATATGTCTGGTCTTTCCATTACTTGACTGCATTCTGTGTTGTGTTTTTAAGTCCTGCATATATTCTAGGTGATACTAAGGCTAGTAAATATAGTGAGACACTAGTAGAAAGCATACAGATTTTACATGCCAAAAATCCTGAAGATAAATGTCTTGGTGAACTTAAAATATGTGCATCTGTGTGATCGCAGTTCTATTTGGTTTTGGTGTCTATTAACTCCATTTATGTTTCCCTAAATCTGAGAAAGTGTTATTGAAGTATGATGATGGTAATCAGTGATGTGTGGTTAGTTGCTTGTGTACATAGTGAAAGATAACTGCTTTTGATAAATAGTGTCCACATGAAGATTTTCATGGGAGTGAACAGAAAAGACTGTAGCTATCTCCTCCTTGTAGTTGCATCTAGGAAAGTATTTTTCCCCAGGATCTCTCAGGCCCAGTAGCAGCCCATCCAGGCAATCCCTGTGTAATAGACTTGAGGTAAACAGGGGAGAGCAAGATGCTTGTCTCTGGCATTGCTCTGGTACACTGATAAGATCTGCAAGTTTAAACTGAAAAACTTGAATCATACCACTGTCTTCAGTGATAAAAGAAATGTAGCAGAAAGGTCTGAAAGCTGATGTCAGTGGTACTGAAATTACACTGATGGTTGGAGAGTAAAGTATGAGGTGAGGCAACGCCTCAGTGTTTCTGAGGTCTACATATGCTGCCTTCTGCACTACCACATATTCTCTTGGGTTCTCCACACTTGGGTGATCCGTCCTATTCTCGGTTAGTTACAGTGCAACACCTGCGTCTCTCAGCAAATCTGAAGCAACCAGTAATTTCTTTGTCATTGCCAGACTACTGTTCGAGGCTGAATCTGTTGAATGCTACAAGTTCAGGGTATGGTTGCATGGGTGCCTAGAAAATTTCTGTAAAAATATTGGAAGTAAATATCATACCTGCTGAAGTACCTGGATTGGCTTCCACACTCCAATAATTGTTGTCTGAAAGACTTCGATTTGAATTAGCTAAAATGTAGTTTTTGCATTCTGCCTTCCTAATGTTTCCTTGTTAGTCTTAAGTGGATCTAATAGTGGGTTGCTGCTGAAAGGGGCAACCCCACTTCCTCTCTTATGCCAGGTGTAGAAAGTTCCTGGTGAGAGAGTGAGTTGATCACAGATTTGTATTTTTTGAAGACTGGGTTACCAAAAATGAAATCTTTCCATTTGGAACAAAAAACTGATACAGTTCATCCCTGAAGCCGTGCAGTGGATGTGTTAAGTACAAGGACAAGAGGGTGAGAACATGGAGGGGAGGATGAGAGAAACAGTAGAATGTCTTGTCCTCTCTTTGGTGGCAATGTGCAGTGGCGATGCAGTTCCTGTTACATTAACTCACCTTTAAGTCATCCACACAGGTTTCTCTCTCAAAATGCTGCTGCTGTTGTTCTCTTGCAAGTTAGTTACTGCTGCTCTAAAAAGGATCGCTTCTGGTTTTTACAAACTGGTAGTAGTGCTGGCAGCAGTACTAATTCCTTCAGGTTTTTGCGTGCATTGTTTTAATTTTTTTTTAATGTGAAAAATGTTTACCTAAATTCATTGTCATTAGATGCTGATTTGTATTTTTAAACGTCTAAAAAGTTATCATACATCTATGTTATGCTATATATGTACATTTTTCTTTTTTCAGGTAAGATCTTTTTAAAAAGTAGTCATGTTTAAACAAAATAAAATTTGGTTCAAACACCAATATACAGAGTAACAAACTAAATTGGAAAAAAAATTTCTCATGTCAGTTTGTTGTTTTTTAAGGATAGAATGGAATTTTTAGGACTCTATTGATAGCTGGATAACCTTTAGGACAAATTCTTAAAAAATGTAATTGTTGCCATTGTTAATGGCAGGTGGGCATTTGGAAATAGTGAAACCACATTTCACTTCTCTAGATTCAGACAGTCTTTCCATTTCTTAAACCTGATCAATACAAGTGTTTTTAACAGTTTTAAGTCCTTCTTAAATAGCAAAATTTTTGAAGATATAATTCTTTGGGTTGAGGTGGTTGCAGGTTACAGATGTGTTGTACTTAAACTTACCTGGTGCAATTGCATAATATGTGATACGAGACATTGTTTTATTTGTCATGTTTTATTGTGTCAGAAATGCTCTGAGCTGCGTTCTGGTTATTGAAACAGAAATGGTGTCTGTGTGCTGCATAATGAAGTGCTTGCTTTTGGGTTTTTTTCAATGTAGCTTTAATACTGAGTTGACCTCCTGAAACAGTTTCTTGAGTGATGCTATGAAATAAAAATACTTCCATCATGAAGATAAAATTTGCTTCCTAAATTATCAAGACTCCCACTGAACCATGATCTGCAAAACTTGCCAACCATTAGGCTTATTAATGAATTTTTTTAAGTAGTATTACGTTTACTGAAGGACTGCTTCATAAGTCTCCACTCTGCAGAGGTGGTTCTTTACAAGTCTGCTGTATGTAATGAGAACTTTTCCAAAAGAGTCTTGTTTATGAAGGCATATTCAAACCTTGCAGTTCTATGAAATGATGAAGTTTTGGGCTGTACACAGTGTCTGCAGGTTTTGTTGTTAGGTCATGCTTTTTCCCCCTTCCGCTCTTGCCTTTTTTTCTTAGCTTAAAAGTTTTACATTTTCCAGCTTATATAATATTTGTTTTGCCAAAGTGAAGAATACACAGATTACAAGAATTTGGAGTCTTTGATACGCAACCAACCCCCTAGTGCGAGGGTCTCACCTGCTAATTCTGTCTTCCGTTAACAGTTGTTTCCCATAGCTCAGGTTTTGCTCCCTGACAGGATTGATGTTTTGACGTCTTGTAATGAAGTTATTGCGTGTTAATAATGTGCAGCCCTGTGAGTGGATCAGTTTATCGAACTTCTCCAGCAACTGTTTTTTGAAGTGTTGTTCTTGTATGATGGTGAACATAAATGTTTTATAAGAACAGCTGTACTGGTTCAGACAAAAGCTTTGACAAACCCAGCACTTGTCTGCGACATCATCTCTAAAGGAACAGTTAGGGACAAAAAAAGAACAGGGAGAGTGATACTTCTCCTAAATACTCCCTCAGGCATACACTATTTTCAGCCTAGGGGATTTCCTGACCCTGATATGGTTTGTCTAGTTGGAAACTCTCAAGGGATCTCTCTTAATCAATTTCCACTGAAGGCCATCTAATTTTAACTTTTTTTTTGAGTCTTCAGTATCTTTTGGCAAGGAATTCTAGTAGCTGTTGTTTGAAGTTTTGTATATAGATCTTACTAACTCATTAGTACTTTCTATTAACAAAAAATAGGCATTGAACAGTCAGTCTCTATCCATGGAGAGACATGGATTAATAGCTCAAACTCATTGATTTGTGCATGAGTAGCATCAGGTGCTTATTGCCCCATTTCAAGTTTACCGATGCTGCATTTTGTTTGCCTTTTTATTGCCCAATCCAGTTTCATAATGTCCTTCTGCATTTTTTCAGTTACTCTGTAGTCACTACCCCTGATCACTTGCTGTCCTTTGGTAGCTTCTTAACTGTGTCACCCATCTCATCTTCCAGGCCGCTTAGGAATTTATCAGGTAATGGAGGTCCCAGTGCAGAATCCTTCAGAACTGTGCTGGTGACTTCACCTGGTATCATCTTGATTATATCTGTTCTTTTTCTTTGCTAACCTAAGTAACTGAGGCTTATATGGTAGCTCTTGAATCCTTTGAGTAATTCCATTAAGCTTTTATACAGGATTAGCAGCTTCAGATTTTCATTTGGATAAGTGTTATGAAAATAAGCTTGCAAATTTGCAAGGAAAAAAATCCTGCAGTAACACCCCCACATGCTGGTTTCTGTCTCCCCTGTGGGTTCTCTGACTTGAGTTACACTAGAACCATAAGACCAGCCTCGTCAGACATCTGTCCCCTGTAAAACGTAAACCCATTACAAATAAGACTGTATAACACTTCCACCTCTTGGTAATGCTTCTTAAAAAAGATGGTTCTATGTAGATTTGAAGTTTATTCACAGAGCTGCTTTTCTGCTTCTGAACACTTTTGGTGCTTTGATTCTAGCCAGGTGTTTCTCATGGCAGGACAATATTTCTGAAATTTTGAGTCAGGAATTGTCTGAACTGAGATGGAGAGAGAGCCATAAGCATTATCAGTTTTTTTGTTTTACAATAGTGTTTCGGTGCCTTGGCCAGAATCAAGGCCCTGCTTTTACTGTTTGTTGTGCAATAATATCAAACATCACCAATATGTAAAAAAGCTGTCCTTGCTCTGAAGACTACACAGCCAAATTTCTTAGATTATCAAGGAATGTGGTTAACAAGTAACAACTTCTCTTACTTCTGAATTCACATGTCTTTTAAGTACCATGTGAAATTTATTAAGCACACACATTCCATTGTTTGCTAGACTTTAAATAGGCTTTGTTTTTGGGCTTTGACAATGCCTTCCCCCAGTGTGTGGCTGCTTGGTTTGTATGTTAAGGATTTGTTCAGTTTTCTCATGGAAAGAAACAAAAGAAATTAGGGTAAAATTGCACATTCTTCCCTAATATATAAGAACAATATGGAGTTCTGTTGCTATCATGTAATGTGGTCATGCTTTTGACTATCAGTCTTCTAAAGGGGACTGAAATTTACTGCACTGTGTGTGTGATTTTAGTATGCTGTTGACCAAACTTGATACAATTTTTACTTTGTTTTATACTAATTAGGATTTCCATATTTTTTCCCTACCTGTAGTTGCCAGAGAGAGGACAGATTGTTTGCTTTTAATAAAACCATTCTGTGAAAAAACACGACTTTGAGAAACGTTGTCATGGTTAAAAAATGTGGACACTTCTATCCACATTTTAAAAAACATTTAAGCTATATGATTTTTTTTTCTCTGTTCACTGAATAATTGTCATATGCTGTCAAAGTGGAGAAAAAGAACTTTTGAAGTGAGAGCTGTTAATTTAAACTGTGTAATGTACTGATGTATTTCAAAGGATAATGGAGGAAACTTTGTATAAAACAGCAGTTTCGATTGAACTATTGTGTGAGAATGTTTGGTCTAATTGTTAACATGTAGCAGTAGGCAGAATGAAACACTGGAAACAGATGTTTTCCCCTTTGGGACTTGAAGGAAGGAAAAGTAGCATCTATAGCTTTATCCAAGAGATCAGCTTCTCTGTAGTAATGTATCAAAATGTGTAAAGAGTGAATTTGAGTTTTGAGAGACTCACTTGCAGAAACAGCATATTAGTTTTCAAACTCTTTAAATATGTAATCCAGTAACATTTTTTTCTACTGATGGTATAGACCTCAGTGTAGTGAATTCAAGCTTGCAGACAGTTTGCTTCCTTTTCAATTTAAGTTTTATAATCTCCAAGACATTATCTGTGGACCTTTAGTTTACCTGTACTTATACAATTGTAAGGGGTATAGTTTTTACTCTCTTATTCCAATATCTTCTAGTACTTTAAAAGTTGACATTTATGAAAGCTTGTTAAATCATTGGATTGTTTTGGGGTTTTTCATTTACAAAACGTGTTGATTTAGGACTTGCTGTGTGGATACACAATTTTCAGAGGCCTCTTGGTGCTGATAAAATAGAGATGAGGTTACCTTCAATGAGTTTTGTGGTTTGGCTTTGGTTACTGTTTTCTAACAGTATGAAAGAGAATATGAAGGAAAAAAGCTGTTAGAGACATGGACTTGTCTTGTTTGGCGTGAACTTTTAGTTAATCTTTCTGTTGATAATCCATACATTAGCACTTTCTTGGTGTGCTTGTGTCGAGCTTCATTGAAGAGTGATTTAATTATACCTTTCTTTTACTGCACTCTTTGGTAATCTCTGATTTTATGCTGTCATCCTGTATTCCATAGACAACAACTGCCGTAAGAAGCTGTTTGTGTTGCTTTCATTATTGTAGTTCTGAGACACTTTTTGAAAAAAAAAATTCTATTTGTTATGACAATACCTGTATTTGAGTTATTATATGGGGAAGACTAGATTACTTAGTCTTCAGAAAAGGTTATTTACTGTGAAAGAGCAACTCTGTTGCAGGGAACAAACCTGGAGTGCTCCAGCTTCACTTTCTGTACCATTGATCTCCTTTCTGTTGCTTGCTATAGGTTATTTAAAGTTGTTGCTTTGTCATAGCTAGATCTCAGGAGACTAAAGCTTAGTTATTTTCTTCTGCTGTCTCTTGTAGATCAGAAGAGTGTTTAGTGTCTATCACACTGAATAGAATTTTGAGAAATACATGTATTCTAAGATAGTCTAAGTTGAAAAATCTGAGTGCTTACACAATATTGTGTTCTCATTCCTTTACAAGACACTTCATAAATTGGCTCTTGTGCCTCTAGTGGTTAAGCTGCTGACAGTTTATCTAGTGTGACCTTGTTAAGGTCATTGATTAGTATTGCGAAAACTGAAGATTACTTAAAAGGAAAAAATATACTAAGAAGTGGAGTAAGGAGAAATTATTTTGAAATATTTAAACATGTGGTTTTTACTTTGTAAATAAAAAGTAGTTTTCATGAAGTATTGTTACAGAAGTTTAAATTTTTATTTGGTAATTCTTGTTATAAGGCATGTCCATCTGTCATATTTTATAGCTGGAAATGGAGAATTCTTTCTAGCTTAGTTAAAATTACTAGTCTTCCGCTAATTATTTAAGCTGTAATGTGCTCCCTCTGTTCAGATTAGCTCTGGCCTTGTGAGGATGGAAAAATGATTTTTAGCGAGACAGTGTGAAATAGAGGGATAATAACTTATTTGTCAGAAAGTGTTATCTCTAAAATCAAGCTTCACATCTATCAGTAGAAATGTTCGCTCCTTGAGTGACTTGTATTAATTTGATATGAAAAGTCTCTCTTGTACTGGGATGGGAAAATACTCTGTATGAAATTTTATTAATTCTAAAACATAATGGAAATATTTAGGACCATCTGTGAAACAAAGTACTTGAGAGTTGTAAAATGAGAACTCTTAATATTTAAGAAATTTGTTTAGATTTCCAGTTTTTATATCATGTAACTGAATGTTAAAAGAGGTAATAGAATATGATATTAAAAAAAACTGGACTGCAAATGCAAATTACAAAAATTCTGTTGTCTGATTTCCTAATTTCTCTTAGAATCTATGTCTCTCTTGCTATCTCTTCTTTTTCCTCCCCATCTAATAAAACAAGACACACTTTAACTGGTCAGCTGAAGTCAATCAAATTTTGTTAGCCTAGATCTCAAGAACTGAATTTCTCAAATGCCTCACTTAAATAAAGTGTTAAGATAGAAAAGAGAGGCCACATTTTCATCTCATTGGGGGAAAAGCTGAAGCATAAATTCGGTCCTTACTGGGTGCTAAGGATCTAAATAATGTGTCAAAAGTTTTGATTGAAGTGACTCACTATCCAGAAGCTTTACCACATAGAACCAGAATGGTTTGAGTTGAAACAAATCTTTAAAGATCATCAAATGCTCACTTCTGTGGGTGAGAACATCTTTCATCAGATATAGTTGCTCAAAACCCTGCCCAGCCTGACCTTAAATACTTGGAATAGATCATGCACAACTTCTCTGGACAAGTCTTCATTGTCTCACCCCTTCAGTGTAAAAAATACCTTCCTTATGTCCAATCTAAATCTACCAGTTTTTAGTTTAAAACTCTGTCACTACAGACCCTCATAAACAGTCTGTCCCTGTTTTTCTTCCAAGCTCCTTTTAAGTTGAAGCAGAACCTGAGCATGCATTTCATCAGGTTCCATGGACTCATGTACCTTCAGGTTCCTCAGATGGTCTCAAATCTGACCTTGTCCTGCAGGGGATAGTTCTTCATTCTCCCAGTCCCCACACTTGCCTCCTGCGAGTGGGGCAGTGTGTCTGGAGCACTTGCTAGTGAAGACCATGCGTAAAAAAAGTCATTAAATACCCCAGCCTTGTCCATGTCCTGGGTCTCCTTTGAGAGAGGGCCTCTTTTATCACTAATGTACCTATAGAAGCTTTTTCTTGTATAGAAGCTTCAACAAGCTTGATGTTCCTGGCCAGATTTAATTCTGTCAGGGCTTTACCTCTCCTAACTTGATTCCTGGCTGCTTGGACAATTTCTCTGTATTCCTCCCAAGTCACCTGTCCTTGCTTCCACCCTCTGTAGGCTTCCTTTTTCTGCTTGTGTTTGTCCAGGAGCTCCTTGTTTAACTGTGCAGGTTCCTGGTGTTTTGCCTGACTTCCTTTGGTAGGCATGCATCACTCCTGAGCCTGGAGATGATCCTTGCATATTTACCAGTTTTCTTGGGCCCTTCTTCCCTCCAGGGATTCTATCAAGCAGATCCCTGAGAAGGCCAAACTGTGCTCTCCCAAAGTCCAGGACAGTGAGCTGCTGTGCACCCTTGCTGCCCTAAGGATCTTGAACTCCACCATTTCATGGTCACTGCAGCCCAGGCTGCCCTTGAGCTTCACATTCCCCAGCAGCCCCAACGTTTTGGTGAGAACATGACCCAGCATAGCACCTCTCCTTGCTGGCTTCTCTAACTTGGGGAAGGAAGGCATCATCATCACATTTCAGGCACCTCCTGCTCCTGGATTGCTTACGCTTTGCTGTGTTGTCCCTCTACCAGATATGGGAGTGGTTGAAGTCCTCCTTGAGGACCAGGGCTTGTGAGTGTGATGCTGCTCCTGTCTGTCTGTAGAGGGCTTCATAGCTTGGTCTTCATGGGCGGGGAGCCTATAGCAGACCCTCAGTATAACATAACCTGTACCTGCCCTCCCTTTCATCCTGACCCATAGCCCCTCAGTCACTGCTATTTCATTCCAAGGCAGAGCTCTGTGCACTCCAGGCAATCACTGACATAAGGGGTAACATCCCCTGCTTGCGTCCCATACCTGTCCTTCTTAAACACCCTATATTCTTCCATTCCAACCCATTCCAACCCTCCAGCTCCAAGAAGTTATCCCACCATGTCTCAGTGATGCTAGTAAGATGATAGCTATGCAGGCCTGTACATGTCTCTGACTTTTTTTTTAAATTGCCTTTGCAATGCACATTTTCAAACAGGCGTTTAAGTTGGGCTCCCAATGAAGCGACTTAGTGGCTGGAGTGGCAGGAATTCCTTTGTGCTGCTCTTCAGGTGCTCTCCTGCTGACCTACTATCCCTTTCCAGGCTCTGAGCATCTTTTGCATCTTTTTGGTGATGTGGCAACTGAGTCAGTAAAATCTGGAATATACAGTTGCACCTGGGCGGTGGAAAGAAAGCTCCTAAAAACTCTCATCTTTTGTTGTATTGACATATATCAACTTTCAGTTCTGTTTGGCCGCAAAACACATGCTGCCACATGAAGTGCTGCCCCCAGAATATAGCTCAGATAGTTTTACGAGGTGATGTCTATTGTAGGTGTGTTGGTTATCTTGCAGTGGGGTTGAAACAAAACAGTAGATTTTGCTTAGTCACTTTGAGTCTATTTTGTTTCCTTTCAGTGCAGTGATATTTCCCACTTGGATTTGAGCTTTGTTTTCTCCTACTAAGAAGCTGGAGAGGAGAGAGAAGGCCTACACAAATGCCAGATTGGCATGTGGTTCATAAGTAGACCAATCCAAAAATGCCTTTTTTGGGCTGACATCTTCTGTGTTTGAGAGCAGAATGCTGACGTGTGGTGCTTGCGCCTTCTGCCCCTTGCTTATCAAGACTGATTTGTGATCGTGGGTGGTATAAGTCTTAGGATATTTTAGGATATGGTTTAGAGTTTAAGCTCTCAGGTAAGACAGGTGTATGCTTTGTGTAAAGAGGGTTAATTGTTATTTTTTGGCACAGATAAATTATATTCTGCTCAAATTTTTGAAGTTATTCCAGGGATTTACATTTTTATAAGAACAGATTTTGGATGATAAAATATTTTACTGTCTTGATACAAGGTAAATAATTGAAACTAGAAAAAAACAACCGAAAAGCCACCACCACCACAAAACCTGAACCTAAAGGTAGTAGTAACTCTTTAGTGGTAGGATTTATGAAACTTCTGGTCAGATGAATTTCATTAATTCAGTGTTTTATAAACAAGAAACTTTTTTCCTATTCAAGGAATGGGTATCACTGCAAAACAGTAGGATTATATTGTCTTCTAGTGATGCAGAATATGCAGTCAGTTTTTATTGAAACTAACATAGATTTTTTAAAATGAAAGTGGGTTCTTTTCAGCTGATAGTGAAAGTAATAAAATCTCAACTTTCCCATAAAGCTAGGTCAGACTTATATCTCAATTGACAGATTAATTGTGAAGTCTTTGATGAAAGAGTCTCTCTTCCTGCAGTGAAAAGTACCTTTTCTAAAAGTCACCTTTAAACTTGGAATAATTCTTGTCGCTCTTCAAAATGATACTGAGTCGATGTACTATATGTTTGGAGTAAGCAGTATGTAAATGACTGCTTTCTACTTTGGATGGTTTTTTCACTGTTTAATATTATTCATGTATGGATACATATTATCACAACTTATCATTTTTTCCTCTTTATAGGTCCTGCTGGGGACTTGCATCTGGCCTCAATGTGAAATTAAGGTAGAAAAACACATCTACATATGTGTTTGCTATTAGGATTTAGTTTATTCACTGGTCATGCCTGAAGAGTGATGTTCGTCTCTAGTCGGCTAACAGCCAGGAAATATAAATGATTGTCCTAGAAGTCAAGCCTCTCTCCTATTTACTGGAGTGAAAATCACCTCCAGATATCGACGGAAAATCAACTACAGAAAATGCTTCACGTTATAAGGATGCCAACCACCTAGATTCATGCGCCCTATCTGTACAGTTGTTGTGGATGGTTTGCCATCTGAAAGCTCCTCAAGCTCTTATCCAGGCCCTGTATCTGTTTCTGAAATGTCTCTGCTACATGCTTTGGGTCCAGTGCAGACCTGGCTGGGACAAGAGCTAGAGAAGTGTGGCATTGATGCCATGATTTATACTCGGTATGTCCTCAGTCTTCTGCTGCATGATAGCTATGACTACGACCTGCAGGAACAGGTATTTACATATTTTAGATGTTGTCCAGTGAAAGTGAGTTTTTGTACCAGTTATGTTTTGTGTATTATACCTGGGTATGCTTCAGTTGGGGGGGTGGTTGTCTTTAAGTGTGTGGGTGGAAGGAGGGTATGAACCATGCAGGAGTCAGATTTGATGGGTGAACTGAGATTAAAGTAGTTAGGTTGCTGTATGGGCAGTTATATTAATGTTTTCTCATGGCTACAGTTGATATCAGAATTGTTAATGCTGGAATATTCTGTGTCATAAATGCAGACCATCACTACTTGTGATTATAAGCTTAAATTAATATTGGAACATTAGTAAACTAATGTAATTCCTGTAAACTGTGTGTCAAATTGCCCAGCTCCATGGTAGTTTGTAGACCTCCTCCCTCACTTCCAGTGGATTTCATGTTGTGCTGTTTTCAGTAAGGAATGAACACCACCCCCCCCCAATATTTTTTAGTATTCAGGTATTTGGAATACATTGTTATACATACACTATTCATCTCCTCTAAAGTAATGTTAATGCTGAATGTTGATAAAAAGCATGGAAGACCGTTGTGACTCTAGAACATGCTGTTCAGTCTCGATACCTTTTTTTTTTTTTTTAAATTTTTAAAAAATTCCTCTGCATCATTAACCTGTATCAAAATATTTTTAGTAGTGGAGTTTTATGAATTCAGGACTCAGGGAAATTACAGTGTTTTCAAAAAGAGGTGACAATGCTGTTAAACATAGACTTTGTCTTAGAACATGGCTGTGGTGACAGTGGGAATTAAAGAAATCAAATACCTATTATTTGATAGCTTAATTATTAGTTCTTTTTCATTGCTGTTTTTTTGATTATACTTCAAACATTGCTACCTAACTGCTTCAGAACTTCCATTGTCACCTGGTTTATCTTTTTAAAAATCCAGCAAGAGCAGAGCAGATTATTGTGAGATAGATATAAGTGAAACTGAAGTAGAAAAAATTCATGTCAGATGCTGCCAGTTTTTGAACTTATAGCAACCATTACAGTGCATAAAAGCCTTCTTGCTTCCCTTGTGCAAACCAGAAAACTTGTATCTGTGAAAGGCTTTTTGGTTCTTTTTGTTCAAAAGTGTATGTGGCAGCAGTAGATGTCATCAGCAACACTGCCATGATTAATAATAATAATAATGAAAAAACCCCAGTGTAAGCATTTTCTGAAATGTACCTTAACATGTAGGTCTTGGTCAGACATGAGTAGCTGTATTTTAGAAGGGGGCAGAAAAAGGTTCCAAAAACTGTTTGAAAGGAGCATGTGGGATGAGGACATTAAAAATTAAACCAATTGAATGAAACCACATGAGAACTTGAGGAGCTTTAGACATAGGCCAGTGGCATTGGGGAAAATGAAGATGTGTTTCTTTTCAGTCCATTTCAGACCACAGTCATAACTTTGAAGTCGCTACTGTGATATTTCAAATTACTGAAGTGCCAAAATTAGTTTTCTTTTTATCAGGCCTTGCAAGAAGCAGTGTAACTATATTATGAAAATCTCATTCAGTTTATTTCTCATTTTGATACCTTAACTGGATCCTTTGTGGGTTTGATAATAGAGCTTTAAGGAATGTGTCTGTTCTTTTTCCAAGTTGATTATCTGAACCTAATGAGCCAAAGGGAGAATACCACATGCTGACAGGGTAGCCAAAACCTGTGTTGCTGGGCATGTGCTGTGATACCAATGTACAGGATGTCTTCTGAACAACATTGAGCTTTGAAGCTGGAAAATTCTTTTCCATCTCCTCCAGTTTGATCCTGTTCATAACATACTTTCACTGCATTTGTTCACCCTACTTCAAATAACCATTTTAAAAGTTTTGAGACCTAGTATCAATTTAGTTTTTGGATTATATTCTGTAATAATGATTAGAGGCACCTGCTATGAAACATACTGCTCCCTAATTCCTTTTTTAAATAGCTTAGTCTTTAAAGCTTGCAAGTACAGATTTCTTACCTGGAAAATTGAGGAAATCTTTAAACACACATGCTTGGTTTGTTATTTATTTTACTATTTATTTTAAAATTTATTTTTATTTTACTTACTGCTTACTGGTTCTTTGTATCACATGACATTTTAAATTAGTTTTGGTTTAGTGAAGTTATTCAGAAACAAGAAGATCTTTACTTGAAAATATGTATTTACATATAAGCAATTTCAGTCCAATTTTCGTGATGGATACAATGTTAAGGCAAAGGGGAAAATCATATACTAGTGTTGTTTACAAATAGAAGTCAAGGAAGAGAACAGGAATTAAGTATCTAAATGAGAAGTAATTTAGAAGTAAAATTCTTAGAGTTGCTGATCTTATTTAACCCAGATTAAATCCTACTGAAGATTTGGTCCTTGGCATCTCAGGAATTTTTTCTCCCATGTGATTCCTTTATTTTTTAAGAAAGATAAGAGAATTTCCGGGGAAAGAACTCTTCTCAATAGTGTGCTTATTGTAATGATTTCTCTCCAACTTAGAGGACAGCTACAAAAAGAACTGAAGCACGCTATTCACATGGAGAAGATGAGACAGTGGATACATGTTGCACTGGGTGCAGTTTCATCTTGATACCAGAATTTTTTTCTTTTTGCTTATAGTGAGAACAGCCATTCACTGGAACAACCCCCTCAGGAAT
This sequence comes from Platysteira castanea, assembly GCA_013397175.1. Classification (NCBI taxonomy): domain Eukaryota; kingdom Metazoa; phylum Chordata; class Aves; order Passeriformes; genus Platysteira; species Platysteira castanea. Next base: position 333,604 of record VYXC01005845.1, read on the forward strand.
GTGATAGAGTCCCTGTTGCTGGAGGTTTTTGAGATGCAGTAGGGTGCTAGATAGTCTTGTCTAGGCTCCTTTTCCCTTGGAAAGGTAGACCACATGATTTTTTGAGGTCCCTTCCAGCCTGAGCTGTTCTATGATTCTACGATTCTTTGCTTTTACAACTCTCTTTTTGAGGATAGTCAGTAGCCATCCCTTATTCCTCAAAATACAGCAGTGACTTCTATTTTGAGCAGGTTAGAAGGAATGTGTGGTCTCACAGTGGGATTATTCGTAGCAACAATCCATTGCAGTTTGCTTTTTTGGGGGGTGGGAGTGAAGAGGACTAATTTAGGAAGTCTTAATCTTATGGATATTGTCATCTTCATTAGAAATGTTACAGACTGAAGTTAAGATGATCATTAAGATCTTTCCACCTCAGAATGTTGATGGCATCATTAGCACTGTTTTAGTTACTTCAGGGAGCCTCCTTCAGTGCTTTCTTTATAGTATTCTGGTGTCATCAAGTGTAGCAGGGAAATGGAACTCTGAAGTCTGGACTGAGATTCTGTCAGGTAAGTACAAAAAGAGATCTAGTATCAAAAATAAGTAAAAAAACCATTCCCAACCTTACTAGGCATACATAGCTATTTAAGATATCAGTGTTGTCGTGTTGTCAGTCACTTCTGTTTACAGTTAAAATAAGAATTTCAAAAGAATATGGGAGCCTTGATTGACTATGGGAGTCTTGATTGATTAGATCTTCAGGGTTTTTTTTGAGAATAAGCAGGATGTTCCCTTCTGCTCTGTTAGTAATATTTAATATGTGGATTTTGGTCTTGATTCTGATGCAGACTTCTGTGGGTTTCTCCAATGTTAGTCTGATGCAGATTTGTGTGGCTTTCTCCAATATTATCTGTTTTCGTACCGTGGGCTAGTTTGATGTCTAGATAGAAGATAAGAGGATGTGTGTGTGGGGGGGGTTGTTTTGGTTTTCCTTTTCCTTCTTTTGTATGTGTGTGAGTGGGATTTTTTTTTTGTTGTTTGTGTTTTGTTTGGGTTTTTACTGGTGTTAATTCTATGCCTTGCCCAATTAGAATCATCTGTGTTGGGTAGTATTATATGGATTCATGCTCAGTATCACAAAATGTTAGATTGGTAACTCACGGGTTTCCAGAGAGTTCATAGCAGATTTTTGGAAGTACAGAAAACATAGATGAAAGTAAAACCCTAATACACTGCAACCAAATTTTACTGGAATGTTTGCAGTTTCTAGTCTGACTCATTGGCTTAAACTGAAATAGCTGTTAAAATATTGGGAAAATTTGTAAGCCAATATGTTTTACCCAGCTGTATTTCAAAGGACTAGAGAACTTCCAAGAAAGGAATCTTGTTTATTGTAAGTTGTACTGTGGTACCAGGGTCTTCAGGACTGCTATGGTTATACATATGTTATACATACCTATCAAGAGTTACTGTAAAATCCTCTAAATATACACACTTTAAATGTTTGGTTGGTTGGTTGGTTGGTTTTTAAATACTTACGTACTGAAGGTAACTTAGTTATTGTTGGCACCTAGAGCACAATTCTTATCCAAGTCATACTTGCTACTTTTGGAAATGAGTCTAAAAGCTTAAGATGTAAAAGGTCTTAAAAAGTCCTTCATTCTTTCTGTGCACTCTTTTTTAATTTCCCTCTCCCCTCGGGTTTTTTTGGCAGCAATGATATTGCTGGTGGGAAGGTTTAAGCGGGCAGAAGGAGGAGTCTCTTTGGGATTTTTTCCCCAGTGTCGACTGCTAGAGTAGACAGTACAAAGATAGTATGAATTGGGTTTGCACGTTTTCCTTGATTTGTCTCATACAGTTCACAGAAATAGTTTTGGGGGTTTTATGGCTAGTTGAGCTTTGTCATAGCAGAAGACAAGTAAGGATTTCAGCGGTAGACTTGCCCTTTTCTTTCCTACAAAGATGTTGCTTGCTTACAGCCTTTCTAGAGAACACAATTCTCAAATTGATTTACACATATATTAGATGTCTACATGACCTAAAGATTACTAAAGAAATCTCTTGAACCATGTTATATAAGATACTCATTATCTAGGCATGTTAGAGGTTTGTTTGGTTTGGTTTTTTTAAGATTTGAGGCCTATCAATGGTCTCCAAAATGCTTCAAAACCACTGGTATTTTGTGCTGAGGTAAATGAATCTTTAGCTGCCTTTGGTCCATTAAGGAAAACCTCATAAAACTTGTATGGATTTACAGACTGTTTAATGTAAGTAAAGTGCAGAATGTTTCTACCAAATATACGTGCTTGCACCACTTGCATTTTATTACTGAATTTACTTACTTTGGAATAAATGAAAAATTAAGCAGAAAATCATGGAATTGCTGTCAAGTTTTTAGCTTTTGGGGACCCACAGAATTGCTGTTGATGGAGATCTGAACATTCTCAGACAGCCTTTTGACTTCACACTAGACTAATTTTTAATCAGAATACCTTGGTCTTACTTTCCTAGTGGTGAACCTACTAGGTGCTTTTAAGATATGATTGTTGTTTGGATGCTAATTAAAAGTATATTTGTAGATGCATGTGTTCTTGAACCAGTTTGTGATACTGTAAATACTGCATTAAGATAGTATAATCTGTCTTAGGATAGACGTGTGAAGCAGAAGGCATTGCCTTAAACTATACTTTGTGTGAAACGTTATTTCATTGATCTTTCTTTGTACAATGTTAAAATCAGTGTTCTCTGTTGTATCTTTCATTTACTATTGGTAAGCCTAGCTGGTTTTGAATATAACAAATTTGTGGTTTAAAGCTGTAGACTTGTTCCTGTAGACTGTTCTCCCTTTTGAAGGATAGAGCCTTTATTTACAAAAACCCAAAACCTAACCCCAACAGCTAGACACTCTGTGAGATAAGGGCTTTATTTGTATGCCTTTGGTCATGCAGCAGGAAGATTGAAATGCATTTGCTATGCATACTTCCCATATCCAGTGTCTTCTGTTGCTTTTGATCTACTTCTTTCAACTCATTTTTGGAAGTTAACAGTTTTTTTTCTGACCTGCAAAAGTAAAAATACTTTCTATTTTTTTAAAGATAATGTTTTCCTAACTCTCAGAATTACTTGGCTATTGCACTGTAAGCTCTGTTCCTTTGTTACCAGGATGGTATTTTTGCTTTTGTTTTTTCAGTTTTTAACAGGGAGGCTTTTATGCTGGGAGACTAATTATTTGTAGACTGATTTGAAGTACTTCCATTCAGGTAATCTTTTATATGGAGGCATAAAAAGTCTTCAGAACAATAGTTACACTTCTGCTGACTCTGATCATAGTTTTTATTCTTGCTTTTTCATAATTTTCAATTACATATTTAAAGTCCAAAATGCAGTTTTCCTTTTTTATATTAAGAGAAGAAGAGAGCAGTGGAAGAGACACCTCCTCCCATGTGTGATATATTTTAGGGCTTCACCTTGTAGTTTTAACTCCATGAATGATTTTGGCCTATCCCTCTGCCCTGGGATGGGGATATCCTTGCCAGCTTTAGCCTATGTTTGGCTTGCATGTGCTAATGACACTGGACCCTTTGGTGACTGAACTTGGGATGCACTTGCTAGGTTCCCAAATCCGGTGGAATGTGGGCTGTTTGTTCTCCTGCCATCCCATATTAACCCAGTAGAGGGACCTTATGTCTGGATTTATATTCCAGTAAAAGGTATTAGTTTTTCACATGTATATTTTGGGGGGAAGAGAATGTGGGGTTTTGTATGTGTTTTGTATGTCTCATCCATAACCTAAAGAGAGGAGGAGAAATGAGGATTTGCTCCTCTGTATTCCACTAACCCTGTGTTAAATATTAATCTGGCTGGTATGCCTATTTGACAAAAAATAACAATGCTGCTTCTAGTATAACTGCACCTATTCTTTTATCATCCCTAAGAAATACTTTTGGGTCACTCAAACACATTTTTTTGTAATGCATTACAATATGCAGAGTGGGTTCAGCTACAGCAGGGAAATGCTGTGTGACTGCTGCACAAAGGTGTCAGTAAATTTCAAAGTTCAGCAGCAACATGTAGAAATAAATTTCTTAAATGCAAAGCATTTTCAGTTTAGTTTAGTTTATATTTGTGTTACTGCTTATTAAGCTGTATAATTGATTTTTAGTTGACATTTGTCCTGTTAATTGTGTGATAACTGATCTGTTCTGTATTTCTCTGGTGACTGTTAGGTGTGGGTTTGGAGTATCATGGACTATGAGTTTGTATTCTCTGTTCCATTTTAGGGGTGGCAATTGTGGTGGCAGGGGTTGGAGCTCGGCAGTATGCTCACAGGGGCATTGTGTTTGTGCAAACTGTACAGGGTTGCAGAACCTTCAGCTCGTGTGTTAGTGCAAAAGAAAAGCATTAGTTCTCAAGGACTGTGGTTATCTGTGAAACTATTTCCAAGCTGTATGCTGCGTTTGTATTGGTGTGAGTGATCATTGTTAAGTTGTGACTACTAATGTATTCTCACAAAGGCTTATGTAAAGCGAAGCAGAGATGGAAGCTCAAGTGCCAGGTTGGTGAGTTCCCCTAACAGTCAGGATTTATTTGCAGCCGTCTCTGTGCTGATACAACTGTACTGTTTGGAATTCTGGGGATAACTGAGGTACTTCTTTCGTGTTCTTTAGGTATAGACCATTGCATGATAGTACACCTGCCACATTTCTCCCAGCATAGATGTATGCTGCCTGTATTCTCTGAAATCAGGTTATTACAGTGGTCTGTGGTAATTGCCACACAACTTTATTTCTAAATCCAAGAAGGCAACCATAAATGCTATGAAATAACTTGTCCAGTCATAACATGCCCCTTTCAGACATCCTGACTCTGTAGTGACAGTTTCTGTTGAGTTCCTGACTTTCTTTTCTGCAGTGTAAGTCAGACCTGTAAATAAAATGATGTCTTTATAGCTGTAGCTATAGTCTTGTTAATTTTTCTTCTTTTCTGCTTTTACTTTAAGGGGAAAAGTCTAAAGGCAGCCTGCTCAGCAAACATAAGATTTCAACAGATGCAGCATTTGCATGTTTTCTCATTCTTTGGAGTGGGTGTGACAAATTTCTTCTGCTTAGTTTTAACCTAGAAGTAACTTCTAATTAGTGAACATCACATAGACTGCCCTTTCAAACTGGTTGGATTATAAGCAAAAGTTTATAATTGACAGAAACTCAGATTACAGGGTTTTATACTTGGATTGATTAGTTTTGCTAGGTAGAGTTTTTCCCTGCCTGCCATCAGTCCCAGATACCCTGAGGTCATGATGCCTTAGGTTTTAACTTTTATATTTTTCAAATCCTGTACTGCCTAGTGTGTAACTCTGAAGTTTCTTGTGGCCTGTTAATTGCTGTTCTCTCATGCTAGTTAGGCATAACAAGCCCTCTCCAAGCTTGCTCTCCAAGGACGCCCAGATTGTCCTAGGCCCAAAATGTGTAAACTAAAGCGTCTGAAGAGGAGGGCAAACTTGGGGTAGTTACCTCATTAACTGAAGTTTTAATTGGAGAATTAACCCTGATATGCAAATGAACCAAACTTATAAAAGTGTGAAGAACTCATGACCTGGGGTCCATCTTGGGTGTAGCCTTTGACTCCCCAGGGTGTACCTTTGAAGGCTGTTCAAATAAATACCTACCTTTATTCCCTTATTCTGATCTTGTCTCTGTTTTTAGGTGGCCATCTCAGGCATCAGTCATAGCAGTGCATGTCGTAATCTGATACGTTATCAGCCAGGCCCCACAGGGTTGTAATGTTCTGGTTGTGGCAACTGGGAAGGAAGTGACTGTCGTGGCTAGATGGTTCCCTGATTTTTCACTACAAGTCTAAAATGAATTTTTTTCCCTGGTAATACCTGGATTTGGAGTTATTATCTAAAATTAAATAATGTTTTCCAGTCCTCTCTATTCTGTGTTAGCAATGGTTTTTTATCATGGAGAAAACTTGCGCTGCTCTCTGAAATGTACTCTTTGTCTGCATTTCCTTTGGGGCGTATTAGCTGAGTTTGAGCTAATGTTGTGTTTTTTTTCTGAACTGTCTCACCTATGTATTTTCTCTTTATCTTTGTCTTAGTCTGAGACAGCCTGTAAGGAATGTCTAAGCTGACCAGCCCATCAGACCTCTCTCAGTAATTATAATAAATTTTATTTTGAAAAGGTATCCATTCCTGTGGCTTTAAGCAATCTGTGAGAGTTTCCTGAATCTCAGTTTAATGGAAGCATTTTTTCAGGCAAGGTCACTGAAGGTCTTTATACATTGTTGAATAATCTTAAAGGTGATGTATACTTGTGATCTGTTGCAATTTTTCCCAAATTCTCAATTGTGAAGTCCTCCTAGAGGCAGTGAGGACCTATTCCATTTTGGATAGAATTTGTCATGGAATCGTTGAATGATTTGGTTTGGAAGGGACCTTAAAGGCCATCTAGTTCCTTGCCCCCTGCCATGGGCAGGGATTCCTTCCACTAGACCAGGTTGCTCAGAGCCCCATCTAGCCTCACCTTGAACGCTTCCAGGGAAGGGGCAGCTACAACTTCTCTGGGCAACCTTTCAAGTGTCTTACAACCCTCAGAGTAAAGAATTTCTCTCTTAATATCTAACCTGAACCTGCCATCCTTCAGTTTAAAGGTATTCCCCCTTGTGCTGTCACTCCATGCTCTTGTCAAAAGTCCCTTCTGAGCTCTTCTGTAGGCCCTTCAGGTACTAGAGGGTGCTGTAAGGTCTTCCTGGAGCCTTCTCTTCTCTAGGCTGGACAACCTCAACTCTCTCAGCCTGTCTTCATACCAGAGGTGCTCCAGCCCTCTTGTGGCCCTTCTCTGGATTCACTTCTACAGGTCCAAGTCCCTCTCAGTTTGGGAACAGACCTGGGATGCAGTACTGTGGGTGGAGTCTCATGAGAGTGGACAGAGGGCCAGAATCACCTTCTTTGGACTACTGGCCACACTGCTTTGGATGCAGCCCAGGACACAGTTGTCGTTCTGGGCTGTGAGTGCACACTGCCACCTCATGTTCAACTTCTCATCAACCAACAGCCCTACGTCCTTTTCACTGGGGCTTCTCTTGATGCTTTCTCTGCCCAGCCTGGATTTTTTTGGAATTGCCCCACCTTGTGTGGAGTACCTTGTGCTTGACCTTGTTGAACTTCATGAAGTTCACACGGGCCCACCTCTCAAGCCTGTCAAGATCCCTCTGGATGGCATCCGTTCCCTCCAGTGTGTCAACCGCACCACACCATGTGGTGTCACTGGCAAACTTGCTGAGGGAGCACTTGATCCCACTGTCCATGTCACTGACAAAGGTGTTAAACAACATCAGTACCAATACAGACCCAGAGAAACACTTGTCACTGGTCTTCACAGGGACATTAAGCCATTGACCACAGCTCTGCATGTGACCATCCCAATCAATTCCTTATCCACTGAGTGGTCCATCTGTCAAATCCTTGTCTTTCCAGAGGCAAGGACAGTGTCACAGGCTTTGCACAGGTCCAGGCAGTTGACATCATTTACTCTTCCCTTACCCACCAAAGCTGTTATCCTGTCATAGAAGGCCACCAGATTCTATCAGGCGTGATCTGCCCCCAGTGAAGCCATATTGGCTGTCACCAATCACCTCCTTATTTTCCATGTGCTTAAGTACATTTTCCAGGAGGATCTGTGCCATGATCTTGCCAGGCACAAAAGTGACATTGACTGGCCTGTAGTTTCCTGAGTCTTCCTTTTTTCCCTTTTTTAAAAACAGGTTATGTTTCCCTTTCTAATGTTGCCATTTGTGTGGACTATGAACTTCATAATTTTCAGGCTTATCACAAGGTGTCACATTTGTTTTCTTATGGATAGTAGATATTTCTCTCTACAGCAAATGAAAGGAGACTCACTACCAAACTTGCTCTTTTTTTGCTTCTCCAGTTTCTTGGTAGTTGAGAGGGAAGTGGTGGAATTGCTGCTTTTGCATAGTTGAATAGAATAAATAGAGTAAATTTCAAAATCTTTCTGAAATTTGTGCCTATATCTTAATTTAAAATTGAATTAAGCACTCAAAATACTGGATTTCTTGAGGCATCATTAGTGTGAAGAATACAGATACCTAATCAGTGGGGTTTTTGTCATATTTATAGTTATTAAGTTATTCTTGCCATGAAACTTTGCACTTTCAGTGTCTTCATGATTGAAAATCTCTAATGAAATTATCTAGTTATGTAGCAGGTATGGGATAGTAGGACTCTGAAGAGTAGATGTTTAAATAGCAGTTTAGATATACACACTTAGGCTTTTTTCAGAATCCAGAGGGCATTGGCCTTCTGTTGATATTTCTTTAATATTGGGTGGTCATCTCTTAAAAATTTAGGCAGTGGTAGTCTTTAAGTGTTTAAGTATTAGAATTTTGTCAACCAAATTTTAGTTTTTCTTCTGTGTGTATGCACATTTTTAAAATCTTTAAGTTTGGAGTGGCATTGATTTTGTGAAATGTTCAGTGACCAGTGTAAAGCTCTTGCATTAAAATGAGCATTATCTTATGATCTCTAGTTCGGTTAGGAAACAAGACATCTAGTAGGTGAAGAGATCACAAGTCCTTGGTTACTCTTTCCCTTCTTTCCATGTGGAAGGAAGTCGTTTACTTGTCTTCATGCATACAGAATGTTTTACTGAGCTGCTTTCCTTCCTGTTTCTTAAGGACTTTATACTTTTCAGTCGAAGGAGTAAACCTACTGATGGGCTCCTGACCACTGAAGACAGAGAGAAAAAGAGAGGGGGAAAAAATTAAGAGACTAATTTAAGTAATTTCAACCATTTGGAACTACTGGGTTGTTTTTCTTTTTTTTTTTCCTTTTTTTTTTTCTTTTTCTCTCAATTTAGTCATCATAAAAGAAGAGGATCACTCTGTTCATGTTTCACTGTTCTACAAACTCTCTAGGGTCTATTACATTTTCTTGTTTCTCAGGCATTTTACTGTAATGTTGAGGTTTTAAAAATTTTTTTTGTATTTGATCCAGAATGGTTCTGATACACAAGAATTATGTCTAAGGATTTTTTTTTCTCCACTGTTCTGTAGTGTTTAATGGGTGTGATGTTTGATTTGTGTACAGAAGGTGCAAGATTCTCAGTAACTTAGGCTATATCAAATACGTATATAGTGCTGATAAATACTGTAGTTTAGATGAGGATTTTAAACTGCAAAATTTTGCATGGAATAGGTGTAATCCATGGTGTTTGCTAGTCTTGTAAAATCTGAGGCTATAAAATTTATGAGTTTGTCCAGGAAAAAAATCCAAAACCAAGTTTTAAGCTTGGCAGCCAGCTGTGACTGAACGTCATGTGTCCAGAAAAATTTTTTGTGTGTATTGTGTAAAGAGGTAGAAACGAGGATTCTGTGGGAGCTCTGTCCTTAATCGCTGCATCGTGAGAGCCAAGCCGTGTTGTTCCCAGAGTACACAAACAACTCACTCTGGAAGGAGGGATGAGACCTTGATACCACAGCTCGGGGGTGGGGGCCTGAGAGAGAATTCCATTTAGCCTCCCTTCCCACTTTAAAAAAACTGGATATCTCTTAAAAGAGATTTCTCAGTTTTTAAAGGTTGAAAACTGTCAAAGTTTGTAGACAAGTGTCAGATATCTTTCAAATTCCATGTGAAGAACTGAATGAAATACTTTATAGATGTCTGTGAGCATGAAGGTTCTTGCTGCTCTGCTGACAGATAGTTGGTAAAGCTGTGATGTACCAGTACAAAGCAAAGCTTTGTCAGCATAGAGAAAAACAGTAATACATAGCATTTTGGGAATATTTTCCTACTGTAGATTTTGTCTTAATGAATTTCCCACTTTAAATCAGAATAAATGAAGTTAACCCAGTGCAAATTTACTGGTGTACCTGAATTTTCACCCACACACTTGGGTCTGTATTTTTTCATTTGCAGTTGTGCCCATGTGAATAAGCTGGAGGGGTTTTGGGTGCTGGTGGGGGGTAGGTGGTTCTCATCAGTTTGTTTTCCTTCACATAAATATTGGGAAGAGTTAAAGTGTTCTACAGCCTCATGAGATAAGGAAATATATAAACTGCAATTTTGGAAAAGACTTAAAATTTTATTTTTTAAAAATTAATTGTAGATATGCACAGTCTATTAAATCTATTTTCTGATACTTTTTTCATACTTTTTTCTATTATTTCTTTCTGTTAGTCCTTCTAATAACAGTACAGTAGCCTGTTAAAATTTGTTTTAAATGAATCACTAGCACCTTGCACAAGTATTAGGAAAAACAGAGTGACTGGTAGCTTTTTGGTCTTTCAGCACTAAATGCGATTCTCCAGTTTTGGTGCTCAAATAAGACTTTGAACAGTAAATCCAGCAAATTGCTCTGCTCCTTCATGAAGGACTCTGTCATGTGAAGTCACAAGTAGCAGCCCTTTGGTGGCTGCTTCTGAAGATGATTGGTCTCTCTTGGCCCCCTTTTTTTTCCCCATCTTGTTCTTTAATTGCACAGGGACAATTATTTTCACTGACAACTTGTTTTTACTTTGTTTTGAAACCATGGGGAATTAAGAGTTCTTTTAAATGAGGGAAGGCCTTAGCCTGGTTTTCTTTGGAAGCAGTAACAGATATGTTGAAAGGGTTCAAACAGGTAGGCTGAAAAGCATCAGGTGTTTGTGGATCTCTCTGAAGAAGATGATTTTAGACAAGCATACATTATAAGATGTTAAAGACTATTTTACTGATAGCCAAAATATTTCTTTCGTGAGATGAATATGGGAAGTCGTGTATATATATGTGAACAGACAGTGAAGAACAAGCAAGTCTGGTAGTAAATTTTGTAAATTCTGAAAAGCTGTATAAGAGGGATGCTACATATCTTCAGATGATTACATATAATACAATAGCATTCTATTTTGATTTTATTGTTCTTCACTGTTCTTACATGTATAAGAAACCAACCCCATCTACTCACCCTCACTTCTCAGTTATCTGAATTTTCTTCTGAAATAGGTCAAATTTATTTTATGATAGGTACTGCTATCTCTAGCTGTAATCATATTCAGTGTAACATTGAGTTGAAGGCTTCAGGATCCTAACATTGCATTTTCTTCTTTTGACTTGCTTAACTTTCTCTTAGGTTTGATCTTAACTCATAAATACTTGCTTGTCATTCTTATTATTTCAGAGATCAGTGAAACTCTCTAACATATTTTGTGTAAATTCCAGTAATACATTCAACCATAAGTTGGCCATAAAATTGCCTTTGTGGATATGCTTTGCATTTGGAAAATATTGCAGTGAAGTATGAGTTGCCTCCATGTCCTGTGAAAAATGCATGTGCTTTTCTGAATAGGAAGTGCAAGTTTTATGTAATCAAACTAATCTTTTATTTGACAAAAAGTAGTTTTTAGCAGATAGAAGGGGGTTGGTTTTATTTTGAGCAATATGTTATTTGTAGTCCTGTTCTGCTATAGTACTGAGATATTAATGTATTTTAAATAATGTGATTTCTTTATTTTGGTTTTAGGAGAATGACATCTTCCTGGGCTGGGAAAAGGGAGCTTACAAGAAATGGGGAAAGAGTAAGAAAAAGTGCTCTGATCTTACACTAGAGGAAATGAAAAAACAGGCTGCTGTCCAGTGTCTTCGCTCTGCTTCTGATGAAGTAAGTTTAGACTATTTAATAGATTGTTAAGGCTTCATGGCCTTCTTTGTGCTAGATATATTTAGCTTGTGATGCTTATCTTTTAATTTGTGGCTTCTTAAAATGCTAGTTCGCCAAGAGTTCTCCAAGAATTCTTTATTTTTCTTTAGGAAATTATGAAATCTGTGTATGGTAGAATGATTTCACAAGAAATTCTGTACTATGTAGTGTCATGCTTTCCTTTCTGTAGACCTTCACCTGTTCTTGTCAGGGGCAATTGCAATGCAATGCAGTTTCAGTCGAAATTACCATAAAGCTTTGCATAAAGGTAATTCTGAAAATTTTAAATTGACTCTGTGTTCTGTGTAAATAGAAGGGACAGGAGTATTTGGGCAGAAAGCCATCTTGTTCTGTGCATATCACATGTGTAATCCAGAATTCCTAAATAAAAAGCCATGTATAGTAGCAAATGTTCACTTTCCAGATTACACGGTTGAGTGGAAGCGGAGTTGAAGTGCACTGACTGGAGAAGGTGAGAAGAGGTGAAGACAGCAGTTGAAGGAAGATAGCAGAGGCAGCAGATATCATGTAGTTGAGCAGAAAGGTGGACAAAGGGAGAGGCAGTTGAAGGCAGTTTTTAAAAAGAAAAAACGATCTGTAGCACAAGTCAAAGGAAGCTCTCTAAGGAGCTTTTTCAGACAGCAAAAATGAGAAACTCTGTTTTTTAGTTTACAGAAGTACAAATACTCTGATCTGTCACTGCTGTAAGAAGAAACTACCCCACCTGTGCAGCCTGGTTGTGTTATTGCTCTACACCTTCCTAGTCATAGCTTGTGCTTGCACAAGCATTTGGGTGGTTATGTGGAGAACTGGCTTGGGAAAGTGAATCAGTTTCCTGAGATTAACCTGGTTGGGGCGGAGGAAATGTTAACCCAGAGAGGCTTCCTGGTCAGACTTGTGGCACAGACACTTGGTGCCAGCAAAGCTGTGAAAGAATAGTCAAGGAAATGGGGATGATTTGGTTGTTATTCCCACCACCTTCAGCAGCATTACCATCATGTTCTGGCTCACTATTTGTGAAGCTACTTGAGTATTCATTCAGTTACTAAATTGCTAACTCACTAACTGGGAGATTTCTGAACTCCCATTTTCCCATTACTTATTATCCTAACAAAGTGATGCAAAGTACAATTTTGTTGGTAATTTGCTCTGCTCTCATACTTACAGAGTATTGAGGTCAGCACTCTATCTACCATAGAAGTCAATTTAAATATGAAACAAATATGGAAAAATAATTTCAAGAAATAATGTCTTTCTTGAGGATATGTTTATCTTTGTATACTCATTTTATGAACAATAAAATGTAGGTCTCATATGTAGACCACAGGAACACTGATGTTTGATTCTTAACTTTAGAAATTACTCTCTTGATGCATCTCCACATAGCTGAAAATCAAGGATCATCACTTAGAGCTAAATTTATATTATATAGAGAAATTTAGTTGCAGAGCAAAAGGAAGGAGGTGAATTTATTAATAACCTATAACAGAGAAGGGAAGAAACTATTCAACTACAGTTTTGAAAGAATGAAAGTACGTGGGGTCTGAAAGGTTGAAAAACAATTTCACCTTTGACCCCTGTCGCCATGTCAAATTTTTAGTGTTCAACATTAATCTATAATCTGCAACCTGTAGACTTGAGTTATTTCAGAGATATTTTGACTTCTGTTGCCTGCTCAGACAATTAAGCTTGCACATTTGTTGTCATTAATTGCAGGTCATAATTTTTATCATGTATTTTCAAACACAGAATTGAACCTTTAAACCTTTTAAATAAAATTCTTACTTAAAGCTGCTTTGTAGGTAGTTTAACACATACATTTTGTGAAAGAAATACAGACTTCTTTTATTTTTTCCCCTAGAGTTAAAAGGAAGGGTCATCCTGCTTAAGTGCTAGTAATACTTCAAAGTAACTTGTAAGATACCTTTTATTTATGCTTTTTCAAACACATTTCTTATGTTGTTGGGGTTTTGTATTTAAATTTGTGTGCTGATCTGATGGGAATAATCAGTAGATTTTGGACCATGAAAGATACTGTTAAAATACTATTTCTGCTGAGACATTCAAGCTGCTCCAGTGTTCATGGTTTCATCTCTACAAAAGGATAAAAATACTCTGTGAACTGTAGTTGAAATTGTAGATTAGTTGTGTGTAAGGAGTATTTACAAAAATTGTTGAGAAACAAATAGTACTTTTTTGCTGGTGCCACTTGAATTTTTTAAAGTAGTTTTCTGAATCATCTGAAAATGTTTACCTATGATTTTTTTTGTTGTCAAATGAGGTAGATGTGTTCATTAGGATGTTCTCTTTTTGCAAGTGGCCTGATAAATAGTCCACATGGGCAGTTATGGAGCTTTTTTATAGTTTTGCGGTCCTTCTGTGATCCTTTTTTCAAGTTAGGTGGGTACAGAAATGCCAATCTGGTCACATGGGTATGGAACACCTGCTCTTCCAGCCTAACATCTTTTTTCAACCTTAGTATTGGAGCAAAGCAAGAAAGTTTGAGCTCCTTTATTGGGAGTAATTGGAAAAAAGTCTTAAGTATTTTTCAACTTTAATATATTTAAATAAAATTATATTTAAGTGAAGTAATTATAATGTTTACCCTGTGTATGTCTGTAGACAGAGCATATACACGTCTGTGTATAGGCACACACAAACAAGAGAGCCAAAAACAAGAGGACAGTTCAGTGAAGACTTAAGGATTTTGCGGCCTGATATGTTTTAGAGAGAAAAGTGTGCAGAGGATGAAGAGGTAATGAGGATCAGTAGTAACTTTTCTAACTCTCATAGGAAATTACAGAGATCTGGGTAATGTAATTTTGAATTTTGCATTTAATTATTTAAACCAATAATGCATTGAGAAATGGCAGTCCGTCTGCCTCCTCCTCCTAACAGTAATCAAAAGCCTTAAAATTGGGTGATCGCTTCAAAAAGGTGCTTGATGGAGAGAGGAAGTCATAAAATAGATTATATGAAAATTGGCTTGATAGCAGTAAGTACTGTTTTGTCAGACTTTCATTTAGTGGTTGAAACAAATACTTTGAAACCACCTCTTGTGAATTTTCATTTCTACAGTATTCACTCTTAGGGTGTACTTCATTTGGTAGCTTAGTTTTGCTTGAATTCAGTTTTTCCTCTCTTATTAAAAAGAGTAATGCTGTAAAACACTAATCTGAGACAGAAACCTAAGGTTCTAGTTTTAATTTCATGGTGCTGAAAACAAACATTTGACTTCAAGAAGCCTACAATTTGGTGTTTATTTCTAAAACGTTTCCTACATAATGGAGAATGACGAGTCAGAGAAGCTGCTCTGCCTCACTGTGTCTTTGCCTTGGTGGAACCTCTTGTGGACTAAGTGTGTTTGTGAGAGGAGGCCTGATTTTGACAGATACCATCTGGTATATGCAAGAATGCAAATTGTTAATGTATGTATGTATGTATGTTCCAAGGACAGTATCTTTTGTGTGACAAGCATTTTGGTGTCTCAAATTGTCTGTATTCGTATGAATGAGTCTTTGGCTGCAGATATTCTTGATGCAGTCAGGAGCAGAGGAAATGTAAGTACATTGCAACTTGCCAGAAAATGGAGATAGAATGATGGTGAGAAGAAGTTTTAAGCCAAGTACTTTAATGTAGCAATCAATTGCTATTCTTACTGTAGTTTTAAAGTTTATTTTTTCTGAAACTCCTGAATAAATAGCAGTTTAAAGACATGCTGAAGAATTGCTCAAATTTTTAAAAGCTTGTTAATATTGACCTTGAGTAGAGATTTTAGCTTAATTTTTATCCTGCCAAAGTCTGGAAGAAATTTTAAAATGTTGGTTTGCAATTAACTGGTCATGTAGGGATAACCATTCTAATGAAATATTGGGTAAAAAGCCTAATGTTTAGGACTGGGGAATATTTATAGAAAAGTCCTCTGATGAAAATAAGAAATTTTATCCTTAAATTACTGCCTCAAATTTTAAGTAAAAACAGCTGATCTATCAACATGAAATAACTTGATGGTTAGTTTTGTTGTTGTTTGTCATTCCTATCTGAAACACAGATCAGTTTGTTCATGCACAGTTTGAGATTTTTTTACTTTTTTAAACCTCCTAATTCTGGAAGTCTAAATTATTTTGTATTTGAATAATGAAACTTGTCATTACTTGTCTTGTCACCGTCAGTAAAAAGACAAAAAGCAGTATCTTTGAGACTCAGAAATTTATTAAATAAGAGTTTAGAAATTCATGTGTGTTACTTTTTACAAGGTGGATACTGTGAGCAAGGTTGGAATTACTTACAGAGACTGATACATGTAAGACTTTTCAATAGGTGTATTTCATAGTAATAATATTGAAATTACTTATGTGCCTGCCCATTGGTCATAAATCCAAGCTTAATTAGCTTTTACCTGACTAGTTTTCTGCTAAAATTTGCGTTGCTCAATAGAGCGAGCAGGTCTCTAGCTGTGCTGTTGCAGTTCCTATGGAGTGCAGTTAATTTACTGAACACTGGCAGCATGACAAGTAAAGCTGCACCCCAAGATGGTGCCAGCGTTTCAGTTAAAGCAGTCGCTGTGTCCTTCTGCTGAAATGTATGAGGGCTTTTTAAGAATGAGGAAAGGAGACAGCTTCCTGTGGATCTTACTTTTGGCACTGATGAAACCAGTGCCCCAAGACTCTTTCCTTCTCCCACTGTAAGTGGGCACTTTACCTAAGCTGTTCCACAGCACATCCTGAGACATTCCTAGTATCTAATGCTGCTGATCTCCCAAGGCCTGTCATAATGGGGTTCAGGCAGTGTGGTCCATTCTGAACTAACTAAGCTCACAAAGTCTGCTACCTGCCACATGAAACTGTGTGCAATGTGCTAAAGCAAGAGCTAGTCTTGTTTGATAGATTCCGTGATGAATTTTGAAAGACAACTGCTGTAATGTATTTGACAGGAACACACAGTGCCTTCCATCCCACTGTTCTAAGAAACTACTGCTTGGGGGTAACATGGAAACATAATTGGTGAAGCTTCATAACAGTAATTTCTTTAAATGTAGTCAGGTGTGGGCATGCTAACAGCATGGAACACTGGCTTTGCTTACTTTTAGTTATGAGAGGGGAATAGAACTCTTCTGATGCTTGTGTTATCATATGGGAGCACATAGAGGAGCAAGTGTGGCTCTAGTGAACAGTTTTGCTAAAAATTTTATATGGTAATTTTATTCACAAATGTGCCTTGCTTTCAGCACAAACTTGAGATGTGTCTAAAATAAGATTTTGTTGAAATTTTCTTAGCATTTGTCATCTTTCTTACCCAAAGTGCAGAGCTGTCAAACTTTCATAGAATCCTAGAATGGTTTGAGTTGGAAGGAACCTTAAAGATCATCTTGTTCCAACCTCCTGCCATGGGCAGGGACACCTCCCACTAGACCAGTTTCCTCAAAGCCCCATCAGACCTGGCCTTGACCATTAGCAGGGGTGGGGCATCTATGCAGTTACTACAGTTCTGCACATAAACCTTATTTGTAGAAATAATATCCTAATCAGGCCAAATGAATCAATTGGTTATTATTGCACATCTGAGCATGTTTTTATTGATGGGTTACTCTGGCCAACTATTGCTGTCTGCAGAGATTATGGTATCTGTGTGTCAGTTAGACCGAGGCACTGTCGCATAATCTGCCTTGCACTTTGCAATAGTGATAGGCAAGAACTGAGGGAAAAGGACTTCTGGAGTTTATAGCAAGGGAACTGTCTTCCTAAGTAGAATGGCTCCTTAACTAGATGATTTAAAATTAATTTTAATCACTGATTTATTCCTGCTGTTGCTTGCTTCTCTAATGTAAGCCAGTATTAATTATGTAATACACACTGACCACTACACTGGAATCCCAGGGAATCAGGTTGTAAACATTAGGTGGTTTCTTGAGTGATTTAAATTACATATCTTTGTATAACTAGAAGCAACATGAACAAGACTGTTAATGTAAAGATACAGGACAGCACAAGAATGAACCAAGTTGTGTAAAAGCCATCTTAACAAATCAGAAAGGTGAAGCGCATGTTGAAAAGTTTTAATTTATTAAAGAAAAAAATGAAGTTAAGGTTCCAAAACAGCCTTAATGGTTCTTGGAGCATATATCCTGACTAGCTCAGTAGTAAGCACTTCTGTGTGTCTGAGGATGATTGTTCAGAGTTTTTAACCAGAAAATGCCGAAACACGTCACAAATTCAATGAATGTTATCTTTCTTTTGGGTTGTATCCAGTTGTTCTTATAGAAAGGGATATACTAGCTGTTTCCAGAACAGGCAGCATTATTTAGGAAAGAATTTTAAAAATAACTTTAGATACCATATAGGAAATGAAAGTCATTTGTCTTGCCAAGGTAACCATCACAGAATAAATTTATTACAATAAATCAATTCCTTTTTCTTTATGACTTCGATTCTTAGTACCACATACCTGATTTGTCATGTTACTGAAG
This sequence comes from Platysteira castanea, assembly GCA_013397175.1. Lineage (NCBI taxonomy): Eukaryota > Metazoa > Chordata > Aves > Passeriformes > Platysteira > Platysteira castanea. Next base: position 351,745 of record VYXC01005845.1, read on the forward strand.
CCATTTTGCTTTCTGTAATAGTAACATTAATTGAAGTTGACAAAGTTTTAATTATTCCAATTTTTGTATGCATTTTCTCAATGTAGAAAAGGTTCATATTGAACTGGAGAAATTCTTTGTGGGAGCTTAGTCTACACAAAAGTTGCTTCATAGCATTAAATATTTCCTATAGTAGAGATGACTGTCTTGGAGGCTGAAAGTAGGTGTTCAATGTGATTGAAAGTTATTTCACCTTGTATGTACTTCCAGTGAAAATGGGAGCAAACTGGGCCAAGGCAGATCTGCCCTCGCAGCAGCTTCTCTGATAAGCCTGGGACAGAAGGGAAGTTGGCGTATGCATTTCTTGGAGGGAGGAGCAGCACAGTCTTTCAGGCACACAGGAAAATGCCAGGAAAATGCCAGAGGAGCTGGTTACAGAGCTCTCCTGAATAATGCCTTGTGTTCCATCACAGAGAAGTGTTATTAGATTATAGTTTTCCTTAACGTAGAACAATCATTTTCACCAAAAATTTGAACTGGAGGTCCGTTACAAATTCTTGTCATACGCACAAGCAAACTTGAATGAATCTGGCAGAGCACCTGCTGAGGAAAATTCAAGTGCCCTTTCTGCATTTCACTTGGTGCAGAAAAGAGCGCTTGCATAATTGGTGGGAGCTCTCTTTAAAAGTTTCTCCCATTTCATTGATAATACAATTAAGAACATTTTAGCATAGGCAAGCTGAAGCACTGTGATTAAGTGAAATCTCACAGCAGCACTGCTTACAAGGATAGCAAGTCTGTTGTGACTTTGAAGTCAGCATGTTTGTTTATAAGTGATGAATAATAATCAGGAAGAACAGTTTCTAGTGAGGAATTATCCTTTCTTGGGGGGATAACTTCTATTTCAGTGTAGCTTGCCATGGGAGGGAGCTAAAAGAATTAAGTTTTAAATAACAGAAGTCAGATTAGCTGCTCTAGTAACCTACATTTAGGGATAGCATGTTCATTTGAAGTTAATTAGAGCTGGCAGATGATCTCTTTCTAGAATTAGTAAATAACATGTGCTATTTATTATCTCTCTCTCTTAGAAGGTGTTGTGTGAAGTGGTGAATTGCAGCTCTGAAATCTGGGCCTGATCCTAGCTATGTACTAGATCTGTAATTTACCTTTCCTAATGTTGTTTTAATACCAAAGACAGGATTAAGAGAGTTGCAAGGAAGTATTTTTATTTCCTTGAGAGCTATTGCTCTCATATTTCTTAAAATGGCTTGGATGTGTGTGATATTAAGTCAGTTTGCTTGGAAATTGATATTCTGAGGTCACACGTTTGTTGAAGATTACTTTGGATCAAGTATTCATGAGCCCCAAAAAGACAAGTTAATAAATACAATCTGTTTTTCTGGCTGGTCCAGTATCTTTGTTATAAATCATTACATATTCAAGTGAACAGATAAAGATTTAATTGTGTTCTTACTTCTAAAGGGTCAAAAAGGTTGTACAGGTACATACTCTGAAATGTTTCTTAGTGTCATCCACCTTACTATGATGGAGGAAAATTCCATAATGCAAGCTGGAACCTGATTTTAATCCTTTGAACTCGCCTGGATTGAACACCCCAGGGAAGCTGCTGTTTTAATGGATTGATTTATTTATTCATTTATTCACATAGTGTTGATCTTGGGCCAAGATATTTTTTTAGTCTGTCTTGAGCACCCCTTGTAAGAGTACTTGTAATCAGATGAATTATACTCTGTCAGAATGTTAAAAAATTAAAACCTAGACTTTTAACTTTCTCTCATCATCCTACAAAATACAGAAATAGATGTGTGGTTGCAGTGAATCACATTTTGTGCCTTACTCAGTTCACGTGGCTTAACAGCTGATTCATACAGAAAAGCTATCTAATCCTGCACTTGGTGACAGGAGACATGCCAAGAAAACAGTCCTGGTACAGTCAGAATACCATCTTCTCTGGAGAGCCCTATGGCCTGTAAAATCAATGATTTGAGCCTAAGAATATTGATTTACTTTAATTTCTAGATTGTATTTTGTGAAAGGAGTGTCAGTATTCTCTAGTTTATCCTGTTTCAGCAGGGGTTTGGACTAGATGATCTCCAGAGGTACTTTCCAACGTAAACTATTCTGTATGTTTGGGAAAGGGAAATGAGGATTTGTTTTGAAAGTGTAAGCTAGAAAGCGCTCAAAACCCTAATAGCAAATGAGTGATTATTTTAATTGTTCAAGTAAAAAGAAGTATAATGCTTTTGCTTTTCAAAAAGATTGAAGAGGAGCAAGGACCTTTCCCCATACCTTACAAGTCTGAAGTAACAAACCATATTTAGTAAATATTTACACTGCATAGTGTAAAGCTTCTGGAGGAAGCTTTTAACTTATGTTAGACTAGAAGCAAAAAACCTGAACCTGCCAAAAACCTAACCCAAACAACATCTCCCCGAAACAGCACTTCGCTTTGAGTTGTACAATCTGACAGAATGTTTCAGTTTCTGTGTATATATTCATGGTCTGTCGGATGTGGAAATCTCATTCTAAGTATTGGCTATCAGAATTTTATTTTCCTTTGTTTTGTCCAGACGGCTTGGCTATTGCATATGTGTAGATCTGCAGGACAAAGTATATGTTTGCATGGCATTTTTTGGTCAGAAATTTGAGACCCATAACCAGATATCATTACTGGGTGATGGGAAGAGGTGAAAACTCAGTGAAAATGAAAAATTTTGCCGAACGATCCTCTTCTCAGTTCCATAACTATGTGAAATAGTAACGGTGCTGTTTGTGATGAAATTCAGGAAAAACTTCTTAAATTTTCTGGATGGTGACTGTGCTGTGCTTGTTTGCAACATTCAGAAGTAACCTGCTAGCAGACATGAATATCAGTTAAGAATTCAAGTGATTGGTCAAGAATATAAGAGGAGTTAATGTTTCACAGTTTCTTACTCAAAAGTGTAAAAAACATAGAAGCCAGTGCTCACTGTTAACATAGGCAACAGTTTTTAGTCAATTTCAGTTTGGTACATATAGTAACTGGGTTTTTCCATGGTTCACAATTTGCCTGAATATTTTAAATTTATAAAAACATTTCAGAAGTAACTACACTTACAGTTTTAATATCATCTGGGAACATTTTCTGCAGCTATGCAGAGGTGTGGATGTACATATGAAAGCAATTGGATTGCTTCAGGCTAATGAGTTACCACTTGTCATCTCTGACTGCTCTACTTCCAAAGCAGAGTGTGTTCAAAAGGTCATTGGTTTAAGATTTGACATTATATATATGTATGAGCTTGTGTTTTTAGGGAGGAAAAAAATCCAACCTCACAAAAAGTCAACGCTAACAAACATATTTACAAATATATATAAAAATGTGTGTAAGCTTTGCTGCTGTGGTGTTTTTTTTTTTTTAATTGGTCTCATTCTTCATAATGCAGAACTGCATTAATTAGGCTCTGAATAGGGTCATGGTGGTCAGTAAGGAAGACAGTGGCTACTGGAGTCCTGTAACTCCAGCAGTCAGATTGACTGTTCTTGTTCATGCTGAGTGAGTTCAGAAGCTTAATTTATCTGTTAGCACCATCACTCCTATGCCAGTAACATAACACCTGTCTTTTATGTAATCCTTCCCTTGCTGCAGCCAGCTGATAAAAAGCCAAAAAGAACAACTTTTGGTGAAACTGGATGTATGCTGAAGCAGAGGAAGGAAAGAGAAATATGTTAAAAACAGTAGAACAGAATAAAATGTGTTTGGTGTGCAGGAAATATTGTTATGTAAAATGAAAAATATTAATTAAAAATTATGTGCTGCCCTTTATAATTTGAATGAGAGAAACAGGTTAGTAGAAATCTGGGACAGACAAATTTGAGTTTTAAGCCTTTCATGATGGAATTACAAAAGCAGTCATAATTGGGCACTAAAACTTTCATATTTCAAAATATTTTTGAGGTACTCCAGGATTTGTATTGTATGGGGTCTGTCTTTAAATTTGCACATAAGTAAAGTGCTTTAAGCAGATCACCTAGTTTTGTTAGCTAGTTGTGTCCTATTGAACCAAGCCAGTGTCTGGAATGTGTTACTTTCAGGCCCTGGGATTGTTAGAACTACAAGGCATTAAGGTAAATAATAACAAAAGTAACTAAATCTCTGGTTTCCGAGAACACCAGTGTCTTATATGAAATAACTGCCATGGCATTTGTTACATTAAGTCTGGAGCACGTTTTCATGTGCTGCAGTAAGAAGGTGAGCAGGGGATCTCCAGAGACCTGGCATTCTGCACCCTGGGTCCCACCCCCCTTGTTTTAAAGTGAGCGCTGTCTCCTTCAGCGCCCTGCAGGACAGCGGGTGGCGCGTCAGCTGACTCAAGTATTAGTTTCATGGTACAGGAGGAAATGAAGTGTTTGGTTCCAAAAGTTTTCACTTCTTCGGTGCAATGGTAAGCATATTGTTGCCGATTTGGGGCATTTTTTTAGCATGATGTTATAATTAAGTTAAGGAAGCGAATCTGTATTCCTTGGAGTGTTTGCTACAGGTGTCTGTTCAATTAGACAGTTTGGGGAGTTAAGGAAAACCAAGGCCAGCTCCTCCTCTGTTGACCTTTTGGGGGGAGGAAGGGGGGAGTCACGAGTGATATAGGCATAAAGTGGCAAATTATTACAGCTACATAGCTTCATCCATATTACTGTCCTGCTTGGTTCTTACTAAATGATATAACTTATGCTGGTAAATTTACTGATACAGAAGATGCCTTCTGAAGTTTGATATTGCTAAGTCATCCTCAGTTAAGTCTGTGGCATAAAGCCACAAAAAAAGTTTATATTTAGCACTTCAGTGCAGCAATACAGTTAGGAATAAAAAATCGCTTTCTTTTTCACTTGGCTGCAAATGATTAAAGTTTAGAGTCAGCATATAAATCATTGCTTCAGTGTATGATTTTTCAAGTGTGCTTTTGTAACAGTGAATTAAACAAGCTAGTCTGACTGTATGAATTAGTATTCTCTTTTTCATAATATTTTCTTGTGCTTTAGCAACATATATTCACATTTCTCAGCAATTTTTGGACAGTAATCGGGAGAGATGAGAAACTCTTAGATCTTGAAAAAATGGAATCTTTATACCACCATGGTGACACAGCAAATCAAACTCTTTTCTGCGTGTTTCTGTAACTTGATATTTGATCGGCGTTACCTTTGGAGAGAAAACATGTCCTATAATGCTCTATAAGATCATGTTAAATTCAGAAGATGAGATAATTTTCTTGGGGATTTGTGTAAGTTTCTCCAAGTGTAATTGGAACTAGATTTCCAACAATGATGGAGTTGATATTGAAGAAACTGTGCACAGGACACAATAAGCTGCATGGTCCTCCCTCATTACCACTCCCAGCTGTAGGGTGATGTGGAGGCAACCTCTTGTATCCTCCTCACTAGTTCCAGATTGCTGTGTTTAGCTGTGATTCCAGCTCTGTTTGCCATTAGGGAAAGTGTGAAGTGCAATCCCCAAGCACAATTCCTGAGCACCGAATTAATGAGAACACAAATATGCATACAATACCCACCTCACCTAGTTTTCCTTCCAACAGGAATGGTCATTTCAGGCTGTAGGTTGGTGTTTAGTATTTCGCCAGTGGAATTCAACCTTTATTCCATTGGAATAGCATGGGGTTTTCCTCTGTGGGTAATATATTGGACTGTTTTGTGTGTATGTTTATTTTCAGTATTTCAGTATTTATGTAGAAGAATAAAGAAGGAAAATAGAGGCTTATAGGGAATATGAAGAAGGTGCTTATTTTTTCCTCTGCTCTCCTGTGTTGTTGAGCTAATAACACAGTGTTTAAAAAGAAAAAATTACCTAGTTATTGTAAATTGGCAAGACTATGGGATGGGTTTTGCATATAGATACTGTGGAAGCATCTTCCTCTCCCTCTCTGCCATGCAGGTGTGTATGCCTTCCTGCTGTTCTTTCCACCTTCATGCCTGTTTTTCTGTATCCTTTTAACAATCCCTTTCCCACAGGTACAAATTCTGCAGCCAAAAGGATCAGGCTTAGCTTTTTGAAATGCATCTTAGTAATCACTGGGTGATACAACTTCTATCCTGAGACTCCTGCCTAAATCTGCAGCAATACCATGCAGTAAATGTGACATGCAGTTTTTGCAAAGCCTTGGATATCCTGTAATGCAACAATGTGACTTGTAGTCTGAAACCTCTGTGTGAATGTATCTTCATGTTTCATGGAATCATTTTGACCTCTAATTACATATTTATAGGATTGGATTTATGGCTATAAATAGTTTTTGTTGATTTTCCATATATAGTTACTGTGCAAAAAGAACAATATGTCTGCTGAGAAATACTTACTTTATTGATATATTTCTATGAAATTAAAATTCTTTTTAGTAAGTTATGTTTTCTATTTTTTTTTTCTTTTTTTTTCCCCGTGTGGTTTTGTTGTTGTGCAGAGCTCTGGGATTGAAACATTAGTGGAGGAGCTTTGCTCCAAACTGAAAGACCTTCAGAGTAAGCAAGGTGAGGAAAAAAACGTTTAAACTTCTGAGGCCATGTATTGTATTTATCAACTGTGCAACATTCTGAGACATGGGGTGGGTGTGGGGGAGTAGGCTGTTATTTCAGTAGCTTTTAGTACAGGCCATGCAGTTTTAAAATACGTTTGAATAATTCCATTCAAACAGTTCAAGCAATTTCGTGCTGATATGCTTTGTTTACCTGAGAAATAGCCACTCACAAATGGAGTTCTCTTCATGAAAAGCTGTAACTGTTCATAGCCATGTTCATGCCTGCTTTTTTAGTAAATATTCCAAATTCAGCATCCCCCTCCCTACCAAAAGTAATGAAAATAAAGTAGGCTTGATTCTGTTCCTTTTGTATATTGATGCTTACAAAGAGTAGATTTGCCTCAAAATAATTGTGTGGAAACTATTCCTGTGAAAAGCATCCAAAACAGCCATCACTACTTAAAATTTCTGGGCTATGGGGGAATGATAATGGGCACATTATGATGTCAAGCTTAGGGGAGGGAGCATAATGTAAAGTTGTGTTGTCTCCAGTGAAAGTTCATCACACATAAATGTTTGTTCAGGCACACAGCAGCAGTCTTGAACACTTAAAGTAAAATTAATATGCTTATCATGTAGTATAAGTAGGTGTAAAAAAACATTTACCTGGTTAAAGCATGATTTTAGCTGTTTCCATCTCTATTTTTTGTTTTTAAACTGTAATCATTAGTCAGCTCTTAGTATTTCATAATGCTGTGAACTTCTTCCTGAGCCAAGGTGATGCTGAGCATTTACTTTGAAAAACATAAACTAAAAAAAATAGTATGTCTCACTTTTTTTACATTTTAAAGGTTTTAATATAAAGAATTAGAAAATTTTCAGAGTCACCTCTCACACAGGAAAAAAGCCTTTACATCCACTCAAAGCTCAGCAACTACTGCAAGGATATTTCCTTCTAGTGAAACACATGAGAATTTAGATGTGGCCAATGATAAAAACAGTTAAATAATTGATTTTTTAAGAAATATTTTTTGTGTCTGTAGCAGTGCAAGAGTGAGATAAGGATTTGAATATAAAACAATTAAACATTCAGCAGGAATTCTCCTGGCTGGGCATTGCTATCCATGTGGTTGCATGGAGCTGCTGGCCAGTCATGTTTGGTCAGATTTGCAGAACTGGACAACTGTGAAAAACTTGAATCTTGGGTAGTAATTTGTAATTTATTTGTTATTTACAGTGTTTTATGGAAATTTTACTACTATTACAGTTATACATCCTGGTGTTTTTTGTTAAGTACTGTTATAAAGTACACTGGCTTTTTGGAATTTTTCTGTTAAGTGTTTGGAATTTTCTTCCAAAACAGAGGAGAAGATTCACAAAAAGTTAGAAGGCTCTTTGACTCCTGAGACTGAATTATCTCCCACAGCAAAGGATCAAGTAGAAATGTATGCATTTTTTTTCTTATTATTATCTGAGACGCTTTTCTTTTTGCTCCCATATTTTAACATAGTGAAGTTATCTTAGTGGGGAATCTGGAGTTTTGGGGATATTAAGAAATACACTTCTTTTCCTACCATCTTCTTTTGTTAATCTTGTATATTTAAATATAAGCACTTGGTATCATATGCTAGTTTGATTTCTGTTGAAGTCCTGACTGCTTTCATTTGACTATATACAGAACAAACCATACTTTATTTTAGTTTCCTGAAGACTAAGTCATCCAGACAAAAACCTATAAAACAGCATTAATTGACATGTAGATTTGCAGAGAGGGAATCAGCTGTTTCCTGGATTCAGAGCTCACTGCCTTCTATTGCAGAAATGGCAAACAAACTCTCTTATAACCTTTAAACTCTTGATAACCCAAGTCATCTCCTAGTTACCAAATACCTGAGTCCAGCATTACTGAACTACCCAGGAGTTTTATCATTGACCTCTCTTGGAGATAAAATTGCTTCTGTATCTCTTAATAGTAGCAACAGCCTAGTAGAATTCTTACTAAATGGATGATCCATCTTCAGGGACCTAATTGTGCTAATGAGGATTTAACTTAATTGACTTCTAAAAATTTTTCATAGGTTTTCATTGAAATACATGTAATTCAGTATAAATCTGTCTACCACCAAACACATGGTACTTTAAATTTTGCAGAAAACCATATTTTAATCTTGTACCTCTTGCATAAAGCTGTTAAGAATCTTAAACTACTCTAAACCTAATCTTTTTTTAGTAACTTTTTCTTAATAACTGGATGATCAAACTATGCAGAACTTAACAGATAGTGTCTCATTTCACAAACAAGAATTTTAAAAACTGAAATTCAGGACTGAACTAATTGAAATTCCTCATTTATAATCTAAATCAAACATTTGAGAAGACTGTAGTGAATTGCCGCATTATCTAATAAACCTGGAACCACTATTGTAAGCATCCACAATTTCTCTCTACAGTGATGTTTAGCAGTCTCTGAAAAGGGAATTGTTTTACTTGTATGCAGTATATTGCTAAACATGTACTATTATAAGCACTTTTAAAACTCATTTTCATTTTCCTTTTAATGTCATTCAAATAGTGCAGTAAGTGGCATGTGCATATGTAGTGCAAACTAGATTTTTAGCAATTAGACAGGTAGTGTTTTGCTGTGTTTTTAGTAGTACTTTCTAATCTTAATGCTTATCTGAAGCTCTACGATCTGAATGTCCCTTTTGTTTTGCTTTCAGGTACTATGAAGCATTTCCTCCTCTTTCCGAAAAGCCAGTTTGCCTGCAGGAAATCATGACTGTATGGAATAAATCCAAAGTATGCTCTTACTCCAGCTCCTCATCTTCATCCACTGTTCCACCAACTAGCACGGATACATCTTCTCCAAAGGACTGCAATAGTGAAAGTGAAGTAGCTAAAGACAGAAGTAATAAAGTATCTGCCACAGTACAGGAAAGAACCCAGCAGAAGAAGAGTAAAAACGAGAAAGAAAACAAGTTTAGTAACAACACTGTTGAAGAGAAGCCTGTTTTGTACAAAAAGCAAGTCCGACATAAGTCTGAGGGAAAGATGCGTCCCCGCTCCTGGTCGTCCGGATCCAGTGAGGCTGGCTCAAGTTCTAGTGGTAATCAAGGTGAATACAAGGCATCAATGAAATGTATTAAAGTAAGACACAAAACAAGAGAGGTTCGGAATAAAAAAGGGCGTAATGGGCAGAGCAGGCTGTCAGTGAAATCTGGTGAAAAGGCTGATAGAAAAGTCCACAGTGGAAGCAGCAGCAGCAGCAGCAGCGGGTCCATCAAACAACTGTGCAAAAGAGGTAAAAGGCCATTAAAAGAAATTGGAAGAAAAGAAGCTGGCGGTAGTGATGGAAAAGATTTGTATTTAGACAGTAGAAATGAAAAGGAATATAAAGAAGAGCCCTTGTGGTATACTGAGCCGATTACGGAGTACTTTGTTCCTCTTAGCAGAAAAAGCAAGCTGGAGACTACGTACCGCAACAGAGAAGATATATGTGGAGTAACATCAGAGGCTGTAGAAGAGTTGTCTGAATCAGTGCATGGTCTTTGTATTAGCAACAATAATATTCATAAAACATACCTCGCAGCAGGTACTTTCATCGATGGTCACTTTGTAGAAATGCCTGCAGTTCTAAATGAGGATATTGACCTCGCTGGGACCTCAATATGTTCTCAACCAGAGGACGACAAATATTTAGATGATGTTCATCTGTCAGAACTAACGCACTTCTATGAAGTGGATATTGATCAATCCATGTTGGATACTGGTGCCTCAGATACGATGCAAGGGGAGAGTCGGATTTTAAATATGATTCGACAGAAGAGTAAAGAAAAAACTGATTTTGAGGCAGAATGTTGCATAGTGTTAGATGGAATGGAGTTGCAAGGGGAAAGTGCAATATGGACTGATTCGACCAGCTCTGTTGGTGCTGAAGGGTGGTTCTTGCAAGATCTTAGTAATTTAGCTCAATTTTGGGAGTGCTGTTCATCTTCTAGTTCTGGTGATGCAGATGGGGAAAGTTTTGGAGGAGATTCTCCGATCAGATTCTCCCCCATCCTAGACAGCACAATGCTTAATTCACACATGCTTGCTGGCAATCAAGAGCTCTTTTCAGATATTAATGAAGGGTCTGGTATAAACTCTTGTTTTTCAGTGTTTGAAGTGCAATGCAGTAACTCTGTTTTACCATTTTCTTTTGAAACACTCAACTTGGGAAGTGAAAATGCAGATTCTAGTAGCACTGCTAATATTCTTGGGAAAACACAGTCTAGATTGCTAATATGGACCAAAAATAGTGCCTTTGATGAAAATGAACACTGTTCTAATCTTTCAACAAGAACCTGTAGTCCATGGTCACACTCGGAAGAAACACGTTCAGACAATGAGACTATAAATATTCCATATGAAGAATCCACGCAATTTAATGCAGAAGATATTAATTATGTAGTTCCTAGAGTGTCTTCGAATTATGTAGATGAAGAAATTCTAGATTTTCTGCCAGAAGAAACCTGCCAGCAACAAGCTAGAAGTTTAGGAGAAATGCCCACTTTGATTTTCAAAAAGAAGTCTAAGCTAGAATCTGTCTGTGGTATTCAGCTAGAACAAAAAGCAGAAAGTAAAGACTATGAAACTACACAAGGGTGTAGGGAAAGCAGTCCACATGGAGATGGCTACAGCTCAGGGGTTATTAAAGATATTTGGACGAATATGACAGACAGAAATTCTGCAGCAATGGTAGAAATAGAAGGAATAGAAGATGAATTGTTTTCAACTGATGTAAATAACTATTGCTGCTGTTTGGACACAGAAACAAAAGTTGAAACCCTCCAGGAACCCAATAAAGCAGTGCAAAGATCAGAATATCACCTTTGGGAAGGTCAAAAGGAGAATGTAGAGAAGAGAGCCTTTGTCTCAAATGATTTATCAAAAGTAGATGGTGGTGACTATACCACACCATCAAAACCCTGGGATGTTAACCAGGATAAAGAAAACTCATTTATACTTGGTGGTGTGTATGGGGAGCTCAAAACGTTTAACAGTGATGGAGAATGGGCAGTGGTGCCACCTGGTCACTCAAAGGGGAGTTTACTGCAATGTGCAGCTTCTGATGTGGTGACAATAGCTGGTACAGATGTTTTTATGACTCCAGGTAATAGCTTTGCTCCTGGCCACAGGCAATTATGGAGGCCATTTGTATCATTTGAACAGAACGAGCAATCAAAGAGTGGAGATAACGGATTAAATAAGGGTTTTTCTTTTATCTTCCATGAAGACTTACTGGGAGCTTGTGGTAACTTTCAAGTCGAAGAACCAGGGCTTGAATACTCATTCTCTTCCTTTGACCTGAACAATCCATTTTCACAAGTTCTTCATGTAGAGTGTTCATTTGAGCCAGAAGGAATCGCATCTTTCAGCCCTAGTTTTAAACCTAAGTCGATTCTGTGCTCTGATTCAGACAGTGAGGTTTTACACCCCAGGATATGTGGTGTTGATCGAACACAGTACAGGGCTATACGGATTTCTCCAAGGACTCACTTTCGCCCAATTTCTGCATCTGAACTTTCTCCAGGTGGTGGAAGCGAGTCAGAATTTGAGTCAGAAAAAGATGAGGGAGGTATTGCTGTCCCTCCTCAAGTAGATGTATTTGAGGATCCACAAGCAGATCTCAAACCTCTGGAAGAAGATGCAGAAAAAGAAGGGCATTATTACGGAAAATCAGAGCTTGAATCTGGAAAATTCCTTCCCAGATTAAAAAAATCTGGAATGGAGAAGAGTGCACAGACATCACTGGATTCCCAAGAAGAGTCAGCTGGGATGTTGCCAGTAGGAAACCAAGATCCCTGTTTAGAATGCAGTATGAAAGAATCTCTAGAAGGGAGAGCAGTGGAGAGCTCTAAAGTAAACTGCAGAATAGTGGAGCCACGTGAGGAGACTGGCAGGTTTTGCAGTTGTAAAGCAGGGTGTCATTTCCCCACGTACGAGGATAATCCTGTTTCTTCAGGAGAGCATGAAGAGGTATGTGGATATATAAAATTACAGAATTTGCAGCTGGCAGCTGATAACCAGCAGTTTGTCATGTGACAGTTCAGTTTAAATGTTTGTGATTGTATAGATCTCTAGAAAATAGAGTTTTGTAGAGAAACTGGAGGTTCCATCTGAACATAAGAATAAACTTGCTTATTGTAAGGGTGACCGAGTGCTGGCGCTGGTTGCCCAGGAAGGTTGTAGAATCTCCGTCCTTGGAGATTTCAAAAGACATCTGGACAAGGTCCTGGGCAGCCTGCTCTACTGGGCCCAGCTTGAGCAGGGAGAATTGGACATGATGACCTCCAGAGTTCCTTTTGAACCTCAGTCATTCTGTGATTCTGTGAAAAATAAACCATCTTCAGGTATTTCGGTGTCATCTTGCATACCTTTAGAAATATATGCATGTGTACACTCATGTGGCTTTAAAATCTGCTTACCTTAGGTTTTTAGGTTATCTGATTTACATATAAAATGTTAACGTGCATAAATCTTGAGTAATGAAATATTACTGATTTTGATTCAAACATATTTTAAAATTCTGAAGAAAAATATCTGAAGCCAGTCTTTTCAATATAGTTACTTCCAAGTAGAAGAATTTGGAGTTGAACTACTGGATGTAAACTTCAGCAAAGAAAAGCTTGTAAAAAGGCTTAATTGTCTGGAAATTAAAGCATCCTCTTGTCAGCATAGAGCCAAAAAGAAATAAAACGTGGATGCAAAATATCCGTCACTACCACAGTATTATGAGACTCAGCATAACTATGGGTTAAGCTCAGAGTTTTCTTTCCAGTAATTTTAGCCATAAGTTAAGTAATAATCAAGGTAAAAAATCATTTCTAGCCAAAAATACCCTGAGTTTTTCTTGCTGTGAGCTCCCTCTGCTCTTGAGTAGAAACATGTAACCATCAAAATAAATTAGATGTGTGGCCAGCCCAGAGATACTGTCTGGATAGGTGTAAGTTACATCTTACATTTTCTTTTGCTTACATCTTACATTTTCTTTTCCTCTTCAGCCTCCTCTTGCACATACTCAGCAGTTGTAGTATTTACATTTGGAGGAAGTTTTTTCATTTTCAGCTGAAGAGTTGCACCCAGCTTGTGTTGTGCAATTGCATATTTCTCAATTACAAGTTTGAAACACTAACTCATATATAGGCAAGCTAACCTTTCTCTTGCTAAAATTGAAGCTCACCTTTTTTTTTGAACAAAATCAGACTTTCTTATTTTCCTTCTTCCTTATTTGCTTCTTCTCTCATCCTCCTTTAAATTAATTGCTTCTTTTCTCAGCATCAGTAAGTTGATATCTGCTGCTTGCACAAGAGAATCAAGTTTGTGACTTTTCCAGACCCTTTCTAGACATCTTGGTTCTTGCTGCTCTGTTAAGTTAACAGAGACAAAGTGGCTTCAAAAATCTTTACTGAAGTCTGGGAAGTTTCTGTGTTTGTGCCAGGCCTTGCAGAAAGAGTCATCAGAAAATTAATAAACTTAGGCTGTAAGTCAGAACAGATTCTAGAATTGCCTTTTAGCAGGAGTAGGTGAAATCAAACTTCATCATGCATCACAAATAATTACGCAGTTACTTGTGACAGCAAGAGCCTGAGTTTCCTCCCAGCCCTTTTGAGATCTTCTTTCTGGATGTGTAGTGCTCTGTGAGGCTGCTTATTCTTGTCTTCACTTCAACCACTTATCCATTCAAGAAACTAGTAAATGGCTGGTATAAGTTTACAGTGGTACCATAGATTATGGTAGCTCTGGGGCTTGTAAAAAGTCTTTTGGTAATGAACAGTGCTCAGAAAGCTCTGGTATTTTATTTAAGTTCCTTAGTGCAAAAGGAAAACCTACTGCTTCCCTTGCTCAGGTCACATGATTTTGTAGGCATTTTCATAGCTTCAAAGTGACAAACCAAGGAGAAGTACAAAGGGCCAACAACCCTCTCAGCAGTCTAGACTCCAGTTTGGTTTGCAATTAAGCTCTTCCTGGGGGGTTTGGGGAGCTTGATTACCCCCTAAGCTCAGACAGCCTGGGTAAACTTGTCCCCCTGTATCTACTGTGTCTCAAGAAGGTGTGAGCACACTGGGCTTTTCTAAGCACCAGTAGTTGGAATCTGAAGGTAGTTAGGTTTTTTAATGAGTTAGGCTCATTAAAAGTGTCTGTAAAAGATCTTTGTGAGCTTTTTTTCTTTTTAAGAGTGGTATTATTTATTTTTATGAGCATTAAGTAAAACCAATATAAAATACCTAGAATTAGGACAGTCTAGGAGAAACTTTTTTCCTGGACACCCCACACATACGTGCATGGGAGAAAAGCAGGCACTATAGTCTGGACTGATTAGTATAGACCAATATTTGTAAAGATTTTTTTAAAATTAAACTTTCTGTGTTTTTATGCTTGACTTAGGGCAGAAGTTAAAGTCACTGTTTAACTCAGTCATCTAATGTAAAGTTTGAGTTGTGTTCTGAGGTACCTTTAATATTTTTGCATAAATAATGGACGTGAAAATACTAATATAAACCGCAGTGTAATAGTAACACATTCTGTTTTGCATCACTTAAACTTGAGTTATATATGTGCTGTGCAAACACACATCTCTGAATACCTCCTATTTATAAACAAGACTGTAGGAGAATCTGGTCCAGTTTCCTCCCTCTTACCTTCTATATTAGAGCACTTCTTTTAGAATTATAGTGCATTTTGCAGCAGGAATTTGAAAATAGCTCCTGCAGAATTTTTTGAAACATCAATGATATTTATATACCTAGGCATAAGATTAAAAAAACCTAAAATCAAACCAACAACAAAATGAAACCAGCAAAATAATAATTAAAAAAGAAGTCCAAACCCAACAACCTCAACAAAAAGCCACCAGCGCTTGCCACCCAAACAACTACATAAAGTCCCACAAACACAGCTCCCTTGCCCCCTCAAAGGACAGTCCTTTTTCTTCCAAGTAAATGCTCCTACTGTTTAGCTGTGGAGTCATGGGTAAGTACACAATCTGGACCAGTTAATGGCCTGTGAATAATATACCAATACTGCAACTCCTGTCAACAAATTTTATATGGACTTCAATCCAGCAGGTGTGCTCTAAGAATGCTCATACTGTTGGGCCCTTGAGATAGATAAAAGGACCTGTGGGGTTTTAAGGTCTGAACATACCTAAGGTTTTGGGGATGAGGAAATTTTACTGACAAAAACTGTGTTTGTGGATCTCGTGACTAAATTTGCCATGAGATTTGGTGAGGTTCTGTGCTGGACTGGGGTAATGCAGTGTGAGTGCATAACCCTTTAGAAGGGGCTGTCAACAGAGGGAGGGAAGCAGGGTGCTTTATAAACATTGGTTCTGAGGTCAGCAGTGTAGAAGATAAGATGCCATAAATCCAGGTAGTGATAAGAGAGAGATGAAATTCAGAGAGGTCTGCTGTGTGCCTTAAAATCAGGGGGATCAAGTGGAAAAAGAGCATGTAGAGTCATCCACATACAAAACAAAAGACTGACTGTAAAGGAGTGAGTAATTTGGGGGCAACCTAAGACAGGACTGGTCCAGATAGTTCTTGGTAAGTGCTGATCATGGCAGGTGATGAAAATACCTACAAAGACTCTTAAGCTCTAACCTTCTAATTAAGAAAACATTGAAGGGCTTGTATGGAAGGACTTTAAAAAGGTAGAGTTCACAATAACAGTTTAAAAATCACAAGGAAAAAACCCCAAGGTTTAAACAAAGCCAATAAAAAAGATTTGGTACACCTGAAAGTTCTAGAAGTAAATCAGAAACAGAAAGATGGCAGAAAGATACTTGAGAAACAGAACTAACAAGCTTGGAAAGCTATGATAATGTGATGTCCAAGGTATTGATTAGTGCATCTATTGTCATTGTTAATGAAAAGACAGGTATTACACTGTTTCAGCTAGTCATAGCAATATTCACCTGAGTATCACGAAAAGCAGCAACTAATCTGAGAAAAGCCTACTAGAATACTTGTTTGAGAACACATGGAAGATAGAAAATACAGAAAAAGAATATCATGTTTTTAAAGAGGAAAACGGAACTCAAGGAAAATGGAACCAATGACCCTCTTAAATTCCGTAAAGAAATACTCTAAATTGTAAATGGCCCAAATGCTTGGGTAACAGAGAAAGTTTCCAAGTATTAGTTTAGGAGAAAGATTATACTCTCAGAATAACAGTCAGTGGCTTACTGGAGGAAAACAGGGATGATTATTTTTTCTAGAGTGTGACATGTTTATGAAAATCCCTGATGATAACAAACTGGGAAAGTCTGCAGTTACACTGGAAGACAGGATTAGAATCAAAAGGGAGCAGTGTCTGAAACATAAATGTAATCTTGCAGGGGCAACTAAAATTTCTACAGAAAATAATAACCCTCTTTACAAACACAATGGGAGGAGTGACAGGTGAGGCAGTGATGTGAAACAGAAAGGCATCTTCAAATAGATCATAGTTGAGTGTAAATCAGGAATGACACACTGCGAAAGACAGCAAGATTGAGATGCATGAACAGGAATGCCCTTCTGTAAGAGGGGAGTTGCTCCGTTGGAGCTCTGTGTCAGGAAAGATGTCTTGAGGAGAGAACACAAAGGTTACTACTTACGAAAACAGAGTGAAGGAACTGGGGGTGTTTAATCTCAAATAAGAGAGATTCAGAGCAGAGGCAGCAGTTTTGCAGAAGCTGTGTTCATAGAGCAGATAAGGGAAAAGCTGTGTTGTTCTGTAGGCTCTAGTAAACACAAGGGAACTGGATGTGTTGACCTTAAATCACAGTAAGGGAAATTGAAGAATAAGAATTCTAACCAGACAATGAGCATACTGTAAAGCTCAATTATTTTTTAGGGAAGCAGTGGAAATTCTGCCTTGATGAGAGTGAATGTAGGAATGATGCATTGTAGTTGATTCCAGCTTCGAACAAGAGTAGAGGCTACATTATCTCACAGAGGTCCTTGCACATATATTTTCAGTGAAATTCAACAGTGAGGTTACTGTCAAATAGGTTTTAAGAATATGAATTCTAGACTCAGCTCCCTTTGTTCATTTGTGACTGGCCTCTTGAGCCAAGTGTATCTTCACTGAGTGGCTGATGAACTAAAATTAGGACCTGATCTTTTGGAATGATACTTGCTGGGTTCATTGCTGCTTTGACTTCTGAATTATTCATGTGTTGTATTGTTCCTGATAATAAGGGGTTGCAGAGCAGGTTCAAAGAAATCTGTGCTTACAGATTAATATGATTTTTTTCTGTCAGTTGTAACGCTTCTGATAATACTAATTCAGACCATACTGAGGCTTTAATGCTTATTCTGTTCACATTCTACAAGCCTCTTGTCAGCCGTGATCCTTGTCAGCAAGCATTCTGAAGCAGTACAGCTAGTCAGTGATGGTGTTTCCAAATTAGTATCTAATAGTCTAGGAGAAGCCTCAGTTACCCTATGCCTAGCTGTAAAACCAGAAAGGAAACAGTCTTCCCTCTGACCCAGCAGCAAAACTGGGAGTGAAACAGCATTGCAGCTGGTTATGCCCTGCTGTCTATGAGTTCAACTTAAGAATAAAGTAAAATCAGTATGAATAGTTTCAGAAAGCAGATACTTCCAGTCACAATCTTTAATACCAGAACCATTCTAAATAATAGCTATTTAGATGGTTAGCTGGACAATTTAATAAAACTTTTCATAAAACACTGGAAGTGTATATGAGTATGTGTGAGAGAAGAGGAGAAGGAGACATAAATTGAAAATCCTGTTTTAAAGGGGAAAGATTGCCAACAAAGGAAGGTAGACTCATGGTGCTGTTCTGGAGTTGGTATTTTGTATTTACTGATTGGTAGTGTCTCTTTAATTCACAAAAAAAATCACAACGGGAGACTGTGCATTTCTAGGAAACACTTAAGCAACTGTAGGAAAAAACTCTTTTCTCCCACAAATGTATAAAATGGACATCAAAAGTGCCCTCTATCCCCTCCCAAACAAAAACTGTACACTGAGCTGGGAGCTCTTTGACCTGCTCCAGCTCTCCAGGTACTGGGGCTGTGACAGAAGCATAGAGGGGCTGAAGCAGCCAGTGTCAGTTCAGTCACAGAGCCACCCCAGAGCAAGTGCTGGGTTCTGCTGGTGCCTCAGCCCAGCAGAAGCAAGGCTGCTGCAGCTTGTTATGCCCTGCCAGACTCAAGCTGGCTTTGCTTGTAACCTGCTGAAGTTCATCCAGCTTATCCCGTGTGCAGGTGTGACAGCAGCAATGGGAGAGACTTTGAAGTTAATAAAGCATTGTGCCTGTGGACTTAGATGCCTCTATGAGGCTTCCAGGATTGAATGTATTTGTAAATGCACGTATTTCTTACTAAGTCCTGGTTATACTCTTGAGCTGCTGTGCGTCTTTTTCCCCCCCTTTTTTTTAATGTTAAAAAAGACACCAACCCATGGTCTGAGTTTCTAAGAACTCCCTTTTTTGGAATTAAGGGTTTGAATTTTTGGAGGGTGGTTCAAAAAAGACTGTTCCTCAGTCTTATGACAGGAAACCAGCATGGATAGGTTCAAATAAATTGAATCTAGGACATGTTTCTAAATACAGCACTCTTGAGTCACTCCTTTGGTTTGAGAGGGCCTTCTCTTTATTAAGGAATAAGTGTTCGTAAGTTTAAGTTCTATGGGTGTGTAGTTCTACAGTAGCTGAAGGAGGAACAAAAGGACGCTCATTAGTTTTCAGTGTTTAAACATTCACTAAAGTTTACAGAGGAGGAAGCTGGCTAGAAAGTCAGTGTTGAAGCTCATTTGTTAATGTTTGTTGTAGGCAGTTGCACTATAGTTTGTCTTTTTAATCATTCTAATATCTCTAGAGGATGTTACAAGCTGGCATCATCTTTTGAAGGCTAATGGGGTTACCTCAGGTGCAGCCATGGAACTGGGGACATGTCTGTTATGACAAGCCGTTGGTATTTTAGCCATGTCCATCGATGTCATAAGGAAAGGCCTCTGGTAAAGTTAAACTAGCATTAAAATATGGGGGAAGGGAGATTATTTTGGTGGTCTTAGTGAATAGATTACTTCTAGAATAAATACAGATCATTGATCATCCTCATAACCACTTCTTCCTCATGTTGACACATAGTTCTCTGATTTTGTGTTTTCCCATTGGGTAATTGTACTGCTAATTCATCCTTCCAAACTCTAAACATGAAATTTTGCCACTTTCTGTTTGCTTTCTTTTCTGTTTTGTTTTACACTGAACTATTTGTAATGTTAGCTAACGTTTCCCTATACTTCCATCTATTGGGTAGCTCTCTCTAGATTATAAAGTGTAGGGCTGGAATTAATTTTTTTTTTCTGGATTTCTGTAACTCTGTATGGGCAAAGTCTGAGCCCCAGCATGGAGTTCATATTGGCTGTAAGAGTTCAGAGAATGGATGTTCACTATAGTTTGACAGTCATTTCTCATTAGTGTTACGAATTGCGCAGCGTGACCTGTAAGACTTAGGAAAATTCATTGTAATACCAGAGTTTCCTCCTTTACATGTAAGTATATTATTTATGGCATAATGAAGTGTGATTATTGTCTAAACACTTTCCTATATTGAATACTAATCTGCAGAGAATGAGTGGCAGCCAGGAAAAGCAATGCTGGTGGGAAAAGGCGCTCTATTCTCCCCTTTTTCCTGCATCACAGTGTGAAGGTAAGCACCTCTGCCTGCTAGAACTAACTTGCTGTTGCACCCATGTTAGAACAAAATGCTCCTTGTTACAGACTGGAATTGCTGCAGATGAATTGGATTTACTGTCTGTATTTAAAAAAACCACACCAGTAAGGTTCCACAAAAAATTCTCTAATCTGAGAGAGAACTGAGATGCTTCAGCTGAACTTGTAGTAGACCTCTAGCATGATTCTAAATTAGTTTTAAAAGAAAGTGGTTTTAAAATAGTCTCAACATTTATGGAAACTTATTTAATTCCAAAGCCTGCAATTAAGTAAACAGAAAATCTGATTCTGAAAACACCTTATTACATTTTTTAATGTTTCATCCTGAAAAATTAGGTAGGTAATTCTGCAAGAATGTGAAAATATGATGATTACCTTTTATGGGTGTGCATAAATAACATGCCAGTTATTCAGTGAATGTGTGGAATCTCTCTGAGACTGGGAAGGAGAGAGATTTGTTACTTAGCCACTCCTTTCACACTGACAGTCTGGGAATTTTTCTGTCCTGCACAGAGAGCAAGTCCAGTCTTAGTAGACGGGCTGCTTGTGACCAGAAGCAGGTGTGCTTCCAGCATTCCCAGGAATCTGTAGCATCTGACAATTGACTCAAGCCCAGGTTTTCAGTGGACCGGCAAGAATCCAGGCAGCTTTTTTTGCCTGCATACCAATTCACCTTTTCTGGGGAGAAGGCAAGAAGCTAAATAAGAACATTCTGTATCCCGAATTGACAGGATCTCTGGTGCTTATTGTTGGTACAGGCTCAGGGTGAGAAAGTTTTGATCGGAGACCTGGTTCCTTAATACTCTGAAAGTAGATTA
Organism: Platysteira castanea; assembly: GCA_013397175.1. Lineage (NCBI taxonomy): Eukaryota > Metazoa > Chordata > Aves > Passeriformes > Platysteira > Platysteira castanea. The sequence continues at coordinate 372,794 of VYXC01005845.1, forward strand.
GCCAGTTAATATTTTTGGAGCGCACCTTTAAGTGCAACCAGCTAAACTGTGTTCTTTGTTTCAAACCAGCCTTACACTGGTGTTTAGGACAGTTTGGGTGACTTTCAAGAACATCTTAACTTTTACTTCGCTCCCCACTATAGAAATGTGCACAGTGCAAGAGCAGATTGGGGCTGAGAACCTGCCATGTCAGAGAAAGCCGTCAGTCTTCCTTCCCAAAGCGGGGTATTCCGTGTCCCTCGGCACAGCCGCGGGGCCGTGCCCGGTGGCGGTGCCCGGTGGCCGTGCCCGGTGGCCGTGCCCGGTGGCGGTAGCCGGTGGCCATGCCCGGTGGCGGTAGCCGGTGGCGGTGCCCGGTGGCCGTGCCCGGTGGCAGTAGCCGGTGGCGGTGCCCGGTGGCCGTGCCCGGTGGCGGTAGCCGGTGGCGGTGCCCGGTGGTCGTGCCCGGTGGCGGTAGCCGGTGGCGGTGCCCGGTGGCCGTGCCCGGTGGCCGTGCCCGGTGGCGGTAGCCGGTGCTGACCCCTGGCGGCGAGCGCGCGTCACTGCGGCAGCGCTTCCCCGGCGCGCGGGGGGAACGCGGCCAAGCCCAGGAGCGACTGATGCAGAGCCAGGGTGTCTGTCAGGGACGACAGAGCCAGGGTTTGCTCTTTGGGACTCAGTTTTTAAACAAGACCGGGACTTTATCCTCAGAGCTGATGTTACTCTTCCACAAACCTTTTTCTGTATCCAGTTTTCAGTATGGGTACTTTTTATAAATGGGTGTTAATGCATGTGATCCGTATGTATCTATCTACATGATAGATGTTGGTATTATATATATAAGTTTACTCTGGTAAGTAGAAATCACAGCCATTCACATCAACTGGGATTTTTGAGTTTCAGTGAGGATCAGGCTGCTGTTTCAGTCTATACTCTATGGGTATAGAAATAGGAGTGATGTGGAACACAGTGCAGTATCAGAATTGAAAAATGTACTGAACCATTTATCATAAAAAAGTAATTCTTGCTCTTTACACGTTAGTATTTTAGATGTTTTCATCATCTAAGTAGCTTCTTCTTTCACTATTTGGTTATCCAAGCAGGATTTGATTAAGCTTCTGTGAGGTATTAGGCTTATTTCTTTAAGGGTGTCAGACGATAAAATCCCCCCCAAGCACAGAGTTTACATGGCATAGAGTGTGAATTCCAAGAATACTTCTGTGGATGCTTTAATTTATGGTAAATGTAAATAACAGTGTTCCTCAATTCTGTTTTTTCTTCCTTTGCCTCTGAAATAACCCCACAAACACAATGTAAGAGTGCTATACAAATGCCAAGGGAGAGAATGGTGTAGGAGAACTTGCAGATGTAAAGGAAGTATCCAATGATGATGAACATCTTTTAGATTTTAATATGGTAAGTTTGTCAATGGTTTTGGGGAGGAAGTTTATTTACTTATTTTATAAGGGTGGGCTACTGCATCTTTACTTTCATCACAGTTCTCAGTCTACCCTAAATGAAATTCCCGCAAAAACTTTCAAAAGCTTCTCTTCTCTTACTTTGTTTTTTAACCTCCTCTGCATTTTGAGCATCGTTCTGAAAGTTCCTCAAGGTGTTGTACTTCGGGGAGTACAACCCTTTGTACAAACAGCTGTACGTCTAGTAGATAAGCAAAGCCAGTTTCCTTTGGCAACGCTTGGCATTTGCTTGTCATGAGTGTTAAACATGATTCTTCTTTTCCTTCAACTTCTAATTTCAGTAAGTGTACAGTGAGCTGAAGTGCACTATGAGGGCAGAAAGGAACAGTAACTAATGACATAAAGATAATATATGCTGAATACTGTCCTCATTACAAGCAAAAAAAAACCTGATTTTTTTTCTCTAGGGAAAAAATACATGTACACATGTATTTACTGATATACCTTTAAACTTCATGGTGATGATAGTTTAACATTGTGGCATGCTTGCTATAGCTTTAGTCATCCAGATGAAAATATATTTAAAATACATTTGCTTGAAGTTTAGTCAGATCTGTGCTGTGTTTTCTTACTATTTAATACTTATTAGCAAGTTTTGGAGATAACTTTTGCAGTAATTTTTCTAACATGAACTGTGATAAAGATACATCCTGAGTTCACTTTTGATTCTCTTGCTGCTTTGTGCAAATCCTAAAATTAAGGAATAGGAAAAAATAATAAAAGCCCCACCTTTTTTTCCTGCTGTTCTGCAGTCCTTTCTACATAGTGGACTAAGTCAGGAAAGAGGAGGACTTGCCTTGTAATCTCTCTTGGACAACTACAAAACCATATAACCTCCTAGCCCAGAGAAAAGCAAGCATGTTCTTTATTGTTCCCCATCAACACTGTCAGTTTAAATCCTTAGGTTTCTTCTGTTTATGAAGCAAGATGTGCAGATGATATAAATGCTGAGGCAAAACCAAATGGCTTCAGGAAGAAGATCTACTCCAGTGATAGCTCAAGCTCTGAAGACACAGCTTCAGAAGGTGGAAGCGAATGGGCTGATCCGTGTGAGGAGGAGCTTTTTTCTCGAACTCAACTGTAAAAATTGCAGAGTAGAACAGATGATTGAAAAGTAACATGGAAAACTATCCTTCTTGAGGGTCTGTAGCTCTAAAACAACAACTTGAGTTTCCTCTTCAGTTAATGGATTCAGATGTGTATTTATCTTTCTCTTCTTGCTTATTTTATAGATGAGGACACAGCTGTCCTGTTGAAGATTATTTTTCCCTAAAGATACTGTTAAATTCTTGGCTATTTGAACTAGACTAGATTGTGTTGTCAAATCAAGAATGGATGTGCATGTGCTTGTCTTAGTAGTACCACTGCTTTTTTGCATCTTAATTGCAGTTATTTTCATTCGTAACTGTAGCCCTACGACTTTTACGATCTTCTTAGCATCGCAGTGTCTACAACTACTTCTGCTATTCAGAGACTTCAGCTTTCTGCACATTAGGCTTTGTTCTTTAAGAACTGGGAGATAAATACTTAACACTGTAATCTATCAGTGCCTTTCTGAATGCAGGAGAAAAGCATGAATGACTTGTCCAGTCTTCATTCAGTAAATCTCATAACTTTGAAGTAGGAACAACAGGGTTGTGCTTTAGAGACTTACAGAAACTGTGTTTTCTATCCTATGATTCCCCCCCTCCCTCAAACCAACACTGAGGATACCATGGTTTGTATTTTTGCTAACTGGAGAAGCCAAGGATTTTTTGTAGGTATGGAGGCAATGTGGGGTTTTTTTCCTTTTTTTTTTCTTTTTTTTGTCCTTTTTAGCAACTTGCCAATGTGGGGCACAAGTTCAAAAAGTAACACCAAAAATAATAAACCACTGGGGTGATGTGTGGATTGTTGTGAATTTTGTTAATGAGTAATGAGAATGTTGTCTTGTTGCAGATGAAGGCATTCATGTAACCTGCAAAAGCATCCTGTAACTGAAATTGAGCCTGAATGACTGAAACTCTCTAAAATGCTCAGAGTGTTCAATGTTTTAAATGCAAAGGGTCAGTGCTTCACTTGAAAGAAATCCTGTGGCTGCTGCAGTTAGCTGCTGTTGTGGCTGTAATTTAGTAAATCTCGTAGTTCATTTTGTGTTTCTGAGAGAATGTGTGGGGCAAGTTATGTGTGGTGGGTGGGGGTAGGGAAGGTGATGATTACAACATACATGTGTGATTGCAGTAGTGATTGTTGTTTTATGTGACTTGCTTTTAAATTTTATTTTGTTAACTTAGAAAGTCAATACATGGCCAAGTTGCATCTGTACAAGACTATCAACTCCTTGTGCTTTTAACACATTATGCAAAATGTATAAGCCAGGAGGAGCAATATTTGCAAAACTAAACATCCTAAGTTTTTACCAACTCCTAGTTTAAAAAATGACAACTAACTAGTCTACATGATTGCAGCATGTCTAAAACACCAGGAAGTGCAGAAAGTCCAATACTGACTTGAAAAGCTTCACCATTATTTTTGACAGGCAATAAACCTCACAAGAAACATAGCTGTTTGAAATGTGAGCTGAACTGCCTTTGAAATATGTTCTGCGCTAGAAATGCTTTCTGAGTAACTGGGTTTTGTTGCCTTTATTCAGTTGACAGTGTAAGAATTTAAATACGTGGTTGGGAAACCATGCCAGTCTTTGTGTGATGCTTTTGGTGAGATACTTACTAAAACTGGCTTGGTTGCCCTTACCTAAGGACTTTCTTTTGGTCCTCCTCTTAGACTATGTTTTAGGGTTTGTATTCATACAACAAGTCTTTTGACACTTTACAGTTTCTTTTCTTAATTTATTTGCAGACTTCGAATAGATTTTTATATATTTTACTTTCTTCTGGAGCTTCCTTGAGAGGTTGTTTAGCACCTGCACTGAAACTAGTTAACTGTAACATGAAAGTAAAAAAAAAATTTACACACAAATTCTTCAAATCACTACAGTGAAGAATGGAATAGAACTTCATTTGAGAATGGGAAATGACCAAATGGACATATTTCAAACACAAACTTCAGCTCAGTTATTCTGGCTAGAGCTGCTTCGTTGGTAAGAAAGGGCTCAAAAGTAACAAAGGTGTTGCTCATAGTTACATTGTGGCATGTAATGATTCCAGCACCTTTGGGGAAAATAAAATCTTATATTGAGCTTGGGCAATAACAAATTGTCTTTACTTGTTTTCATAGTTTAATGGCTAAAGCTCTAAGGCTTTCAGTGAGAGTTGAAGTGTGGTTTTTAGTTTTTCTATATGGATAGAAACACACACCAACAACAATAACAACAACAAGAAGAGCATTAAAGGTTGGCATACGCTGAACCGCACTGTGGGATGAAGCGCATTGCATATCCATAGCACTGAAGTATCAGTTTTCCATTCCTGGGCTGAAATTTGTTTCTACTTTTTGCTTCAAGTGGTTGTATTGTTCTGATTTCACGTACACCAGAGTAACTGATTTTGTTTTCTTGTGGAGTTACTTAACACCGAATAAAAATATAAAAGGACAATTGGATGGTGTGTGTGTGTCTTCATTTTCTTTTTTAATGTGGATAAGTTAGATACAACATGCAGTTAAGCATTAATCATTCTGGAGATGTAGCACAACATATCTAGTTTGGGAGTCCTTTTCATTACTGTAGTTTTTTAAACTATTTTTGGGATGTAGGAAAATTAAATACATTTCATATGTTCATTAAAAGAAAAAAAAAAAAAGACAAAATGAGCTTTGTCCCCACTTTATATCTGTAGAAGTTAATTTATACTGACAAATTCATGTTTAGAAAACATGACACCTTTCCAAAAAAAAAAAAAAAAATTAAACCCAAGCAAACCCAGACCCTCTCTCATGTTACAGTTACAGAATTTGTATGTAATTCTGCTTTCAACTTGTGTTCAGCCATCAAGTAATCAATATCTTACATATAGAAAAACTGCATCTGTGACAACAAAGTGCACTTTTCTAATTCTGTGGTCGCACCTCCTTTCATAGAAAGGAAAAGAAGTCCCAACAGCTTACATTCCACTTGGTGGAGCCTTGTGCACTTTAGTCTGCAGCCTAAATGACCTGGGATTCTGTGCAGAATGATTCTGACTCTGCTGAATTAGAAGTCCAGTGAAAACAACACAGAAACACACACTTGGAAATAATGGAAGAGTCGTTCTGTAAGGTCCTTGGGTGAGTACTTTTGTTAAAACTTCATAGTTGAAACTTTAAAAGGCATACATTATATTAAATTATTTCTTAAATACAGCAGGAGTATATTTTCGTAGTGTTTATAGAAGATGCTTGATTAAAGAACTACATTTCATCGGTCAAGCTTTTCAATTCCTGTATCTGAATTAATATTAAATACACATATCGTAAAGAATTAGTTTCCAGTGTAAACAGTGCTTCTGTCATGCAAAAACGACTGTAATAGTCCTAGGCAGCAAGTGCATCTGTAGGACAGGCAGTAAATGCATGTCACACTGTGACTTCATGGGAGTGTCTGATGTGAAAATACATGGGAAGGTAGTGAACCTTCTGGAAAGCCAGGATTCCTTCACAAGTAACTCATTCTTTCCCTGCCAGGACCAGCATAGTTAAGTATGATCCCCAATGAATAAGTCATTACCTTTCACATACAGCACCTCACATAATTTTCTTCTATTAGCTGTGAAACTAATAGCAACAAGACTCCAGAGGTTTGGGACAAAGGAGACTTTACTGATACATTTTACCTTCCTACTGTAAGACCTCTGTTCCATTGTTCAAGGTCCTCTCAAAATGTAGTATTACATGCAAGTACTTATTAATGTTATGATCTACCTCTATGCTCCAATGTAATGATAATGGAATGAACAGAAAAAAACAGCTGACAGAGCTGGCAGTGGGCCAACACACTGCTGAGAAAAAGCCACTGAGTGGCAAAACACTGGTGTCCCTGCCCTACTTCATCTGTGTGTAACAACTTCACCTATAAACAGCACGGACAGAGGCTGAGCTGAGAGGCTGCCATGGATGCTGCCTTCTGCCTGACAGCCTTCCTGTAGGGCAAATGATTCTGGAAGGCTACAAAATCCCTAAGTCTCTGTGTCCCTCGGTAAAAATGCAGGGTCCCTTCTATTAACAGCAGTAACAGCCATTTAATAGTTCTACAACTGCTTGTCATTTAAAGATTTCAGGAACTGTTAATGTTTAACTGCCCATCATTTCTGCACAGGCCTTATTTTACTCGCTACAAGCAGAGACACAGGAGAAGCAGCAACTCTTTTTGTCTCATAGAACTGAGAACTCTCAAATTCTTGAATTTCTTCTCAAAGCACTCTAAGCAATCATGCCTGTTAAAAATACTGTTAAAAAGTATAGATGAGTACATTTTCAGATTCATCTCTGCTCTTCTGTTTGTAGCCATGGAAATGCTCAAGCAAAGAGCAGTACAGTATAGTTGCAGTACTGAAAGTGAATACATGAGCATTGCCTAAAAAATGGGTGCCATTTCCACCTCTGGAGTTTTTTAGGCACATATTAGACAAATGTGTCAGAAATGATGTAATGACCCACACAAACTCGTGTAGTTTTTTCCTTTACTGATCCCCAATTTACATTTGAAAAAAAAGTACAACTTGTGTGTTGTTCAGGCCCATTGTCTGAGGAGTGATTTGCCTCATTAACCTCTACCTCCTGTGATGGGCCAGCCTGATTCCTTACAGATACTGGACAGAAATTGGTGTTGAATTTTTCATTTTTGCAGTTACTTTATTCGTGCAATAATGAATATTAAGAACATCTTTTATGTTTCCAATACCCTTTTAGTAGGATTTTGCCTTTTTCCTTTTTTTCTTACATTTCATAACTTCTAATAATTGCATTGATACTTGGCTTCTAAATGTCCTTACTTTGCAATGAAGTTCTAGCCCTCAATCATTTGACTCTGGAACCCTCATCTATTTGACAAAAATGTCTTCAGGAAGTCTAAATTGTCAGTCATGGGTTTTAAATACTTTTCCACCATTTTTCCTGCAGTTGTATTCAATACAAAAATACTAAATTCTTTGAAGCACTGCAGATCCATGGAGACATAATAATGAGATCTGTTCCCTGCCTAAACTGAATGTTACTTAGTTTCATTCATCCTTACTAGGTATAGACAACAATTGATGTTTAGTCTGGTACATCTTTTTTTCTTTGTAGTGAGTTCCAGTAGAAAGTTGCCATGTTGGCAACCGCTACAGAATAGATCTGTTTGCTTTTGGAAATGCAAATTAAATTGTGCTTACTTAAGAGAATAAATCTGTTATAGAACTCCAACTTTTCATTATGCAGCTGTGCATGATAACCGTGTTTACTTCTCTGGCATGATTTAGTGATGAGTGAAGATCTGTAACAGAGATCTTCACTGTGTAACATATAACTTCACTTGTAACATGGAAGCTTTGTTAGCAATTTATGGGCACTTAGAATTCTGCATTTCTGAGATATTGTACAAGGAGCAATATTTTTAGTTGATATAGTTTTACTCCTTCACACCTTATTACTCATTTTGTCTTTCCTAAACAGCTTGTAGACAGCAATAGAAACAATCCTGTCATGCATGCTGTTTCAGTAATATTAGTTCAAACATGCTGGAAAATCTCACACACTCTTCCCCTGCCTTTCCTGCTCTTCATTTTCTCGCTGTCTCGTGGAGGGTTACCATCTCAGTCTGTTCTTACCCAGTGGTAACAGAAGGGTTAACAGTGATGGTAGCTATAGACCAAGCTTCCTCGTCCTTTATCAGGTCTAAGTTCCTTATAGGAAGAGGCAGCCTTTTGGGATAATCAAATGGCATGTTCTCCAGCTGTAGCTGATTCATCCCAAACCTATTAAAATACTCCACTGCTAGTAGGAATGCCCATGCGAATAGTGGCCATGCTGGAAATGGAATGCTATCAAATACAGACAGGCAGAAATAGCTTCGTGTGAACAAAATTAATCTCTTATGAATCTGAAGTAGAAGAGCATAATACTCATCTCTCAAAAGCATCACCATTTGCCTCCAAGGTATTGATATTTTTCACAGAATTATTACCCTTTTCATTGCTACGAGTCAGTAGAAACCTGAGTTTATTCATTGTTCCCTTTTCTTGTGCCATATAATATGCATGAGTTACTTCCCTGTGCCTACAGGTAATTCTGTAAAGCAAGGAGGAAAAGGAGCAATGTCTCATCTCTGTGCTAACATTTGCTTTCAAGAAAGAACTTTTCTGACTCGTGGCATGATGGATGGTAACTCAGAGTATCCAGCACTGCCACACTTGGTACCCTTGCACTCTGGCTTGGGTGAGCTAAAACTGCCTTAAATCACAGTGATGGCAAATGGAGGCAGGAGCTGTTGGTCAGCTCACATTCAGTGATGCACAACTGTTGTACCTTCACAATATGCAAATCTTTGGTTAACTAGAGAAAAAAATATATTAAAATGTCCTCTAGCTTATGACAGAGAATTACTGACTTCCAAGAGCTGCACAGCAGATTCAAATGAAGCTTGGTTTGACTGGCTCTGAAAGCTGCTTGCATCATTCTTGGCTTGTGATGAATGAAAATTCAATCTAGATGTTCTCATCTAGCTCTTAAAAAAATAAATTTGAAGTTGTATCAATTACAAAATTGCTGAAGCTTCAAAGCAGAACTGAAAGCCTAAGCAGAGAATGCGTTCTCACATCTACAGGCATTAGAAGTATGACAGAAACTTGCATTTCTGTTCCTTGGCTCTAATGGAACAGAGGAAGGACTGGTATTTGGTGTACTTTTAGCATATGTAATATATTTTGGGGAAATCACTGAGACAGAACAGAGCACAAACTCTTCATGCTTTCTTGCAGAATAACCATAAAACTGGCATATCCAACTCTGCTGGCATGAGTCTGTATGACAGCGCTTTTTAACTGAATGTTTTTAAAAAATAAATTCTTTAGCACCAATCTATTATTAGACATGTAGAAGCTTTTTGCCCACTAGGTGAACATCAGTTGCCAGTTTGAGGCTGCTCTATGCAGTGTTTCATTTCTACGCAACAGCTGCAGGCAAGACACTCTTAAAACAAGATTTTATCCCAAGATTTTTTTATAAAATCAAGTGTTCTGCAGGTTTACTTGAACCTGAATCAGTGGCAGAAGACTGATAATAACCATGCTGATTAAGTGCCGCAATTAACTTCTTATCACGCTCCTGAGGTTTAAACACATGTTTAAATCCATGTGTTTAAACAGGAAGACTTGATTTCTGTGTGCCCTCCTGTGTGGACTTTAAATTTTGCACAGCTGCTGCAAAAGAAAGGTGCTAAAGGTCCCCTTTGCACTGAGTTATGCTTTTATACTTCCTGTACCTGGCAGTACCTGTTCTGTTTCCTTTTAGTAATTAGCACATGCCACACTTCATCAGAGCTAGTGGTGTGACACTGTATTTAGTCACAATGTGAGCCCTTCAGCTTTTCCCCATACAGAGGAGTAATAATACACAACACTTGCAGACAGAAACTACCTTGTCTGGGATGCAGGGGGCATGAACAGAACTGATGCTAACTGCTAAACCACTGTTTGGTAATAGCTCATGACAACCAGAAATGCTACTTCCCCTTTTCCCTGAGTTATACAGCCATTCATGTGCAATAGAGGGGTTTCTTTTATATTGACTGGGCTGTACTTTTCTGTGACTTTCTGTATGCTCTGATACTGCTGGAAGATTTTCTGCAGCAGGTTTTTCTAATAGTTTCTTCAGCCTAAATTATATTATGATGCTGGGAGTATCATTATTTCCTGTGCAGGCACTCTGCAGACTTAAAAGAATTCCTGACTGTATGTTTCCATTCTGTTATTTACCCTGGGAACCAAACAACTGACCCAGGTACAATGACACACCATGATCATAATACTCTCTTCTGGTTGCTCCAACAGAAGAATTGATTCCCACTCTCAAAAACAGAAGTAAAAATATCAATACTGGAAAAGGAATTAGTGACAGTATATGCTACAAAAATCTTTTGCATATGAACAAGTTTATAGTGCCTCAAAATTGGTTTGCTTTTATTTAATTCATTTACATTTAATATGAAGCTGTCTCACAGAGATATTGATTTTCAAAAGACGACATGGAGAAATTAGTGCAAATCTTAAATCATTTTATGTTGATACCCATCTTAGAAATACAGCAGATTCAGGATTGATGCAGTCACGGAAATAAACTATCTGCAGAGGTATAATTTTTGACTGATGGTAGATCTTCAGAGCAGTTTCATGACCTAAATCTTATCTTTACAGTATGGAATTGGTGTCAACAGGGTCATGGTGGGAAGTACTTCTGTACAGGTTTACCTCAGCCTCTCACAATTCATTCACGTGTAACCTGCCCATATCAAAGCTTGAACGGATTTGCACTGCTTGATATCGAACTATTTACCACCTCAAGTTCAGATATTTCTGCATTTGCTACCCTCACACTTCCAGCTTCAGTGTAGACATGAGAGGTGTGAGGTGACGAGAGTACTTATATCCTCGGTTCAGATTGGGGACAGCTTTATCTTACCACCGTTCTAGAGACACGATCACCGAGTCTATGTGCGAAACATATGACCTTTGCAGAAAAAAATAAGCAGTGCCGAGTTTCAGATGAAAAGGAAACACGACAACTCTGCCCCTGTCAGGTGCTGACTGCCTGGAATTTCAGTGTGGGGGTAGAGCAGACCATGTGAACGGCAAAAGGGTGCGCTTTGAGACGGAAGGTGAAGAGAATGGAAAGATAAACATACAAAAATCTCAATTACCATCCTAGAGCCATCACTTTTGGCATTACAGAGCGTAATGCCAAAGTTCCACAGAGCTAAGGACACACCTGCACTTGATGTCTCCACACCTTCCGCAGCCCTCATTTGTAAACCCACTGAATTTTGTTTTCCTCCTAAACGCAGGCGGCAACTGGAGTGCAGCCCGCCCGCCCACCTGCTTCCCCCGGGGCGGCCAAGGCCGCCCGCCGGCCCGGCACTAACGCGGGACGGGCTGCAGCGCCCGGCAGCTGAAGAGCGGCTCCCGCCGGGCGCGGGGCTCCTTGGAACGAGCGTCCTCAGCCGCAGCCCCGCTTCCCTTCGTTCCAGGGGCTCCTCGGAACCAGCATCCCCAGCCACAGTCCCGCTCCCGGGGCGCCTCCGCTGCATCCGCCGCCCCCCTGCGGGCCCCGAGGCGATTCAAAATGGCGCCCAGCGGCCGCCCCTCGCCCCCCTCCGCGCAGGCGTTCCCTTCCCTGGCGGGCGGTGCTTCCCTCCGCCGCGCCGGGCAGGGGCAGCGACGTGGGAGGAGCCCGAGCCGCGGGGGTTGGAGTATCGCCGGAGGAGCCCGGCACCTGTCCCGCAGCCAGGTGTGCGCCGCCGGCGCCATGGGAGGCCACGCGCCGCGCCGGAAGGGCGCCCGGCGAGGGGTGGCTGCTCCGCCTCAGCCGCGCTGAACCCGGCGCTGCTCCGCGGGGACCGGAGAGCAGCGACATGGACCGTCCGCCGCAGCCGCCGGCCGCCTCGTAGTCCCGCAGCAGCGCCTGTGGGGTGGGTCGGGCATGGCCCAGCGTGACGAGAGCGACGGACGGCAGCGCTACCCCGGTGAGGTGTCCAGGCTCCTCGGGGCTCTTGGGCTGGGGGTGTTGGTGGTACCTGTTGGTGTGAGGGGCAGAGCCCGGGGGCGAGCGGGGCAGGCGGGAGCAGCCTCAGCACCGAGGGGCTCACCGGGGCCGCGCTGGCTGCGGCTACTGACTTGCCGGACTGTGGCCACCTTAAAAAGGTAAGAGGAGCAGGTGGGCTAAGTCGTCGGAGTGTTCATCGAGTGGGTGAAAGACCGCAGAGAGGAGTTAGCACTGCTTCCTCAAGGCTTTGGTCGTGGCTTTTTTTTTTTTTTNTTTTTGGTTTCAGTTTCTTTGGATTGTTTTGTAAGTGAAGGCCGCCAGCTCGGAAACCTTCGTAGAGCGAGTCGCGCTTAGCCCGTGAGAAGAAACTTTCATCTCGTTGCCTCTCTTCTAGTCGAAGTCTCCCAGACAATTCCCAAAGACCAAACAAAACTACATCTCACAATAGCTGAAGTTCTCCTGGCGCTGCTGCTAATTTAATGTGGTTCACAGAGTTTTCAGTAATAATTGTGTGGGGACGGAAAAAGCCCTGTAAACCGCTTCTGGAGCAGAGGCTTTAGCAGAGCACTGTAACTTGTTTGTATTGCCTGCCTGACGGAGCAAAAAGTCGAAAAGCGATGAATGGCTTACTCATGATTGCTCTCCGAATACTCCACTCAGAGGCCAGATTTGTAAAGCTCTAAAGGGTCTTTCTAAAAGGTCACCAGCTGAGAGTTAGATAACAGTCCTCTTAGTTAAAAAAAAAAAATCCCCACTAGTTTATTTTCTTTGTGCCGGTGAAGTTTCAGCTGTACTTACATAGGTAGTCTTAATTGCTGTATCTCATATTTTGTTTAAAGGCAGACTTTTTATAGCTTCAGGAGTTCTTTCCTGTTGACACTGTTAGAACGTGCACATAAACAAACTGAACCAAGAAATCTTTAATAAACAAAACTGAGTTTGATGCTCTTGTGCACCAAGGTCACCCAAAGCTGCACTTGATAACAGCAATGTGTTTCCTGGTACATGCAACAGAAATATTGTTAAATGCGTGGAGAATATAAATCGTTAATTAAAAAAGAAGGAAGAGGAAAAAAAGTTGCAGCTTTGTAATTTAAGAAATTCCTTGTTCTTAAAAACTTAAATAAAAAATGCTGACAGAGGTCTTGAAGAGATAAGATGTGTGATATAAATTGTGATGTTAACTGTTTGAGATCTGAGCAGTATATATAATCATTCCTCTTCTCATTCCTGTGAGGCAAGAAAATATCAAGCCTGTTTTGCAAGTTGCTGTCTTACTCTTGTTACTTGCCTAAATTGTATCATAACTCATAGCTAACTTGGAATAATGGGCCTTGAGTTGGCATCTTTCTGGTTATTTTACTCTAATGGTTTGGCATTGCTGTTACCTTTCTTTAACTTTTGTATCAAAATGGGTTAAAAATCCATTTTATTGTAAATCTTAGAAATTATAATCAAATATGACTTGTTCCCTCTCTGTGGTTGAGTGATATGCAAAGCCAAAATCTGTTTTAAAGCCTCTGGTTATTGTCAGAACATGCCTTCTTACATGCTGTGATCAGAATTTGGGGAATGTGAGGCCGTATGGACAGCCCTACTGAGACAGATCAAAACTCCACCTGTCAGAGAAAAAATTACCCAGGAGAGAACCTGAAAGCCAAAATAATATATGTTCATGTTTTCGTGAAGTTCTGACGCTTGCAGTTTAGAGACTTTCTGAGTTTCTTTTTGTTTAGGAATCATCAGTGGATTTTTATTCCCAAGCTTATATGTAAATTTCTGGCATCCACGGTGTTCTGTGACAAGGAATTGCACGGTTTAGCTGCCCTTCGTGTGAATAGTTGTGTCCAGGTGTTAATTTTGAACCTGGCTACAGAACTGTCTTTATCAGGTGCTCCTTAGCACTTAAGTTGGAAGTATTAATGAGTAAATAATATCTACCTCCTCTCTCATCACCACTTGTGACCTTGGCTGTATTTTCCTAACTCCCTTCCCCTTGTTCTCTCTCATGGGATGTTCGCTCATATGAGATCATGTTCTCTGTAAGACATATATGTTAAGACTTTACAAATATCGATTTTATTTAGATCATAATATATTTAAATAAACAATAAGGATTATGAATGTTGTGCAGACAAAATTGCATACTATTTTTCAGTAGTTTATTATACGCAGATAATAATGTTTCGACATTGTTATGTTAATAAATGCTTTATGGAAAGAAGCTGGCATTGGAGCACGTGACAGAATATTTGACATCGTCAGATTTTGCACTTATCAGTGAGGCAGCTAAAACAGAGTATAAGTATTTAAAAACAATCCTACAGCAACCTAATGCAAAATGAATCAAGGAGTTCTCATGTGTGTTCTTGACAGCTGATTGCATCTCAAGTTTTCATTTAAAGCCCTTGATGGATACACTTCAAAGCCTCCCACAGTTTCACTGAACTGTGTAAAACCTTTGTAGCTTGCTGTTGCATAATTTGCTCCAGCAAGCTGTAGTGTTGTATACTTCTGCATTTGCTGGTTGCCCGTTTAAAGGATGTCTTCCTGTTAAATTTATAGCTTGAAAAAATACCAAGCCAAGTTAAAATAGCTTCAGAACCCAGTGTGGAATTTTATTTTCACCTTTTTTTAAAACTCTTTTGTTTACAGTATTTGGCCTCTTGAGCCGCTGTAGTTACCGCCTTGGCCAAGGTCACTTGAATGCTTACCATTTGTAAGCTTGGTCGAGAAGAGCAGTGCAATTAACTAAGAACTGGCTGCTACTTGGGAAAATCGTTCAGCAGAAGTGAAGGCAGTCATGGGAGGAATTCATTATGGGAACATGCTTGTACTGTTTATTCAAACATCATCAAAGCTGTTCCTGACTGATTACATTTCTGTGTTTTGTTTTCTGGACTGCACTTTCTTGATGCATTTAAAAGTTTGAATTCTTATAAATCAAACACCTTGGTTATACTGTTCTGAATTGTGTGTGTATATATGCTTTAGAGTAACACTGGGGCTGGGTGGGCTGTGGATTTGAAGAGCAATGTAATGTATATGAAGCTATAAAGGTGAGCACAGGGAGAAGAAAACAGTCAGACTTACATTACAGAAACAAGTGAATTCAAGCAAGAAGATCTGAAAATAGGAGATCCCAGTATATACAGTATATACAACAGTAATTATATCTAATGCTCCACGTTATGTCTTATTTGTACGCTTCAGCTATTGCTGATGATTTCTTGCGTATAGTTTGTTGCCTGCATTCAGGGATTGCTGTTTAGGGTTGTTTGGTTTTTTGCTGGCCCCTGCAATTTTAATTTAGTGAATAGAGAATTCATAATGTACACGGCTGGTGTGCCAGCTATTTCAAGACATCACTTTAATTGCAGGGGATGTAAACTTTTCAAACCATGGTAATATGAAAAAGAAAAAGTTGCTATAGCAACTCTTTAAGAAAAGTGTACATCTTCACGAGCTTTTTAGTCAGAACAATACACTTGAAACCTTGCTTGTGCAGAAGATTAGGCAATTGGTGCATTGATTGATTTGGATGGGTAGCGTATAGTTGGCTGTTAAAAAGTTCTGAAGAAGTCTAAAAGATTAAATATCCAGGGCTGTTTCTCCTTGACTTTTGTCTGTGCTTAGGAGTGGATTGAACTGGAGTGTCATAGCTGCTAGTGAATACCATTTGGGTAGTAAGTTAAAGATTTAGTGTAGTGTACAAAGTACAGTTGGATTCCTGAACTTTCCACATGACTGAAAACTTGTGGGAAAAAATATTTCTATTTGGACCAGTGAGATATGTTTGAAATGAGTTTTCTCTTACTCACTGCCTGTTGGTATCACAATGCCAAAGTGCATTGATGTCCTCAGATATAAGAATGAATTGTGTGTCAAACCCTGGTGTTTGGCAGGGCTTAGGTGACATTAACCAGGGGTTTAGAGCTGCTGTGGGATAGCAGTTTTCACCGATGTTCGAAATTGAGAAGTTTGGGTTTTCTTCTGGGGTGTGTGTATATTTGTTTTTTAAAAATAGAATGGGGGGAGGACCTTCTAGAGAACAACTGGCACCTTTAATTAAGTGCTGCACTTGAGAGAGGAGACCAGAAGCAGGAGGCCAGGCTTCAGGAACTGAAGAAAAATCTGTCTAGAAAGCAGTCTGTTTGCAAGATGGAAGGAGTGTTCTTCACTCATTCACACTTATCCCAGAGTGTTTCAGAGAGAAGTTGAAGCAATATGTGCGTATTTGTTCTGCCAACTGCTGCAGAGTAATTGCGTTGCAAACTTCAGAAGAGCTGTAGACAATTTAGCTACTCATGTGGAAAGAGAAGATCTTTGTAATGTCATATTAATAATCATGCAGTGTTTAAAGGGGTCAGTAGCAGTTCTGGAAGCTAGAGCAGTATTCCTGATGGTGTTCCAGATGTATGAAAGTTGCCAATAAGTTTGGTGCATCCAACCTGTAGCTCCTATTTGACAGCCCTTGCTTTGCAGGCCATTCAGATTGTGACTAGAAGTGGGACACTGACTGCATTAACTGACCTGCTGGCAGCCCCTGGGGAGACAGCATGGATGGATATTGCAAAGATGAAGGGTCACAGTCCCTAAGTGCAGAAAATACAACATGTTTGCAAATGTCATTGTTACTGTATGTACACTGATGAAGTGCATCATGTGTATTGTCAAAACATTAACTATATGGATAGCTTTATATCTGTTCAGATTTTGCATCTCTTGCTTAATGCAACAATGATACATTATGCATTCTCTTTTGTGACAAATTTGTTATCAGTTTTATAGTTTCCAAGAATGCTGAGAAATTTGTTTAAATGAACACTTCCAAATCTGGTCTAAGTGTATAGAAACAAGTTTTGTAGCCCTCTGACATCAGCAAATATGAATTTATGACTGTATAAAAATAAATTTCATATATTTGTCTCAATATTGACAGGGAACATAAAAATATTGCAGGTTTTATAGTATGTAATTTCACTCTTAGGAGATGTGTAAGAAGCAAACATGGGCACACAAACTGCTTATGAAAAGCTTTTCATGCTTGACATTTTCTAGAAGCCTAATTTAAGTTGCCATTGTCCTGGTTGTTCAAGCTAGGGGAAGGGATAGTAATCATGTGCAAGAGAAGACAAATAATTTTTAATTAAAAGCCTAAATTAGGACATGACTGAGTGTATTAAAAAAACAAACTGAGAAACAAAACCAAGAAACAACCATGCAAAAAACCAACCCTACCAAACAAACATTCGAGAACAAACCACGACCTTCCAGCAAACTCATAATCTTTTCTTTCTTTTTAACCAGTTACCAGCTGGGCCAAGACAACCGATGCAAATTTATCCAACTCTTTAAACTCTTTAAATGGTTTGACCTTCATGAGAATTCTGGATGCAAGAGTGGGCGGCAGTATCGAGGGCCTTCAAAACTTGAACTCTGGGACCCTGAGAGATCTCTCATTGCCTGAGTATGGACCTGGCCAGCTGTCCAGTGCTTTAGAAGATTGTCATAGCCTTAAATCAGTGGATTCTGGTATTCCAACTCTAGAAATAGGAAATCCAGAGCCTGTTCACTGCAGTGTGTTGAATGTGAAAAGAAAGCAATCAGAACCTGAACTCGTGCCTGACAGGGCTTTTCAGGGCGCATGCACACTGCCACCGTATGTGCCTCCACATTCCTTGACTGCTGAGCATGACCATGCTGTGCGAAAATCCTCGACTTTCCCAAGAACTGGGTATGACACTGTCAAACTTTATAGTCCAACCTCAAAAACTCTAAATCGAAGTGATGATATTTCTGTTTGTAGTGTGTCTAGTCTTAGCACAGAACTGTCAACAACTTTATCAGTTAGCAATGAAGACATTTTGGACTTTGTGGTCACAAGCAGTTCAAGTGCAATTGTGGATCTTGAGACCGACGAGGCGCACTTTTCAGATGTTACATTGAATTCCACTAAAGAGAGCAATGACCAGAGCCAGCAGCAGTATTGTCACGAGACAGACGTGGACAGTAAACGGAAAATACTGGGACCTTTTACAAGCTTCTTTGCCAGGTAATGTTTCCATAAAATATATTTTAACAGCTTATGTAAGATCTTAGGAGAAAGGTCTTGTTTGTTATTGTACTTTTGTTTGTGTAATAGCGTGCTGTTTTAATTTAGATTGGTATTAGCATATTTTTTCTGTTATGAGTAAATAGGCAAATATTGCTGGGGACTAAGGCTCTGCGTCCTGCTCTATATTATGTTTATGTTGTATGGAAGCATCTTAAATCTTGGAATATTCCTTCTACACTGCAATAAAAGGATTTCTGAACAAGGTCTTTTTTTCTGAACAGTGGCTTCTCCAGTGATATCTTTTGTGATTTTGGCCAAGGTCCTTAGTCTTGTGTCACATAAATAGATAAATATAGGTAGCATCCATACCTGTATTAAAGAGGTTTGACAGCTGAGGATTCCTAAATAGTTTAGTAGCTATGCAATATTTTATTGATCATTCTAAGGGTTTGAAGCTTAAAATACAAATACTTTACAAACACTTGATGTGACTACTCCTATGTTTCCAAATCTGTTACTCTTTTTTTCCTTAACCATTTCCTTAATTTTTGTAAGGAATGAAAACATCTGACATTGTGTCATCCACTTGTTGAAATGATAGCATTGGCCATCCAACGCAGTTTCCAAACGTGGCCCTTGTATGAACGATAAGGTTCTACATGCAGATACCCCAGGGAAGTAGGGAATGAAGAAAGGGACTAATCTGCTTTTGGCGGGTTGACTTGTTTGCTGGTGGGTTCTTTTTTTAAAGATATGTAAGGCCTTCATAATGTCTCTTACTTTTAAGTTAGGATATTTGAAATGTGATATATTTTAGAGAAATTTTTTTAGAAAGAAATTTTAGACATCCAGCAGAGCTGGCTGTATATAACCTGTTTTGCGCATGGCTTCAGCTAATCTATTTTTCCTCATGCAATTTTTTTTGTGTGAGACAAGTAGGCTAATAAAATACATCAAGAATTGGTAAACATCATTCTTTGAAAGGCTGCCTTATTTGCAAAGCTTAAGAGAATCAGTTTGTTTAGACCTTCTAAACTGGCTGAAGCCTTTGTTGAGTTTTATTCTTAGGTTAAAGTACTGTGCAGCAGAGTGCCAGTCATCAGTCATGTTTGAGGTGCTGATACTTTTGTGGACCCTTGTCTGTTTGTTGCCATGGAACCAGACTTAATTCTGAAGCAGGAGGCTTCTCAGCACTTCAAAGCATGAACTTTTGTTACTCATTCTGGTAGCACAACTGCTACTCAAACAAATGCTGTCCTTCAGCTAGGAGGGAGCACAATGGAACAGGCACATTTAGACCCTGATCAGAGTAGGATGTTTAACCGCTTCTCATCTTTTCTTATCCACCAAAGCAAAGCCATCTGTCCAAATTCTGTTCTAGTGTAGTCTGTGGAGGTTTTACCAGAAACTGTAGTACTCACTAGATTGAGCTTTTTAACCTGAATCTTTGCAGGTACATTGAATGCCAGGAAACAAAGGCTGTCATTATTGCCTTTTAAATGGAGAACAGATAATTTTGGTCACTGGGTGATGTAATTGTAAGAATATGAGGATTAAGTTGAAACTAGGTGATTGGCTTTGAAGTTCCAAGTGCTCCAGGTGTAACCTGACCTTGAATATCCTTCTCTTTGGCATCCACTTCCTGCTCTGTTTTGGAAACAAGAGTTGCCCACTTTTTGTCTGTACTTGCACACCACACCTCCATATTTTAGGCATCTGTCTCATGTCATGAGACCTGGTGGTGAGTTTCACAGGTATTGAACAGACAGGGAGCCTTGGAGGTGTTCTGTGCCACAGGGAGTACTATCTATATTTATGCTGTCAGCACTGTTAAGGTTCAAAACATACTGTTGCTAGTTTTTGTTGGTATTTGTAATCTGCCATACATTGGGTTGAAAACTCCCTGTTCTCTGGAGTTCCTGTGGGCTCCTTGGATTCCCAGGGCTTAAACCAGTACTGAAGTAAATGAACCTGGGCCTTGCAGTGTATTGTTTGAAAGTAGCTGCTTTCTAGAGGCCTTCCTACCCATCTCACCCTATGGTCTGTACTGGAGTTTGTGTGCAGTGTGAGATGAAGAGGAGGTGTTTTGATGAGTATTGTTAAAAACCAGCTTGCTGAGAGGGAGCTTGCTGAAGCAGTTTGTTAAAAGTGCTGCAGTGGTGGGTATAAACAAAGTTTCAGAAAGGAGTGTGTTCTTAGCATTGCACTCTGTGCTGAAAGGAGTTTCAGTTGAGATTCAGTCTCGCAGGTTAAGTGCATAAACTTCACTCTAGAGAACCAAGGGTGAATCATGGCAGGAGAAAGGCAAATTGCCTTGGCTTTGGTCAGTGGCTGGCACACTTGTGTACAACATGGAGGAATAAGCCTTGAGTGTTTTGTACACAGCCTTCCAGCACCCAGTGGTCATGGGGTAGGGCTGCAATGCAGGGACTCAGCCTTAATCTGCAGGTTTAGCTCTTTGAGGGCTTCTCTGGGTAATAGGATATAGGTTTGAACCACTGAGTGTGAAGATGAGTCAGCTTAATTTTTTGCTCAGGTTACTGATATTTGGTAAAAGGGAGAAACCTTGCTTCTTGAAATAGCACCTGTGCTTGTCTTGAACCCCATCTGGCCTCCGAGGGTGTGTTAGTTTCTCTGATCTTATCAACAGTAAATTTGGCCTTGACATGTCAGTTAAGATTTGTGTCTGCCTGTAGAGATAATACTGACGATAATTAGATGCCTCCAGTGCTTCATCACATGTGCTTAAGCTACTTACATATCAGTTAGGGGTAGATCTTCTGCAGTATCAAGAAAATGCTTAGAGAAGTACTTGCTTTAGAATATGGCACTCTGTGCATTTATTTTTCCCTTTTGAGACTATATGCATATGTGCATGTGTACTGTGCACAAGGCTGCATGTTCCATGTCAGTTTTGTGGTGTGTTATGAAGTGTTGGTTTGAGACTGCATTTACAAAACGAGTTGTAGAAGATACCAAAGAAAAGGGAACCCTGTTGGCTCATTTCCTTCAGTCCTGGCACCTTCAAAATCACTTGAGAATGGAGTGCTCCTGCCCTGCCTTCTTGAGCACTATGGTGAAGAGAGTTTCTCTGGCTCAGTTTGTTTCTTCAGCAGTTTGAGTATCCAAAAGGTCTGGTTGTTTCCTCAGGCTGTTGGATGCCGCTTTGGGTGTGGGCAGGAAGATCCAAAGTGAGAAAGAGGCAGCTTTCTTGCTTACACACAGCTTTCCTCTTGAAAGAGCTTAAAGCACCACAGCTACGGTTCTCTCATTAGGCTCCAGGTTGGTGTATGAAAATGGATTATTTCTTCTGAAAGCAGCTATAATGCTGACTGTTGACAAAAAACCTGATATGTTGGTTGTTTGTAAGTGTCACTTGTACTTGTATCAGCTTTAAAAGTCCAGAGGTCTTTCACGTAAGCATGAGTTGGAATTAATTTCCTTCATTTGAATATATGCAGGAAGTTCGTTTGAAAAGTAGTGTGAGCAAATAACTGGGTGGGAGACTAAAGAGTCGGTGGCTTGTCTGTTGCTTTGCCTTATTGACGCGGAGTAGTGTGGGTTAATGAGTTTTACCTTTGGACTGTACTTCTGTACAGTACTGCTGAAACTTTTAAAATGTGTGGGTCTTAAACAGTTTTGCTGAATTTGGACTGTTGTGATCTTACTGCAGAAGTTGCACTTTTCATTTATCATTTTCAATTATCATTTTGGAGACTGAGAATGAGGATTTTCAGGGTTACATGGAGAATGACCATAAAGGGATTAGGACTATGTATAGTTAAATAATAAGCTATGCAGTTTGTTTCATTTTAATGGATTACAAGCAGTATAAGTCTTTACTTAGTCCACTGCATGAATATTGTCTGTTTTCCCAGGAATCTGGATCTTCTTTCTTTTCCGGCTACTCCTAGAAGTTTCTGATCCAAGTGGTCTAAGTATTTGGATCTCAGGAAACCTCTCAGGACCATAGAGCCTACACATGAAATAAAGGGCTTTAAGAAGAATGTTACATTGTACTATTTGCAAAGAATCTCTGCATTTCTGGGAGAAAGCTTCTGGAGCAGGATTGGCATCCTATACCATACATAGAAGCATATACCTAGTCCAGGCTGTGACCTTACTTGTAATCTGATAAGAAAAAGATCCTTAATTTTAAAATAGTAGCTACTGGTTTCAGTGTTAAGTCTGAAATCATGTGAATTTAATATGTTTATATCACATATGTACATAAATGTTTTGAGATTACTGGTCACACATAATTTGTAATTCTGCATTTAGGAATTAGGTCCATTGATGGTGTAGATCAGTCATCTGTGTTAATGAATAGACCCTTTCATAATGCTGTTTGTTGCTTTTAATGAGAGGACAGCTTATTGTACTTCTCTAATTTTGGTGCTAAAAGGAAGGTAGAATGACAAGGAGCATTGTAGTGTTGATTTCCTGCTTTCATGTCTCCAAAAATGGGAATTCACTGACCACAGGAAGGAAGGAAAATTATGAAAATATTTGCAATTGACTAATCTGAGATATTAGATATGATGTTTTCTCCTCTTCCATGCAAGTTTCTGTTCAATGACGCCTCTTACGGTATTGTCTGTTCAGGAGACAGGCTGAGAACAGGACTGAAGTGTGTAGGAGAAGCAGAGGAGGAAGAGCTGGATGCACTGTGAGGGCAGATACAAGTTCACTGCTTCTAACCACAAATGAACAAAACCAAACTGAGCTGCAGGTGGAGTTGTCCAGAAGCTGATGGGAAGGACTCCAGAAACCAGGCCTCTGATGGAGGGAGCCTGCATGGCCACCCAGCACAGGCTGCTTCCCTGCCCTGCCATGGGCTGGGCTCCCAAATGCTGTAAGTGCCTGGCCCCACAGGATTCACTGACCTGTCAGAGGGAAGAGAATAATTTGGTGGCAGTTTTGTCCTTCCCTTTTGTCCCTTCCTCTCTTCCCTGCTACTTTATCTGGGTGCATTTCTAGCATTGTTGTCAATAACAGGCAGCTAAAAGGGCAGGGAAGAGAGGAGGGTAAACAAGCTCATGCTTTAGTGGTGTGGGAAGCAGCATAGGCGCTGAGGATCTGTTTAACAGAGGATGCTGGCAGTATTTCCACAGTCCGTGAGGCATTCAGGTATGCTCATCTGAGAGGTGCTTCAGTCTGCACAGTGTGGTTTTGGATAGTTCATATTTGAAAGCCACTCTGTCTGCTTGAACTGACAGACTAAAGGTCTTCTCCCCACCTGTACTTACTACTATAGCCCTGTGTGAAACAAAAGAAAAGCTGCAGTGTTTTCTGAAATAAACATTCTCTCTCAAAGCAGATCTTCCACAGGTGAAAAGTTGGAATTCTACAAAGATAACAGCCTTTGCTTTTGGTAGAGATTGAAAATTGTATGATACAGTGTTGGGGCTCACCCCCCTGCTCCCCCTGTGGGGACGCATGGCGGGGCACGGGGTTCCTTGGACCCCTGCTCTCAGGTCACACGTTCTCGCATTCTGTTGGCTATTGGATATTTTGTGTGGCCTGGGCTGGGAAACTGCGGGGGTTTTTCCCAGAGGTCTCAGTCTGTGCCTGGTGACCGGCCATGCTGGCTGGAGGAGAAATAAAGATCAAATGAACACCTATGAAGTATCGCGTCCCTGGTTCTTCCGTGGGCCAAAGCTGTTTTCAGAAGCTGCACCGGACTGCAACAATACAGTTTTCAGAATTCCTGTCTTCTTATTCAGAGTATGAAGTTTTGAACTTTGTCATGTGGCCTGTTCTCCACTAGGTGTTGAACTGAAACTGTCTAAATTAATTGCAATCCTTATTTTCCCTTTATGTGTGGGATAATGCAACTCTTTACAATTACACTTCTTTTAGTTCTGCCTTAAACTTTTCACTAAATTTTGAGATGTGGCTCTTTAGAATAAAGGGAAGTTGCTTTTGTAGACTAAAATTTAGTTTTGCTTTTGAGTAACCGGAAACAGTTTTGCACATACAAGACTTTAAACAAAGAGACTTGTTGAAGTTATTGTTCATTATGGAAGCTAAATGAGAATCTGCTCAGTGGTACTTTGAGTTTTGGAGTTTTTTTAGTAATAGTACAAAACTGTGCAATAAGTGAGGATTTAATGTGGTCTGATTGTTACTTAAAAGCAGGTAAAACATGTATGTTTCTTTTCTCGTGGCTGGTGGGAAGCATTACAGAAGTCTGATACTGGCTGGTGAATGAGATCTGTAGCATAGATGGGTGTTGTATGTTGCTTGCAGCATTGTTTCCCCCATCCTCCCTTCCCCTGTGGGGCCACAAGTCCTGCCAGCAAACCTGCTCCAGCATGGGCTCCTCCTTCCAAGGGGCCACTGGTGCTGCCAGGAGCCTGCTCCTGTTCTCACAGGGTCACAGTCTCCTTTAGGCACATCCATCTGCTCTGCTGTGGGGTCCACTATGGGCTGCAAGTGGATCTCTGCTCTGTTCTGGACCTTCGTGGGCTGCAGGGGCACAGCTGCCTCACCGTGAGCTGCACCAGGGACTGCAGGGGAATCTCTGCTTGGGTGCCTGAAGCACCATCTCCCCCTCCTTCTGCACTGACCTTGGTGTCTGCAGGGCTGTTGCTCTCAAACAATTTTGCTCCTCTCTTTTGACTGCTGCTGTGCAGCAATTTTTTTTCCCTTCTTAACTGTTTTTCTGGAGGAGCTACCACTCTCTCCATTGGACTCGGCCTTGGCCAGAAGCAGGTCCGTCTTAGAGCCAGCTGGCATTGGCTCTGTTGCACATGGGGGAACCCTCTGACAGCTTCTCACAGTGGCCCCCCCTTGTAGCCCCCACTACTGAAACCTTGCCATGCAAACCCAATACAGCACTGCACACACCTGTTTTTGAATAGAAAGAGTGAGAACTACGTTTCTCACAGATGTAAATGAGACTTTAGGAGCTAATTCAGATTAATGAAATTAAGGTCTGTTTTCGTTCTGATTAATTGTCTATATGAAGGTTTAGTGAATGGGTGGGTTAGATGGTCTTTGTTTCTTCATTTAATTTGCAAAAGCTTTCCTGATGTTTTCCTTTGTTAAAAGGAGCTGTGAGAAGTAGATGACATGGGAATTGGAGAATATAATCAAAATTACTGCTGTGTGATGCTCTATCTCTGTCTCCATCTGATCAAAGTACTGTTTAATGTTCAGCTGACTTCTTTTTCCCTGAAAAATCCAGTGAGCAAGGTTAGAAAATTAGATGGAATAAACATAATTTCTGCTCCTTGATGTTTTTATTTATACTGTCTCCCTTCCTGTGTTACATAATCTGTGGAGAGCTGGAGTCAGTATTAACTTTGGTTTTAAACACATGTAAAAAAGCTCAAATAAGATGGTCTGTTGAAGAAGTTTTCATTCTTATGTAGAGTTTTATTAACATAAATGGTATATGGAAACCATGAATTTTTTGAATCCATTCCTTATTTGTGTTAAGCCTCTTTAATCATTGAATTTAGCCTTTTTAGTCATTGAATGCCTCCAAAGTTCTCCAGCCATACCATAAGAATAATAAAGAAAAAACCTACAGTAAATATTAAGGTCATTCACACTTTAGAGCTGACAGAATAAACGTAAGAACTTGGCAACATCTGAAGGTAGGACAAGGCATGTACCTGGTGCTTGGACTCCCCTTTGTGAGCAGGAGCCTTCCACGAGTGTGGAATCACAGAGCGGTTCAGGTCAGGAGGGATTTCTGGAGTGCTGTGTGTAAGCCCCTGCTTGGTGCAGGGCTGGCTTCAGCACCAGAGCATGTTCCTCAGGACCCTGTGCAGTTGTTGTGGGCACATCCAAGCTTGGACTTGACCTCTCTAGACTGTGCAATTCACTTAGGATTTATCTTCTTCAAGGATTTATCTTCTACCACTGTGGTTTTTTCTCTCTCCCCTTTTATGCATTTGAAACTTGCCTTGCAGCAGCTTGCTGCTTTGCCTCTTGGATTTTATTCCTCACTGCATCTCTGAGGATGGTCATCCAGGCTAAATGAAAACCTTTCTTAGCATCCCTGCTTGTATGTTGTAGGCCTCAGCATCCAGCCATCATAGTGATCATCCACTGGACTTCCTCCAGTTTTTGATCTCTTTGTTGTAGTCCATGGGCCCCACACTAGATACAGATATAACCTTGTAGGTACCAGGCAGAGCTTTTATTCACTTTTTGCTTTTGATGTTAATGCAAACAGGTTCATATTTAATTGCTGTTGTTGCAAGGTCTTACAGTTTACTCGGGTTCAGCTTTTTGCTTAGGACCACATTTCATGTATTCTGTTTTTTTTATTTGTGTGGTAATAGTGCTTCAAATCAATGAAGAAATATACTTTCAGATTTTAGGAATGGAATTTTCAATTATTCTGGTAACACGAGGAGAACTGGGAATTTGGCCAGCTAGAAAAGGATCGTTAATTATAGCTGGTTGATGCTAACATATTAGTTTGAAATTGGACCCAAGTGTTGATTTTGTATGACAGTCCTAACTTGCTGAAACTCCAGTTTCTGAGAATTCTGCAGTATTTGCATGGTAGACCAGCACTGTGCATTATCCATGTGCAAAATAGTTCTTGGCTTGCTGCAACCAGTCCTAACAGCTAAACTTGCAGGGTCCTGCCCAATTTATCTTTGCACATCTTGGACACTTCAATGCAGTCATCACTGCTTTGTTCCCCTGTAAAATGAGGGGAACCTGCAAGAAAAAAAGATAAATGCAGAATATTGTAGTTTTGATAAATAGTTTAATGAACTCTACTCTTTTTTCCAGAAATATAGAGGAACTTCCAAGTTGCCCTATTGCAAGATATCAGGTGTCCTGTACTGCTAACTTACATTATATTACTGTTTCTCTCTACTGTGGAAGTCTTTTTTTTTTCCAGACCTGCAGGTATCTGTTACACTGTGAAGTGTTATTGTTCTTGATTCTTACTGGACATACTGGAATGTCAGTGGTTGGAAAACTTTGTTTATAAAATGTGGCAGGAATTTATAAAATGTAGTTCTGTGATTAGTTACCTCTTTCATAGGTAGGTAAACTTGCAGGCTGTCTGGCTCTATTTCTATTGATTTGTTTACCCATAAACCAAGCATTGTTCTTCCTTTAGTCTGACCTTTGGCAATCTCCCAGAGATAAAATTCTGCAAACCCTGCTTTTGTATGTAATTTTGGAATCTTATTCAAAGCATAACTTCAGACGTGTTTATGGAGGTTCTTCACCATAGCCAAAGTATTTGAACTTTTTTGATGGTGTTCTGTCTGTTGGTTGTTTTGTTATATAGGTTGACTGAAAGGTGATTTGGGTTTGTGAGGAGGGAATGTAAGAGCTGGCATTCACTGCATCTAGTGAATTATTTCCAGAAACCAGTGTTACTGGGTCATAGCTACCGATTTTTGGCTTTTACCTTTGGAGAATGTAGATTTAGGGCATTTCAGGAGACTTTGGTGGGTCTCCTAACAAGAATGCCTTCTCAAGTCCATCAGTTCTCTAGTCATCATGATTTATGTGTCAGTTTTGTTCCTCCACTAGTCAGGTAACAAAATTTCCTTTGATAGAATATGTTGCTGGGTTTTCCAGATTTGTTTTCTCAGTCTCTGGAAATTGTTTAAGTGAGCGAATTGGGAACATCTAGAAGTGAGAATAATTTCTTCTGTTTACTGATAAGTTGCAAAACTTACAATTAGTACAGAATAGAAAAGATCAGTGGAGGATGAGAAGAAAACAATGTTGTTGTACCTTTTGACTAAATTCCATAGTAGAATGTTTCCTAGATAGTATTAATTGAATTAATACCACATCAGATCAGGTGGCTGGACACTTTTGATGACAATGCAGCAAATACTTAATAAAATTTATCTTAATACATTTTTTGCTTAATAGGTACCCTATGTTATTTAAAATGTCTTGTTTCATTGTAGTTTTCTGGATACCTTGTGGAATAATGTCTATGGAGACATCTCTTATAGTGCTTTTGTGCTCAGTGTGGGTTTACCTGGTTCTTATGATTAATATCTGCTTAGTTATCTAAAGTTTATACATGTACTTAGCCTTGGATAGGCCAAGAGGCTCAAGACCTTGGTGCTTTCTCCTTGTGTAGTTTAGAGTTATCAGGGAATTTTCAGGGTCTTCCTTCAGAAGCAGCTGAAATGAACTTTGACTTTGTTTCTTTCTTGCTTCTCAAGAACACATGCGAGTCTGATACTCATTTGACAAATTGTCTTTCAAGATAAAATTATTCTACAAAACTGAACCTTTTGAACTTTCTCCACTGTCCTTATTTTTCATCTGTTCTGCTCATGAGACTGGTAAGTCCTTCCAGTAGTTAATTTGCATGACTATTCCACTTGTTTTTTCTTCTGAAAATAACCTTAATTGAAAGACTAAAATTTGGAGCATGCATCTTGACAGGAGGAGATATTGTGTGTATTTTTAAAACTTGTAACAAAAATTTACTTGCATTTGCAAGTTGGTGCAAATAGTGTTGGTTAAGGCTTTTTAAGAAATTGCATCAATTTGCATGAACTGGGTCAGTTTCTAGACAATTTTTATAAATGCTTGTATACACCAACTTCCTTTTAGGAGTAAGGAAGCCATTTACTTGCAAATGTAATCTCTGTGCTAGGTCAGTGTTAGTCTACCACAAAGCAGCATATACCATCTCACTTTTCTATTGCTTCCAGTCATCATTCTGTGCTGCATGCCAGTAGTTTAAGTACTGTAGAACTTCATCTAAAGAGCCCTGGCAAAATAGTCACAGCAATACAGTTAAAATTCAGATTTTCCGAAGAACCCAAAGGCTCTAGTTGTGAAAACTCCTAAATCCTAAGCTCCTCTACCCTTTGTTTCAGGAAACTGGTGTATCTTGGGCATTCTGGTAAAAAAAAAAATACTGCGTGTTGCCTGGAACTCCAGGAATGTGTGACACCAACAGGTGTCAGTGGGTGTGTATGTGCCTGCCTTGCTCAGCTCCACCCTCTGACAGCTCCTGTGTGAGCCCATCCTTTTTTCCTGTTGTTTCAGTGACATGTGCCAGAGAAACAGCTCCTTGACTCTGGTGGTACCAAACTTCAGAGGCATCTGAATGGGCTCAGTGTTGAGCCTGCCTGGCTAGAGAAGACTTGGAGACTTTTCAGGAAGGAGCTTTACAGCCGACTTCAGGACTTGAAGTACACCGGCAACAGAAACCATGGCAGCACTGTCTCTGCTGCTTTAGTGGATAGGTTTGTAAGCTGAACAGGGGGGGACGTGGTGGAAAGGGATGACCTCTTAAGAGGTGACTTCACATAAGTGACTAACCTTGCTTGGGACAAAGCACAGCTGAAATGTGGAAAAATAAATAGCTGAATGCTTGTGGAGCTGCTGCTCTCAACTCCTCACAGGGCAGTAATTGTTGGCAGTTGTGTTGCAGACCTCCTGTCTTTTTGGAAAGAGAATTGGACAGAACTAGATAAACTTTCTGCTTCAGTGGTGATGCCAGACTTTTTTTAAAAGCAAAAGCTTGAAAATGCTCTTAACGGATGCAGTATGGATAGGTTTGACTTGATTACTTGTTATCGATGTGGTTCTAATACCTTTAGAACCACAGTTTTAAAATTTGGTTTAGGCTTCAGCCTGATCATGACAGGACACAAGGCTACATAAATAGTGGCAATATATACATGTGCAGTTTGTATATATGGCAGCTATTTTGTACATTTATTTCAGCAGTGCTTAGAGAACCAAAATGGAATTGTTTCTAATGTTTTATTAAAAAATAAGGTTTTCCTGACACTGCTAAACTTGCCTCTTGGTATTAACTTCCTCTTTTCCCCATAGAAAAGGCAGCTGGGCAGATCACTATGGATTGGTGATGCAATATCTGTATGTTCAAGCAAAAGATTGTTCCATCTCTGTCCTGTACCGCAGGATGTTCATTGTATCTAAAAATTAAATCTGAAGTTAGAATTAAATTCTCTTCAGGTAGGTAATCCCTCTCCACAGTTCAATTAAAGTAACAAGCTTAAACAGCTGTTTGGTGCCAAATGCTGTTTTTAGGGGACTGTGCAAAAGCAGTTTTCTAATTGAAATTTGATCTCAATTTAACTTCTGTGCTTGGCTTTTCTAAAAGAAGCAGCTGCAGACTCTTAGTGTAAAATAGTTAGCCCGTACAACAGGAATGCAGATGTAACCCATGACATTTTAATGACTCCACACTAATGAGACTGCAGACATCATGCATCATGTCAGATGTTCTTGTTAATATCCCTATTGTTAATCATCATGATGTGCTCTGATAGTTGTGAAGAGGACAGTGAGACTGAGATGATGATGAGCATGTGATTTTTCTTCAAGGCACGTCAGCCCTTCTTTCAAAGCATGTCAGCCCTTTTTTACATTCAAGATATCAAATTAATTTTTGTTATCTTAAAACACTTGTAATGAATCTTTGACATCTTTTACACCAGAATTTCTGAGCCCATCTTTGGAGTAAAGATCTGTTTGTTTAGGGTTTTATTTTGTTTTTTCAAGTAGGGAAGTTTTGCTTCTTGTTAACGTGTATTTTCCACTAGTAAGATCCCCTTAAGTTACCTTTAGCAAGGAATTTTTCTTAGTGAAATTGCTCAAAGTGAAACTGCTTAGTACTCTTCTTGAAAATCTGAGAGAGCTGTGTAAGAGTAGGAGGAAAGTAATTCCTTTTTGTGCTGTAGCAGCAGAAAAATGAAAGGTTTTGCTGTGAGTTGTTTGCTCTGACATATATATGGCAGAAACTTCCTCCTAAGGCAGTTGCATATTTTAAGGGTTTACTTTAAGTTCAGGAATCTCAAGTAGTGGCTTTATCAGGACCCTGTGGTGTTGTCCTGATTTATTGCAAAGCTCTGCAGAAATTGAACCAGAGAACATTCCTTAGTTGTTTTTTGTTTGGTTGGGGCTTTTTTCCCCTTAAGTTTTCTCAGAATAGGTGCAAATTAGGTGGCAACTCTTCTGGTCCTTCCATGCCATCCTGTCATATGTTACCTTTGGTGTGTTCCAGTCTGGGGCAGATCAGGGTTTAATGCTGTGTACCCTCAGTCAAACCAAGAGCAGGTTGTAGTTTGCTGTTCCACATCTGATTGTGCTGATTTGTGGCTGCTGATAATGTTAAGCCTTTGGGTGGTTTTGAGACTTTTTGGAGTTTGTAGTGTGTGGACACCAACCAAACACTAGGACTTAGTCTAGACAGAGGGTGGAGGAAAAGGAGAGTACAGAATGAAATTTGTATATTGCCCATACCTGCTGCTTTCAGTTCAATATATATATTTTAAATTAAAAGTGAACTGGAAATCCCTGACATAGTACAAAGGGAGGAAGAAATGCCTGGTGCCCTAGAATGTAGGGATAGAGAAGAGTGAGCTGAACAAGTGCTGTGCCATCTGCTAGATAAGCTGTAGAACAGACTATTTATTATGGTGCTGCCTCTACAGTGAAAGTAGATAGTTAGGATTGTGGAATTGAATTGAGAGGAAGTGTGTGAGATTGACTTTTCAGATTTAGTTCATCTTATGCAGGCACTTGCAGCAGAGAGCTGTTATGCTTTTATCATTCCAATTCATCTTTATTTTGCTCTGAGGGTAAAGACCTACTGCTGTTCTTAAAATCCCTCAGAGGAGACTGAGGGAATTGTTGCTTGTATATTCACTTGTGCTAGCAACCTCTAATGTGGATAGAGACAGAGAGAAAATTGCCTTTAGCTTTTGTGTTATTGCAGTGCTAATGAAGTGTGGTGAAAACCCTTTACTTGCAAAAGGATTTGAATGTGCACAGAGCTGTAACAGAGGTGTGCCTCCTTGCAGGGCTCTTCCAGTGTCCCTGATGCTAGAAGTTCTTGTTTTCTCTGAAGATGGTTTGTAGTCTGGAATTTGCTTGCTTCTGAAGTAGTAACAATCTGAAAAAAACCTCTTTTGCAAGAACAGCCAGTCTGCCTTACACTGTGTATCCTCACACGGTAGATTTTATGATGTTATTGCTGTCATGCTTTCCTTTTTAGTCTTAAATATATTTTAGAACTTGCTTGGTATTTCTCCATTTTAAATGGACTAAATAGATATACATATATAAATTAATCTATTGTCTGTCTGTTTGTTTTTATATTTTATTTCCCAGGTAGCTGTCTCAAATGATGATACATTTCCATTGAATGATGATACAAATCCATCATCTTGGGCTGTAGTTACCTTGTAATCTCTGCATAGCTGAAAGAGGTTTGGAGAAGTACAGTTACTGCTTAGCTTTGACATCAGTTTTAACTGACTTCCGTGGTTTCTATACATAAACACTTTGTTCTTATCTTTTAATATGATAATCTGTTCTTGGTTTGAATTTCAAGGTAACTGTACCCTTGTGATAGAGAAGCATGTGATAATTTGTATAAATACATGCATATTTAAGGATGGCAGTGAGTACTATTAACTTTATAATTTATTTCAGCACACTCTGACGTTATGACCTCAATTGTTTTCCACATATTAAACATATCTCTTGTATTCCAGCAATGTTATCTCTGTTGGTATAGCTATGATATTCTCACAAAGTGACCAGGAAAAACAACTTTTTAGTGCCTGGGTTGTTCCTGTTGCAGACATGTATTCAGCTCTTTTAGAACGTGAAGCTCAATATAGTTTTATTTCCCAAACTACCACACTTTATATGTAAGAAACAGTCTGTACTTGATGGGCTAACACACAGGGCGTTAAGGTGGTAACTGTAAGGAAAAGCAGTAATGTCAGAATGCAAGCATCTGTGGTTTGAAGGTGCTGGAGCTGCCTGCTGAGTGCAGTAGCAAAATTGCTTTTGTCTCAGTGGATTTTTTTTTTCCTTTAAATGAGGGAGCAAAAACTTATAGTCAGTTTCCAGATAAACCTACCTTGAGATGAATAAATAATGGAACTAACCTGGACATATTTGAATACCTGATAAACTACATAGAAAATTTGTTGCTTTAATAATGCAGGCATGCCTTGAGGGTAGAATATCTGTGCTCTTGGAGGAGCTGAGTGCTATCAAAAGCATGAAAACTGGTCTGTACTGCATGTCTGGTTTCGGAAAAAAGTAGTTGTGGTGCGAAGTTGCAAGTCTGGCAAATCCCTTTATGTTTAAAAACTAGCAATGTCAGTAAAATTAATCTAATTTTCAGTGGATTTATGTCTGGTTTTATGACTGTTCCTACAGTGTTTAAGCTAGTAAATATTAGACATTTCAGAGAGACTTCAGAATTAATGTGTTTTGATAGCTCTTTCTAAGCTTATTTAGGAAAAATAATCTTTTATGAAAGCAGATCGAATACAGGAAAAGGCTACTATGTTTCCAAGGCTTTTGTGATTTTTGGTAGTAATGTGTTGTAACAGGTGAGCAGAGCATGTTTGTGCAGCAAGAGGTTTAGTGTCTTAGTCTTTTTTAAAAAGAGTGAGGCTGAATGATCTACAGGAAGGCTAAAAAGGGGCATCTACTTTTAGAAAGTTGGAAAATGAACTTTTTTTATCTACTAAAAGTTATCATTTAACAAAGTCCATTGCCTGGTATGGTAATAATGCTGCATGATGTACCTTTTGAAGCTGGGAAACAGTGTCTGTCAGCACAACCACAAGAGGGGTTGGAATGTATGATTAGGAATACATAAGGTTAGCAAATGTTTATTCTTCTTTTCATTATAATTAATCAATCAACCCTTTTTCTTAATAAAACTTCTTTTGTTTTTAGGAATTTGTTTACCAGAAAGCAAAGTGCAAGATTTGAAAAACAAAATGATGTACGATGGAAGTTGTTTGGAAAAGTACCTCTTGGAGAAAACTTACAGAAAGACCCAAAGAAAATACAAAAGGTATTTGTTTAATTCTGTGTTAGGATTAATGGTAAGTGAAGAAGCCAGTTGAGTTTATGATCTGTTTATATGACTGTGCAGCCTTTTTGTTTGAGTTGCACACAATTTCAATACCAGAAAAGGCTCTTTGTTGAAATTTTACTTCTGTTACAACAGTGCTGTTCAGAAGAATGTGTTCTACTTGGTCATTACATTGAGTATGTGAGGTGTGAAGTGTGTCATAAGAGAATGAAAAAACCTAAGTGAAACTCACTTTTTTCCAACATTGTTGAAAGCAACATTTCAGAGAACTGGTTCTACTACAGATGAACCCAAGCTCTTGGCTGGTGAATCAGATGACTTGCCTTTCCAATGGAGAAAATCTTGTGAAATCCAGCTCTGTGGTTGGTAGTTTATGAGCTGCTCTTTCAGTGACAAGAAAACAGGCTCTTTCAATCTGTCTGGCTTGATCTGGGATTTTTGGATTGCAAGTAGTCTTTTTATGTGTTTGGAGCTTTTTTTGTATTTCAGTTGTCACTTCTTTGTTCAAACTGCTGTGGGAACAGTAATGTTTGCATGGAAAGAGACCATGTAGTAAAATTTCAAAACCAGCTGCTTTGTGTGAAATGCAAATGCTGATTTGAAGGACTGTGCTGCTTAATTCAGGGTAAAGTATTCTGGAAATCCATGTGTCATGTGACTGTTCTTAGCTGTAGTTAGGCTGATAAAGTGAAATTGAGGCAGCTTTTTGAACTTGTCACTGTACTCAACCATTCAGACTTTATCTACAGCTTGTCTTGACACAATTAATGGTTCTTAAGTGTTTACCAAAGATTTTTGATGACAAAATTGAAGAGGTTTTATAATTGCAGTACTCTGACACTGCAGTATATTTTATTGTAGTGCCTGTTCTTTAATAAATGAGTAGATAATTTATAACATGTTGTGGTTGTTGATGGTACTGTGAATATTTTTCCTTTACATCTGAACTACCTTACATTACAGCTTTGAATGGTTGTATTAAATTTGTTACAGAACAGTCACTATTAAATAATTATGTGGTATGACATGCAACCATTAGTGAGTTTCTGGCAAAATTGCAGTCTAAAACAATTGTCTTCAGTGCCTCTTGGATAACAATAACTAATCCTTCCTAAATGATTTGGTGCTTTTCTGAGATTATTTTTGGCATGTAGACTTTGAATCATGAGTAGTGCTGAATCATGAGCACTAATTGAACTTCACCAGCATCTAAAAGCACAGCCTGATTTAGGTGATCCCTCACCAAAACAATGGTCAGACAGGCTTTTTGAGCACTTAAAGCTTTCCTTAAGCCCTGTAAAAACTCTTGTGACAACACTCACTTGTTCAACAAGTGTATATACAACATAGCATCATACTATATTTTAACAATGGAGGAATTAAAATCACTCCAGCTAAGATGTTGCTTGTCCTGTTTTTAATGCTGAAAATATACGTGAGTATTAGTCTTCTGATGAAGAAGCCGTATTGGTATATGCTTAGGCTGATTGTTTTACTGGATAACCGAGAGCTTTTGTATAGTTTTTATCCAGTTATATGTTTTAAAACTTAAAAGCTGTCAGAATGAGTAATCTTGGAGAAGCTGGAACTGTATTTGCAATGGAGGTTTGCATCATTAATTTTTTATATCAGTTGTCTTCAGGAATTCTGCTTGAGCAGAACTGGTTATGCCAGTTGCTTTTGCAATTGATGTTTGAAAATTCACCAGAAGTCAAATGACAGCACCTCACTGAGAATAACCACCAAAGTTACATTCTCTTCTCTTCCAGGAGACTGTAGAACTGAGCTAGGCTTTGCAGCCACTGTTTCTTTTAGAAACTCTTTTCAAGATTGGCAAGCACGGAAGTTGTAAATACCACATATTTGCAACAACTTCTCTCCCCCCAGTTTTGTTAGTGAATGCTCTTCAAAAGAAATTCCTTAAAAAATTCAAGAATCAACGTAATATTTGGTTGTCTCCTCTCATGTGATCTGTCTTCACAGAACTTGTTTGCACATGGCCAGTCAAGATATTAAAGGAATAAGGCATATAGAGGTTTTGGCTATATCCTAGACATGCTACAGCTTTCTTCCCCAGTGAAATGAAATTACTTTTTTTTTCATAGTGTATTTATTTTAATTTTTTTTTCTGTAATAGCAGAATCCATTTTTAATCAATGAGTTTTGGGGGTTTTTTCCCTTCCAAGTGTGCTTTGACTTTATGAGGGTTGTACAATTTAGCTTTCACTATATGAATAACAGCTATGAATATGAATAACAGCTCAATGGAACATCTTCATTTTTTAAATTTCAATACTGGTAAAATTCAACACATATATCACTTGAGGCCTTTCCATAGCAATCTTTACTCAAAAATTCAGGTCTAAATATTTTATGATCTCATTTTCTGACATTCCATATTGGAATATTTAAAAATTTTAATGTCAGTTTCTTGATAATTTAAAAAACCCTATGATTTTTAACTTGGGGATTGTAATTTTTCCAAATGTTTTTCTGTAATAATTAGGATATGGCTATACGTGGGGGGGTCAACATTCCAGTCAGTTAATATCAGTTGTACTGAAGAGGCGCACTCTGCAGCACATGATAAAGTAAAAATGAGCTCTTGAAACAGGAAAATGAATTGCTTGGCTCACAGGTGATGCTTTGTTATGGCATGAAGAGTAAAGCTTATAACTTTACTGTAGGAAAAACTTTGTAAATTGAATTGGGTCAATTATAATTCAATTCAATCTTCATTTGATTTAAGCTATAATCCTAGTCGATGAAGTAAAGTGATTTTATCAGAGTCTCTTTTCTGGCTTGGATCTATTAGATGGAAAAGAGTTTCAAAGCAACAGCACCCAGCTAGAAATATGGAAAGAATTTACTACAACCCATGCTTTAGGCAGACAGTGATAAAATCTCCCATTATAAGCAGTGTGTTTTCTCCAGGTTAAAAAAAGCCCAGAGCAGAGCGAAGTCCCCAGACTGCTGATGTGTGGAGGTTCTCATGCAGCTCCATGTGCAGGAGCAGTGCGGGTGGAAGCTGTGCAGCGTGGGGAGCTGTGGCCTCGTGTTCTGCATCCGCACATCTGCAGCCTCTGCTGATGGCTGGCAGTGGCTAAAAATACGGAGCTTTTCTGAGCGTTTGCCTCCGCCGTGCCTTACTGCATTCACATGGTCCATTCGGGGCCTTGGGAAGGGGAAGTGGTTGGTTCAAGCTGGCTGCTGGTTCTGGCAGGTGCTAGAGCTACAGCTTTGGATAAAGCACTGTCTTCTGCTTGTACCGAATTTGTCTTTGGATAGCCTGGGTAAGTCATTGTGACTGATGGCTATAGCTGCCAATAGGGTGAGCGTTTGCACATAGACTTCACTGCCACTTTGAAGCTAGAAACTGTGTAGAGCATTTTTTCCTTTCTGCACAAGAAGTCCAAGGGTGTGAATGAGTCACTTCCTGTGGTCTCCACTGTTGGGTTCATTTCTATTTGTCAGCCTTCGGAAAGGCAGGATTTAGATCTGTGGGCCAGAGTTCCTTTTTTTAACAAGAAGCAGGGACAGTGTAAGAAGGTATAGGTACTGTGGTTAGTCTAACCTATGCTTATTATTGTTACATTCTCTGGAAATAAAGGTGTAGCTAACTTCCCCACTTGGGAATAATAACCCAAAACTTGCAAGTTGCCTTAATGCACTGCTCTTTCATGTCCTTCCTTCTGATCCAGTTACAAATACTTTTATTTTATTGCAATTGTATGTAAAGGGCATCTAATTTTTGTGGAGGTAAGTAAAAATAAGTAAATAAAGGAAACCTTTATCACTGGATAAAGCCCTAAGAAGTCTTTTCTTTTTCCCCAACAAGAACAGTACTAAATGAATCATTCAGTAATTCCAGTGAACTATATTACTCTACAAAGAGCGTGTTTCCTGTGTCCTGTCTTGAAAATTACCTGCCTCAAACAAAACTGCTATCATATTTAAACAGATAAAGCAGGAGCAGTAGCTTCCATTCACTCTAATTGAAAGGGTGATTTAATACTATGTCAGGGTGATTGTTCCTGAGTATTTTAATAATAAAAGAATTTAATATGACCCAGTCAGGTATCATAATATAGCAGAGTGTAGCTGACAAAGGGCTGCTTTTTATGCTGTTGGAAGTTCTTCCCATATGTTAACAACACGTGAAAGTAGAGAATATGTTACAAGCATCAGACTACTGGAAAACAGTAATCTTTGAGTATTGGTTTGAATAACTATGGCAAGCTACAAAGTGTTTTTGAAAGGAAGTGAGAGGTTTTTTTCCTCCTATTCCGGATTTAAAGCTTTTATTTTAGCTTTCTCGCTCTCTAAAATGCTTAGTAAATAGTGTGGCTCAAAAGCCCTGGAAGCTGGAGGGATCCTAAAGAGGTGTAGCAGGCAGCGTTGGAAGATAAGTATCTGCTTTCAGGAGTAAAGATACTAAATAGAAGTATAAGGTTGGTTAGTTGTTACTGCAGTTACAATGTCAGCTGCTGGTCTCTGCTGCAGAGTCTGTTTCAATGCTGGTGGTCTGTATCAATGCTGGGGGGAAGTGCAGTGACTTTGAAGTTGTTCTCTTTGTCTCAGTAGGGACAGTTACTTTGTAGCCCAAGTTGATACTTAGCATTAGCTGGAATATGAATTCTGATAGCACAAGATTATTTTTAAATGCAGGAAACCACAAATTCATGGAAAAATTATTTACTTTTGAGTATCAAGCACACAGCTCTTTCTAACCGCAAAATTTCAAGGCCAGAGATTATAACTTTTCAGGACAACTGATACATCAGTGGACGTTTGCTCTCATTTGTGTTAAATAAGAATCCATCATGCGACTGGTATTTGTGTGTCTCCCAGTGCTAATAGAAAGATACTTAAACACTTTCTTCTTTGTGTAGTCAGTAAGCTTTTTTCCACGTAGTAACCTTCCACTGGTAACACACAAGAGACTTTCAGATTCTCCCCCTCCTCTCATAGGTTTTTGAATGAAAATAGATGTCTATAGAGAGCAGATATGCAACCCCTAAATATGGTGGGACTGCCTATTCTAACTAGCGACTGGAACATTTCTGTTGCTGACATGTAAAATTGAGAAAGCTTTGCTAGACTTCATTGTGTTAAATTTTGTGTTAAGTTTAAGCAAGCTTCCAAGAAACCTGACCCAAATGTTTTCCTTGTTTGTCTTCCAGTTTATACATCTCAAACTTCATGTAAAATTAAAGAGTGGGCAGAGATACAGGTTTTGAAAGGCTAGCTCTTACCACGCTCTCTAGCAACAACAAACAAAGTTGATGTTCTTTAGCTCTGCAAAATGAATGGAGGTACTGTGTGTTACTGGAAACCCTGAACACATGGATGTAAGGATTTTGAAAAGCCAGACAGGTGCTTTTTCCTTAAGTGTCTTTCTGAAGGAAGACTAGGAAATGTTGTGTTCTCGTTCTCCTTCTCTCTCTGAGGACTCTGGGTCCTATTTTTTGCCTTGAATTTATTACAAATTTTTCATGCCTGTTAGTATTTCCACATAATTTTCTTATGCTCTATTGAGAAATTGTCACTTCAACATGACAAAGTTCAGTGGAAACAGGTTCATGAATAGTAAAGCCTAAAAATAGTCATTACTTTAAGCCACACTGTAAAGGTATGTTGCCCTCCTTCATATATTATATTTATATTTGTGTGTAGCTTTAAAAAGCTACAATTTCTTCTTGTCAAGACTGAACCTTAAGTTTTGAAGATGATTATATTCAGGAATATTTACATTTTGATGTAGTTTTTTTGTAAAATTAAACACAGAATGCACAAGGATCTACAAGACTGGACAAGTGATGAGAGACAATATGGAGCACACTGTCAGTATGAGTATGAAAGAAGCTTTTATTAGGCCTGTGAGAAATTGGCACCAGTAAGGGCTTCCAAGGTAATTTCAGGGATCAGAGCAGCAAACATGGATGCAAAAAACCACTCAGGCTTTGATGCAGTAGGCTTATTCCCTTGTTTTCCTGTAATTTCTAGGGGCAGACAAGCATAGAACTTTAAGAGGTCAGAGACCCTCAGAGATACCCAAATCTTGATGAGGAAGCAGAAGGGAAATTAGCAGAGAGATTTGAAAACAGGGGAGAAATAGAATATGGTTGAAAGTATCAAGTGAAGTAGCTTTCCCTACATTAGTTTGGTGTACGTTCCAGTAACAGTCATGGTGCTGAACACAAGTGTGCACGTACTTACCTACAAAGACAGCTGTTTGCAAACAAAAATAATGACTATGTGCTGTGGAGGGTACCTGAACAGCATAAAATACAAGTTGTTGTGCATTGCAAAGTAGGTGGCATTCCTGGGTGACTTTTACACTGCCTTGACAATTAAAAGTATTTGAGGTTGTTTTTGCAACTGATTTGAGAACCTGCAAGATGAAATATGATATTTCTGTGACTCCTTTGCTCTGTATCCTGGAGTTAACCTGGATTTTTGGCCATTTCAGAGTGCTGTCAGCATCAGGTTGATGTGGCATGAAGAGTCCTTTTATTTTTGTGTCTTGCTCAGAATGAGGGGAACAGTTCTGACACGACCTTCAGCCACACTAAGAGCGTGTTATTTGAGACTAGATAGGAAAGGTAAGTTTTCTTCTGCAACATCAGCACAAATGTGAAATGTCAGAAAAAGTTGCTGAGAGATTATTTGGAAGGGCATGATGCTGAGACTATACAGATAATTAAGGTGGAGAGGTCAGTGAGCAGGCATACAGATTAAGTAAAATTATGTTTTCACATGAAGTCCATATCCAATGAGATTCCAGTCCCTGGAAGTGATATTTATGGGATATGCTGAAAGCAAGCGTTGATAGTGTTTTATTCTGGCAGATGCTCACAAGAAAATAACAGTAAAATAAAACAACCATTTAGCTTGTATTTTCTTGCTCAGACATTTCCCAGATGCTTGTCCTGCTGGAGGCCTTTCTTGCAGATGTTTCCATTTGATTAATATTGCAGTGTACCACGTAGTGTCAGTACCTAGGGAAACTGTGCACGTTTGTATATGCTGATAAATTGTGTCCTTTGCAGTGTTCTAAGCAGGAGGGTGTTGGTTTTTTATTGTTACTGTGACTCATGTTGGAGTCACCCCTAACAGTACGCTGCACAATATGATTGAAGATCCTGCTTTTGACAGTAAAAACTGTTCTTAAAAAAAAAAGCTGTTCTCAATAAGCAACATGGTTCATGGTGTTCTTTGTCTCTGAGTACTTCAAATACTTTCCTTTCCTTTTTTTTTTTTTTTAATGAAGCATGTCACTCTATATAACCAAAAACCACTTAAATTATTTACATATAGTGCAAATGAAACGTGAACCCTGAGGGTGAG
The DNA here is from genome assembly GCA_013397175.1 of Platysteira castanea. Lineage (NCBI taxonomy): Eukaryota > Metazoa > Chordata > Aves > Passeriformes > Platysteira > Platysteira castanea. The sequence goes on from VYXC01005845.1 coordinate 414,156, forward strand.
AACCATCTGATACATAGCATGGTAAATGATTAGAGGCAACAGACCTCAGAACAGCCAAGTATTATTCTTTCTTGGAAGAACTAACCTGGCCTTATGCTTAGGTTTTAACTGTTCCTTAATCTAATCCCTCCATTGCTCAAAATATGATGATGTAAAATTATGTATATGGAAAAACTGTTAAAATTGTCCAGTGGCTGGAGCACAGGACTGTAAAACAGAGTATGTGACTTCTCATTCTTTTGCTTTACTCTTAACTTTCTGTAAGATGTATGGATTATTTTATTCATTTAACTTCAGTATGATTGTGTGGGATCACAGTTGCCAGCCCAGGTTCTATATCCCCTGTAATCAGAAAGGAAAAGTAGATGCTTCCCTGGGGAAGAGAGGCAGATTTCAGAGCACTTGAAATGATGCCTACAAATAGTGTGAGGTTTTCCTCACAACCTGGCCGTAATATCTTATATTTTACATTGCTTAGGCATTCCTAATTTGTAAAGTATGGAGCGGGAGAATACTGTGGTACTAAAGATGAGAAAGATGTCCTGGTGGAAGATAAAACTTCACATGTATAATGTTATTACAGTCAAATTCTGTTATGTCGTTGCTATCTTCTGTTCAGGTGTCCTTTCTTTAATGTAAGAGGATTAAATATATATGTATACATATCTAGAGAGAGCTGTGTAAAGCAAGTAGGGCTGATGGTTCTTGAACCATTAATTATTTGTAGAGCTTGGCAGATCGCTAAAGTGTACAGGTTGAGCGTGCAATTCAGATTTCTCAGGTTGTTAGATCAGTAACTAATAAACTAATTGCATTTCAGAGTAGTTCTGTATTGGTTTCAAAGTTATATAAAACACTTCTTAAGAAGTTGTTTGAAGGTGTAATATCTGAACTCAGAGGTATGTATTCTCTGTTAAGTTTTGAAGGATAATCTCATAATCAGTTCTTTTCCTGAGGTTCCAGTCTCCTTAAATTCTCTTTGATTACTGTATGTATAAGGGTTTCATTAAAATTATTACTTTATGGCCTCGTGCCACATGAAGAATGAGATCTTAGTTTCCTGACCCAAAGATCATCACAAATTTAATGATCTGATAGTCCTGCTGTATTTTCCTTTTCTTTCTTTTTCCTTTCACATTTACATTGCCTCACAGCAGGTATTGCAGAGTAACCAAACTATTGGAACAGAACAAGAGATGTGGTTTTGGTGGTATCGTTTCCCCAGTCCAGCATATTGAGCATGGCTGTGTAATGATGCCACAGAAATGGTGAGAGGGGCCAGAAGTTTGTGGGGGCAGTGAAGTGCTGGATGTGCACCAGCTGAAATTTGTCTGGTGAACTACATCACTTATAAAAGGTGAGAGATTTCAGATGGCCATGCAGTAGACAGTCATGAAACAATGGAAGGGAACATTGAAGCACTGTTGAGGTAGTGGTAAGACTTAAAAAACGGAGAACAAATAGTTTTCTGTTTGCTTGGGCAATTCTGGTCCGGTTCTTATTTCATATACTGAATGAGGTGGGACATCCAGTGGAAAAAAAATTTAATTAAATCTTGCACATAACTTGTTCAACTAGTCTAAGGTAGTGTTGTAATTGCAACAGCCTAAAAATAGTGACTGCTACCAACTGTGTGTGTAACATGTGGCCAGCTGTGGTTTGTTACAGGGCGTACTTCGCTTTTCACCTTGCAGTACCTTCCTGTGTTACCAGGCATCCCTCTTTCCCAGTTAGTGCTTTGCAGAAGAGCTGCTGTATCATTCTATTTTCAGCGTGAAAGCATAGACATCTACTGCAGGAATACCACTGCCCACCTAAGGGTGATACTCCTCAGCATCTGCTTTTTTCCCATGTTAATAGCTGTAACTTTAATGAATGTTTTTTTGATATGTGTGATAACTTAGTTTCAAATAGTTCATGAGAAAGCATTAGCTCTAGTGTTTTGCATGAGCTGTGTTGACTTATGCTCTGACATGAGATGCTTGATGGCAGGTGTCTGTAACTAATTGGCAGTGGTGGGAATGAAGCCGATATACTTTTAAACAGTGAGCTGTTCTGTATTTGGCATAGTATTGCTGCATCTGTGAAATAGTCACAGGTTGAAAACAGCAGCTGATATAACACCTAGCAATTGGGAGAAAATAAGTTATCTCAACTTTTGCAAAGCAAGCCTTTGAAAGCAGTATACTTAAGTTTTCAGGTCAGTCCTTGCTGCTCGTTTTGGGACTTAAGATCATTTTATCTGTGATAAAGACCACGAGCAATTCACCCTGGCAGCTGCAAACCATGGTCAGTGAGATTATAGAATACGACATCCTTATTACAGAGTTGAGAAAATGGCAACAGTTGCAGGTGAATAGATAATATTTTAAAATTCAAGTCTACCAAAGATGCAGCCACAGCAACTTGGGCGTCTCCACTGACTTAAATAACAGAGCCTTTGGACAAAGAAAATATATCAAGCTCAATTTATCTGGATTGCGGCAAAATATTTAGCAAGAGGCGATGTGGAAGTTGTCAGAACTATATAAGAGGTTAATGTATCTATCTCTTAGAGCTGTCAGAGGTGGACAAAGCATGAGTGGTACTGAAAAGATGCTTATGCTGTAGGAAGTATTTCAGCGTAACACTGCTGCTGCTCCTTCGGCACTGATGTAGGGGCTGGTGAGTTTTAGCTGCTCTTGCATTTCGGACCGATACCGAGGCTGTCCTCAGCAAGGCAGAGCAGCGGAACTCGGTACAAGCAAACGCCTGGCTTGGAACCAGGGACGCGGGGAGGGAAAGCGGCAGTGTAGGAAACCAGTGGAGAGGGACTGCGAGTGTTTTAGAAATACCGCTGCGTCCTAAACCAGCAGCCGTAATGCTAAGCTGACAAAGACTGCGGCTAATGCAGACGAGCTTGTGCGAGGTTTGGGTTGTCCGTCACGGATGCGGGTCTGCACCGGGCAGGGCAGGGCTGCCGGGGCGGCCCGGGAGGCGGGAAGCGTGTGCCAGGCGGAGCCGTGCGTGCCCAGGCAGCGCTGGGCGAGGCGGAGAGAAGCGATGGTGTGCGGCGGCTCCGCGGGTGATTAGCGCGGCTGGCGGGGCGGGGCGGCCCGGGCGGACCCACCCGCGGGAGGCGGCCCGGGCGNAATTGAACGCGTGTCGGTGAATCCGGCCTCGTCCGCTTCTCGGTCGCCTCGCTGGGTCCGGGGGAGAACCAGCTTCCCAGGAAGGGGATTCTCTTCGTGCGAGGCTCGACTCCGCTGGGATGCAAGGCGGCGGCACAGCCCCGCCGGGGGTGTCGGAGCGTGGGGGTTGCGGGCTGGAGCCCCCGGCTCTGCCGGCCATCCCTCTCGCCCTGCAGTGCTGCCGCCCGTGGAGCCAGAGTCTCGCAGCCTGGTGTCTGCTGCTCTGGCACCCAACATGAATATTGCATATTCGGCTCCGTCAGAAAGTGGCTGCCTTTAAACATGCAGTACCAAAACAAGATGACCTTGATAGAGCAGTTTGTGTTATTGTACGTTCAGTTCTGCCGTGCTGCTGGTGCTTGGGGAGGCTCGGGGCGTGTGGGAAGTGGCACAGCGCTCTCCCGGGTAGCGCAGTTGGTCTTTCAGCACTCGCCCTGTGTTCTAGGGGTTATTTCCGTCTCTCGGTAGAGATGGTTGAGGATCCTTTTAGAGGTTGGCTTCTCTTTCTTGAAGAATGGCAGAGGATCACCACAGTCTGAGCTTCTTGCATCTTAACTGCAAAGCTGGCAGGTTCCGCCCAGAATTAAACTTGGTTTCGGGAGGCGTGTTTCTGTGGGTTTTCTTTGTTTGGTTTGGATTATTTATATCAGTGCTAATCTACAGCACGCTCTTATAGAACATCTTCAAGCCCTAGTTCAGCTCTTGTGAACAGCTAAAGGTGAAACCTGGAAGAAAGCCTAGATGAACCCAGTGATAAGGCTGTATTTTAAATCACAAACAGTCAGCTCATCTAAGTTGATCCTAAAATTAACTTGCGACCATATCAGCTTAGTAACCCCTAATTGCAGCATAGTATTTAAACAGATGCTCAATTATTTGTACCTGCGAGAGATTTGAGTCTGGTTTAAAATAGAAAACTTAAAATGAGCTATTGTGTAGCTCAGCCTATTGCAGTATGCCTGTATGTGCAAATACGTGTACTTGCTCGGTCAGCAGATACTCTTAATACGACTTTGTGGAGGCTTCAGTGTGCTTCATTGCTGTATCATACACTGTGCTCTGAAATTGCATTCTCTTCTCATTGGAGTAAAAGATAATTTCCATGAGCTTTCGTTTCCTGTGAGTTTTGGGGTATTTGGTTTTCATGGGTTTTTTGGTGGGGGGGGAAACTGGGGTGGGAGGTTTTGTTTGGTTGAGTTTTTAAAATTTTCCCTAATTAAAAACCAGTCTTGTAGATAATATCACCAGAGGACATTTTTATTCTTTTTTGGCTACCACTGAAAAGGATGAAATTCCTACAAAGGAATCATACTTGTAATCTGATCAAATGTGCCACTCCCATTTTTGTGCTGGTCTGGCTTTTTTACTGTAGGGTAGTGCTGAGTAGAACACTAGCGAATACTTGCTGAAATGTAGAGTGGGCTTTGGCTCTTTTGAGAGGTTTGCATAATTGTACTGATGTGCTGATTCTGCAGCTAGCTACCCATATTCAGAAATAAAACATTTTCTTAACCAAGAAATTCTTGTAAGGATATGCGTAGTGCTGGTCTGGAGAACTTCATGCTTAGCTGAACGGGATTTCCAAATTAATTCTGGTATACAGAATAAAATTCCCATTGCAGCTCAGTACGGACATTCTTTTCTCACTTTCCAAAAGCAATTTTGCTCGCCAGCTGGCTTTCAGTGAAAGAAAACCCTGAATATAATTTTCCTAAGTCAAAATTAAGCAGCTTTTCTGGAACTTTTACTATAATAAACATTGGGTGGTGCATATGTTTTAATGTCAAATTCTGAGATGCTTTAGGGAGTAATAGAGGTTAATTTTTGACTATGTTAATTTGTGAAAAAGGCTTATTAAAAAACCGGTCTCCTAATAAAAACTGAGAGAGAGAAAAGCCATTTGCTTCATTCCTATCAGCACAGCGGATTTACTCTGCAGCTGGTGCAGCTGAAGCCCATTATGATGGTGCACTTACACACTGGTCACTCTCGCTTGCTGGTGCAAGTGACCAGTGTAAGACTATGCCTGTGCTTTCTGTATATGCTCTCTATCTTAATACCTTTTTACAGTATTTTTTTGCTTATTTTCTCTCTAGAGGTTTTTTTAGTGAATGGCTTTGTCAGTGTGAACATTGTACCTTTACTTGACAAAGCTAAGAACAAGTCCATAGTTTAAATGCAATTTCCTTGGTTCTTCTCCTTGTTTTCAGACTGATGTCATGCATAGCAGTATTAGCTGGTATTAATGAGCCAGACATTCCAAATTCGTGACCATGTTTCCCATTACAGCAATGTAGTCATCATAGGATTGATTGTTGAGGCAGTGCCCAGTTAATAGACAAGGAAAAACAGATTTATCTGTGTCCTGAGGGCTTCACAGGCATGTACCTATGAGCCTCATGGAAGTAGCTTGAAGTAGAATTGAACTGTACAACACAGAGTAGAAGACCAAGGCTGTGTTGTTCCACATTTATTGTATCATGTCTTGTTTTCATCCATCCCTTTTTAAGGTGTGATTGGAGACAGCCTTTCTGGAAGGGATGGATCTCATTTTAGTTGCTGAATGAACCTCATTGTATTGGAAAGGCTGGATCTATTGCCCAAGGAAGTTTTGATGAAATTGAGAGGTTAGGTTGAGAGAAAGAAAGCAGTACCGTCTGAGGAACTCTGTGTGGTAGCTGGAAAAGGTCCATAGCTGAAACACTCTTCATAGTGCTCATTGATAATGTACATTTATGTTTTTTTCCTAAATTTTATTTTAATAGAAATGGTATAAAAAAGCTGTGCATGAAAGCCTTTGAGTTTTGGAAGTGGCAAGAGTCATAAAGCTGAATGTAGAAGTAACTATAATGTGGATGTGATTTTTCCATAGGACTGTTTGACCATGTTTGTTTTTTGTGTATCACTGATACTTTGCATACTTAATGTTTGCTGTAATACTTCAAGCACTGAAGCAGTGTAAAGATTGTTTTATCCCATTAGATCATGGTTTTAGTATACTTTTTTTTTTTAATCAGTGTTTGTAGGAAAAGTAAAAATAAATGGTACCTGAATCCCAAGTCCTCTCCTGTAGATGAGAGTGATGCAGTAATTAAGGGTAGAAGGACCTCTGAGGAGCTAACTCCTCTCTCAGGACAGAGTTTGTGTAGACCAGGTTCTCAGGGCTCATCCACCTGAGCTCTGAATGCCTTCAAGGTCAGGAGTTCTGTCACATCTCAGGAAACTTGTCCCAGTGTTCCCCTACCTTCCCTACAAAGCCTTTTCCTCTAGAGGTTGAGCAAGCCTGGTTCTCTTGGCCTCCGTTCATGTGGCACTTGCTCCGGACCTCAGGGTCCAGAGCATCTTGATGCCTCTGCTAGTCTTGCTCCAGGGTGTCACTGTCTGATTACAGACACAGGTTAACATGTTATGCTCTACTGTGATTTAGGATTGTGCAAGGTGTTGTACCGAGTGTGGACTTTCTGTCTAACAGTGATTTTAACCTTTTTTTTCTCTCCCTATTGCTGAACTGTTGCATATGAAAATAGCTTGCATAGGAGAAATCTTACAATTAGATTTTAAGACATGGAGCTTGTGGTCATTTTTGACTTTAATTTCAAAACTGTGTAAATGAAAACAAAAAAATTTAAATAGGTCCTATTTTTATACCTCACATAGCATTTGCTGTTTGTAAACTCCTTCATAGTAGTACTTTGTAAAAGCAGGCTGTCAGCCAGAGGGACGCAAGATGTTTTTACAAATAAAAGGAATGGAAAAAAACCATCAAGACTCACTCCTGAACATAAATTTTGCCATTGTTTTCAGAATCGAGGTTGCTCTAGTTGAAAGCTTCATAAGTACTGCAATATGGTTGAGATGTGAAAGCATAATCTTGAAGACTTTTGTAGATCCCTTTTGAAATTCTCAAGTACATTATCTTGGTGTTCTCCACTCTTGTGAGTTGCCCTGTGTTTTTCTTCTCTAGGAATATGAAGAAAAAACTGGACGAGCTCAGAGACCACTCTCTCCTAAACAGAATGTGAGGAAGAATCTTGATTTTGAACCACTCTCCACTACAGCACTTATTTTAGAGGACCGACCAGCGTAAGTTTTGGAAGTGCCACAGTGAGGGTCTCTTTAAAATTAACCTAGTAAAGATTTTCTAACTCTGTATATTCGCTTACTCTAACTTAAAGAGATTATTTAAAATCTAAAGCAGATTTTTTTTCCAGACTAGTGAATATGAAATTGGGTTGATTATGAGAAAAATTATTCAAACAGAAGGAACCTTATTTTATAATAAAAGCAATGGCTTTTTGTGAAGGGAGGTAATTAGGATAGCAGAGCTTTAGTTTTGAGTAATTCTACCTTCTAAACATGATTAAGGGATTTTTATTTTCCATGAGAGAACCTAAGCATAAAAACAAAGCTGGTATATGCTAAAGAAATTGAGAAGCAAGAATACAGTGTCCTGTTTACACAGAGAAAGACCACACCTCCATAAATAATGAAACAATATAGTGATTGCTCTGCAGTGAGTTCAGCATCACATTTTAAGGCTTGTCAAGCACTTGATGAGTTGTTTCATACCTCTTACTGCAAGGAGGTTTTTGGATATGCGGACTGACTCCAAAGCAATTTACCAGCAGCTGCTCTACCATGTTCTCCTGAATTACGCAAATTCAGTCATGCTTAGTCAGTTTATGATAATGAATGTGATCTGGCTTTATGGGCATGACATCTGCATTTTTAGTATAGCTGTGCATTGGTGTGAAGAACTGGCATAACACAGATCTGTGTTTTCATTAACAAACCTGTATGAAAAATGCTCATATCAAAGTAGTCTAATTGTAGGTTACAGTTGTAGGTTACAAGTTACTTAAGTAACTTTCTGGCTTGGCTGATGGACTGTGTGGCAAGATGGTGGGAGATGTAGAAAAATGTAAGAGTGATTATTTGCTATAGCAGGCTTTATTATGTTCAGCTGGAAACAAAACATACTATCTTATCTGTTGTATTTAAAACCTGTCTGTTAAAAACCTCTTTTCTTATGGGATAATCTGAGTAGTACAGTGTTCAGACAGATGGAATTAGTGTTACATTACAGGAGAATGTCCAGATTTTGCTTTCTTTCCTACTGTTGATAGAGTGAGGAACTTCTAGCAGAAAAAGAAGGTATTTTTAAAATTGAAGACAATTGAAGCATCACTTTTTTTGTCTAGTGGGAAAACTGCTCTGGACAGCAGTGCTGTCCTCTGACTCTTTCTAAGGAATCTTTTTTTAATCATTTACCTACAGTTTCCATACTATTTTTTAATGTTTACCTATTAGGCTTTAAGTAGTTTCTTTTTTAAGATTTCAGACAGAAAAGTGGAGTGAGATTCTTTTTTTCAAAATAGCTGCTCTTGATTTCACACTCATTTGTAGGGTTTAGGTAAAACTTCATAGTCATAAATCAATAAATATTCCATAGTGCTTCTAGTTTCAAATGGAAAAAGTATTAGTTGAATTTTAATAGATACTAAACATCATCTCGCATGTATGGTGGTAATGTTAAGACATAGGGCAAATGATTTGAGTGGTGGAATTTAAGTTAGCAGAACTTGATTTATTTTGTCTGGTTTTCCTTTCCGAACTGTCCCTAACTTAAATAATTTCTGAAGAGTTGGATTTAAAAAAAGATGCAGATCAATTTACCAAGTGAAACTGGAAAAAGAGTAGATTGGTCTCTGTGGTTAACAAACCAACATTTCACCAATGTGGAAGTTGACTTTTGTTTCTCTAGTAACAATCTTGATTTGGAAAAATACTCGTAGGCCAGTATCACATGGTTATGTGTACACTACAGGCACTGTGATTATATAAATTGTACTGCATGCTAACTATTAATGGTATTGGGGGCTATCAGCTGCCTGATGTGTGACACCTTACAGGAACATGAAAGTGAATTTTTGCATAGGTTTTCTATTAACCAAAGATATAAACTGTTCTAGGAATAAAATACAGTGTTCTACAATACAGAAGAACAAAATAGTTAGTCATTTCCTCTTTTGATGTTTTGCTGATCCTGTAGTTGTAAGAGATACATATGGTTACATTAATTACAAATATGATTAACTGAAAAGTCATGTGTTCTGACATAGGAATACATGTATTTGTGTGGCAGAGCCTTAATCACAAATCAAAATGTTTTGTTGGTATTAAGAAGTGGAGAATATAAAAGATGACTCCAGTGCCACTTGTTGCTTTAGAAGAGAGGGGAAGGAGTTAAGTCTTTAAAATAGAATTAGGGTCTCAGAGAACAGAGGGGAAAAGGTGGCTGGTTTAGGGAGTCATTGTATGTGAGTAAAGAAAGTTGTGGATGTAATTCTTAGACAAGGTGAACAGTAAGAAAGAGTACAGTCCTGCATTTTACCAGTTCAAATCAAAACCTGCCAGCTTGGTATATACCAATATATTTCCTTTAGGAAGATCAGCCTATGGGTTCAGTTGGTTTAATAATAAAAATGCTGAAATTACCAAACATAAGGAAATTACTCAGCGTATTCTGTGTATAAACGTAGTCATAGCTGGTCAGTGTTCTTCCTTTCTGCTGACTCTGTCAAAAAAAAGATTCTTTCCAAGGATCTCTTGTTCTGCTCTTTGACTGGATATTTTGACAAGAAACAGAGTGTGCTTTTCTTTTAGAAGTGTCTAGAATTTTATTTAGACAGTCATACCAACTGTAAATAATTTTTTTTTAAGGAACCTTCCTGCAAAACCAGCAGAAGAAGCTCAGAAACACAGGCAACAGTACGAAGAAATGGTGGTTCAAGCAAAAAAAAGAGGTGATGAAATATCTTCTCTTCAGAGGAGAAAAGTATAAGGGTATTTCTAAACCTGGAATGCGCTTGAGTCTGTCTGTTGCTCCATAATGTGAGGGATCTGTGCCTCCTCTCAAAGAAGAATTAGTCTAAAGAGAGAGGAGCAAAGGTAGTTTTGTTGAAAAGCCCAGCCCCAAGCTGAAAAGAAAACGGTCCTAAAATCCAGCAGGAAATAATTTTTTAATCTGTAACTCTTAAGTGAGTGGCACCTATTTGTGGGTTTAAAAGCTTAGTAATGTATTGAAGTAGATTGTTGGTCAAATTAGTTGGTCAAATTGGACTTACAACTGCAGGGTATTTGTCAGTTTCATACTGGAAACAACTTTTTCAGGCTGTAGTACATAAACACGTATGTGGGAATTTAGGAAAATGTATGCAGTTATGTTCATCTGATAATCTCTCACTTAGAATTTACAGCTTTCTCAAAGATTTGCTCTTATTTTCTTGCCTGATATTTTTCACAGAAGTGTTTTAGTAACACTGTACCGTGAACATGATGTAGAGGTGATGGTAGTGGTTTCTTTTGGCTGATATTATTGACCATCTGGGTTTTCTAATTAAAAGCAAGCATTGCAATAGTAGGAGATTTGAACTTGGGTTTTGCATCCACTGGGAGCTACTGGAAATGTTTTTTTTCCAGCTGGCCAGACCCTTGAACCATATGAAACAGTAGAAAGGGTATATGAACACGAGATTTGATTGCATTCTGCAGTTGACACACTAAAAGAAGTATCCTCTTGTGATTTTGAAAATCATACACCTACCAGTGAAGTTCTAGCTTCATGTGACTCCTGTATAATATATCTACTACTGTATGTGTAGTCTAAAGGGGTTTCCCTGTTCTTTCTTAGTACATAGGGTAGGTGGTTTGGGAAAAATGGGGTGATTGTTAGGCAATGGACCAGGTCCTTGTGCTGTCTTCATTGAACTGGAGTATGTCATTCTGTCCAGATAAGTACCATGACAAGCCCATTTTCTGTAATGCCACCCCAGATGAACAGCTTTGAAGAGCGATACACTGTCTAGAGGTCAGGAGATGAAAGACTGTAAACACTTTCTTGTTGGTTAGAGAAAAATTGAAAGCCTGCATTTCGGCAGGCTATCAAAGCTGAAAACATTGTTAGGCAGTTGCTATGGTTCTGCTCAGGCACAGCTTCTGTGGGGCTTTAAAGTGGACCCATCAGGTTGAATGTGTTCATTCCAAAGACCTTGTTCATGGTACTGCTGTTCTTCAGTGAGTTCTGCTTGCCAGGTGAGCACCTTCTCATACTGTAGGCATGCACATCCGTGTCCTGTATTTCCACTGTGCTGCTGTAGAGACTGGCTGCCTGCATTTGGTACATGCACGTCTAACAAATTTCCAGTGGAAAAAGGAGTAGTTGATGATGCAGAAAGAAAATACTGAGTGATAATTCAGAAATGTAAAGTACCCTAAACTAGACGTGAAATATGTTTTCTTGTTAATGAACTGAAGGTTTCCATTTGTGATGTATGACATGACATGACAAAATATGTTTTCTTGTTAATGAACTGAAGGTTTCCATTTTGTGATGTATGACATGACATTTAGATTATCCATATGCAAAGTAACATCAAAAATGTGGCTGTTGTGATTTCTTGACAGTATACCTAAATTGTAGTAGAAGAATAAAAACAAAAGAAAAATTTGTATTCATTTGACCTGTAGTTTTGAGTCTGCCATAAAAGGGGTGGGCCTTTATTTGGAAATACTCTGACCTGTTCTAGTAGGTGAGGCTGTTGGCTGTCTGAGGTGCTAATTCAAAGTTACTAGTGTGATTAGCTTTGAAGGGTCAAAGAAACTGTATGTTATCCAATTCCCTTTGTCCCATCTGTTGAAAATGAAACTTATTTATAGTTCCAGTTTGTTCTTTAGTCACATTTGGCATCACTGCTCAGCTTGCTGTGTGCTTGGGAAATTTTCAGAATTCAAACAGTCCACTGTACTTTAGGGTGAACACAGTGTGCTTTACATGGTTGCGTAGCTATGACTAACTGAATATTTAGTTACTGGTTTTATTAACTTAAACAGGAAATTCCTTTTTGCAGAGCTTAAAGAAGCCCAGAAGAGAAAGAAACAACTGGAAGAACGCTGTAAACTGGAAGACAGCATTGGCAATGCTGTTTTAACCTGGAACAATGAAATCTTACCCAACTGGGAAACTATGTAAGATAGTATGTTATAATGAGTTTTAATTAAAAATTGCAGAGTTTATATCCTGAAGAAAAGTTACATAGTTAGGATGCATAAGCTTTAAATGGTCTTGGAAGCTTTTGTTAGAAAATCATTCTTGGGCAGCTACAAAGGAAATAAGCAACATCTATATTTCTGCAAGGTGGCTGGAAGTGATGCTGTGCTAGATCTCATTACTTTTCTTTATGAAGGCTCACGATACTCAGAGACTCTGAAGCACTGAGAAGTGTTGTATGGTAGAGAATGTAACAGTATAAAGGCACAATACTTGAACATCATTCATGTATCAGAAATGAGCTTTCCTTGACTATTTGAGATGTTGATGTAATATCAATGTAGATTGAAGTATGTGAATGGTTTATGAAACCTCTTTAATTACAGAATGATATACATGCTGGGATAATCAAATGATGGAAAAGAGAAATAGGGAAAAAGTTATTTATATTAAGTGCTGAAAGATACCTTCCAAAGACACAGCACAAGCAGTTGATAAAGTACCTTGGTGGTCTTTGCTAGTCATCTTACAAAAAACGGCCCCACCCCCAAAAATACAATCTCCACAACACTATAAACCATAAACCAACAGCACTCAGAGTTGCAATTTGGTTAACAATGGAACTCAGTTATCCTGAGAATATATATTAAAAACATGGACAGAATTTGTTGGAAAATGTGTTTTTAGAGAACTGAAGTATATTAACTAAGTCTAAACAAATTGTAGATTTAGATGTTTGTCTTCAGTATTTGAATATGCATCTGTTATGGTTGCTGTGAAAATAAGGTCGCCTTTTCCCTTATTGGTTTATAAACTCATAAGTTCCCCAGTGTATTCACTGTTTTACATTTCAGTTTTCAAAATCTGCTTAAAGATAAACAGATTGTTGTGGGTTTGCCACTTTTCATTGGTACTTACGTGCTGTTCTGTTCCTCCTCCTGGTCTCTTAGATTGCTGAACATACCTGCATCCATTTCAAAGCCTGTTTTCTGTTAAAATGTCCTTCAAGCTCCCACCTAAAAGTTACTCCTTGTGACATCTTCATGCATTTTTCCAGAGGCACAGAACTGCAAAGATGGGTGGGAAACTGCATGTATGTTTGCACAGCAGGGTGATGATGGAGGGCAGAGGGTAGACTTCCATAACTTCTTCCTGTATTTGGTCTTGTATGGAGTTTGTCCAGTTTTTAGCATAGGCAGTGGCACAGGCATGGACTTCCTTTTCATTTATTTACTTTTTCCCTGTGATTCTTGCTGATCAAGTGTGGCTGCAGATTATGGGTATTGTGACTGCAGTGCTTCTGTCAATATAAAGCCATTACATTGGAAGGAAGTAAGGTTTCCTTTGCAGTTCGAAGCAAAATAATACTGAAGAATGGATATGTCCAAATTGTATATGATGTCTTGGGCCACTGATGTTCATTTTGGTTTGAATCCCATCAGCAGTGGTAGGGAGATACATTTGCAATTCAGCTGGCAACGAAATATTTCTTAGAATAATGTTTTACTTTAAACAGGTGTTGTTCCCGTAAAGTTCGAGAGCTGTGGTGGCAGGGCATTCCACCAAGTGTGAGAGGCAAAGTCTGGAGCTTGGCAATTGGCAACGAGTTAAACATCACCCATGGTGAGGCTGTTTTGTCAACATTTTCTTACAAAGTCAAACAGCAAGGGGACAGTCTTGTATCTGTTGTGGTGTGGGTGTGAGGAAATGTTATCTAGTTATGAGTTATGCTTTTTTTGTGCTGCTTTGATGTGTTTTGTTCACAAATATAGTGTCTTTTAATCTTGTAGCTGTTCTAGGACTGCTGCTGTGAATTGTTTCTGATATTGCTGTTGCTGTGTCTTGCTTTGATGTTGGATGGTCAGAATTAATGACTCAAGTGTTTTTTTTTTCCTTTTGAAACATAAAATTGTTGTTAATTTTGAAATGTCTATGAGTATGTATATAGTGTGCTTCCTTTGATTTGAAGCAAGACAACAGGTTTGTAAGAGATTAAAAGATCCTTGGCAAGATTTGTACTTTGATTTGTGAAAATAGAAATAATCTATTACTTCTGAGTACAGAAAAATACAGCTCTGAAAGACTAACATATGTAATTAATTCCAGCATGGAAATGTGGTAGACTGCCTGTACTCCTGCTGTATTGTACTGCTTTTCTGTGCATTGCTTAGTTACCTTGGATGCAGTTCTTGCATGTAATTTGCTAGACTTTCCTAATTATCCATTCAGACTGTTATTCTGAACATCGGCGCTCTGCAAGAAAAAGCAAATATTTGAACGTAAAATGCAACTTGGATTACCTTTCCTTTTCACTTAATATGAAGCTACAGGTCAGTGGAACATGTCTTTCAAAACTGTAACCCAGTCAGAAGTTCTGCTGCTGTTAATGTTAATGCCTAGGGCAACATTGCCCATGTGGTAGGTGGTTAGTGGACATGAGCACGTGCAAATAGTGGACTTGGTTTTGTGTTTTCCTTTTTCCAGAGCTATATGACATTTGCCTGGCTCGTGCTAAAGAGAAGTGGCGATCACTTAGCACAGGAGGGGCTGAAGTAGAATGTGAAGGTATGCTTTTTGTAAATTATTTATGCTGTGTTACAGAATAAGACATTATGTAAAATAATTCCTTAAAATGAAATACGTATTTTAAACAAACCAAAAAAATAATCTATAAAGTTGTGTTCTGGTAAAGGAAAATGTCTTTTTGTGAAAGCTAAAAATAGCTGTATTTTTCTCAATGAAATTCTGGTGTGTTACAAAACACATTTGTTCATTTTTCTTTAATCTCTAGGTACAATTCTTGTTTGGATGCAGATTTGTAGGGAAACTACAAACAGTAGTTTAGGGATTGTCATTTGAATTACAACATTAAAATACTTTTCTGCATCTATAGTTTTGGAATTGCAACTCAAGTTAGATCAGAAAATTGTGTTTTAGTCCCTTGTCGCAGCTTTGAGCTCAAGTCATTGGTGTGTTTCAGAGAGCAGCAATTTTTTTTGCAGATGAAGTAGTTTGAGATTTACTAATTAATTGAAAGAGTTGACTGTTTTTGAGAGATTATAAAACTACATGCAAATGATTGAAATCGCCTTTGGAGAGTAATTATGCTGAGCGGAGCAAAAAAATGGAGAACACACATACTGGCATTTATAAGCAGAAAAATATTTTTGATTGGAAATCCCCACTTTGTTCTCTTAAGATTGTTTATATCTTAAATAAGATAACATCTAGTACGTTTCCAGCTTCCTCTTGCTCTTTTTTTTCTGGAGTGTAGATGCTCATATGATTGGTACAAGCATTGCCTAGTGGCAGCTTGCTCAGTAAGCAGCAGTAGGTAATTCCCAACTATACCAAAATACCAAGAAGACATCTTGATATCAGAAAGAAGCACTATACAAATATACTTGGTATGAGATCTGTTTCAGTTATGGAGAGTGTAACAAGGAACAAGATCTACAAAGACTAAATAAACATGAATCTGAAAGGAGAGCTTTCAGAGCGGTAGAGGTAGGCAGCATCCATCACAGGCTGCCACTTTAGGACTTGTCTCTTCCACCAAAGCTTTTCCAGAGAGGCAGCTACTTCAGGATCAACTGGGAAGCCTTGTTGGAGGTGAGGGGGTCACAAGTTAACAGGCTTGTGTCTGTCTAACGATTTGTCAGCAGATACAGGAAAAGTGCCTGACCTGCCTTGCCCTGCATCTTTCCCCACTTGGCTTCAAAACATATTTAGGGTCACTGTGCACTGTAGGGTTGCTCTAGGTCAGGACATACTTTTTGCTTAGCCTGTGTGCTGAATTTGGGGAATTGTTCTGTCTGTAGCTTTATTCCCTAGCATTCGCATCAAAATAAATGAACTGTGCAAAAGCTAACTCTTACTGGAAAATAAAAATAAGATCGAGTGCACACTGATCTTTGTAATAAATGTAGTAACTTTGCCTTTTGCAGATGCTGGATTTTCTGCAGCTGACAGAGAAGCAAGCTTGGAGTTAATTAAACTGGATATCTCAAGAACGTTTCCTAGTCTCTGTATATTCCAGCAAGTAAGCAATGTTAACTTTTGTCTTGACTTCTCAGGGAAATTAAGTTTACATAATCTTGAACATCCCTTGGTTGGAACAGGCCATTGAGTTCTGAAGGAGTACACATCTTGAGAGGATAAAGTTCCTAGAGATTTTGGAAAACAAGAAATAATCTAGAAAAGAGTAACATCAAGGTACATACAAAACTCCAGACTGTTGGGTAATCATCGTGATTTATCCAACCTATTTCATGCTGGTTTCTGTCTGATGACGCGATGCAAGTGAGTGTTCCCAAGTCAGTGAATCAACACAGCTGGTTATAAATACATAGTGAGAGAGAACACTTCAAACAAATGGGACTGGTTGGCCTTTTTTTTTTGGTTTGATGCAAAACTGATTTAACTTGTATGGTTTTGGTGTGCTTTAGTGATGCAGTTTAATCAGATTTTGTCCTTTTATGTACAAATTTCAGCAGCCCTTTAAAAGGTTTAGATTACGATAAATCAACATTTTTAGGCAAAAAAAATTCCCTTTGGAAATTCTCAGTCAGTTACAGTACTCAGTGCAAGATATGGCAGCTATTAATAGTCAACAATGTGAAATTCTTTTTAGCTGTACGTGTCCTTCTCAATATGCTCTTTCTGTGTTATGGCATATTGCTGTTTTGACTCTTTTCTTCGTGGCTGAATTCTGCCCAGTTTCAGAGATAATTATGTGGCTTGCATTATTGTTCTACTTTCTTGGCACTAATGTCAAAGTGCTGCTGAGCTATAAGGAATCTCTTAGGCTTGCACTCCTGTTGTGTAAGTATTTAATATGTAATCAATGTACTGGATGAGCTGTATGTATTTATAATAAATGGGGTTTGGAGAGTTGTTTCATTCTTGTAAAGCTCAAATTGTTGGGAATACTTCAACTGTTTTAAGCTGCACTGGGAAAGAGTGTTTCCTTTGTCAGCAGTAATAGAGACTACCTGTAGCACTGAAGGTTTTTTAACATGCTTAATCAGATGTATTGTCTTGTTTTTATTTAATTACAGGGTGGTCCTTACCATGACACGTTGCACAGTATTTTAGGAGCCTATACTTGTTACAGACCTGACGTAGGCTATGTAAGTGAAGAATTTGTTTTTTCAGGGGTGAGGACGGAGATGGTTTTTAGGGGAGGAAGGATTGTATTAATCAGTCCTTTTTATACCAGTATTAAATGGTTTTGTGGGGTTTGTGTGTGCTTTTTTCTATTCCAGTACATGCTTGAGAAGTGTGTATAACATTTCTTTTGCTAGATTTAAGCTTTTTACAGGTTAAGTAATTGGAAAACTCATATTTGCACTCAAAAGTAGGTAATTTGAAAATTGGCGTCAAAGAGAAGGTGTAGTTAAGTACTTATTGTTAATATCAGTCTTACTGAGACTGCAGTTGAATTGAAATGAGTGGCATTTCCGTGCCTTAGCAGTGTGAGCTTCTGGACCAGTCTCTAAAGCAATGCCTATTGAAGCTACATGAGCTTACTCATAGTATTTGAAGTAGTAATTATGAGAGGACTGAGTAGATTTCATTTACTCTCTGCATGCAGAGCAGGGTAGTACAGAGAGGCTTATTCCTTATTCAGGAGCAGTTTTAGACAAGGCAAGTGTAGAGAAGGGACGTTCCTACTCTGTAGGTAGCCCGTAATGCGTGACGAGAGCTGCTGAACATGACTGCTGGGAAATGAGACAAAGGGCAGATCAGCGGCTGTGCTTCATGTGGCACAGCAACAACCTATTGTGGTGGGAAGGAGCTTGTTCCTCGGGTTTGTAGGAATGACAGTCACACCTTGCTCCCTGTGACTCACAATGGCAGCCCTGCACCCTCAGGATGAGAGAGGCTTGCCTGGATTCCACAACAGACTTTGTAGAGAAAGGGAACAACATCATGGGCTTATGGTAAATAAAACTAGAGTATAATCTTAAAATGGTTTTGTTTGTCAGATGAGTCAGTGCAGTTGTCTTTAACTGCTGGTAATTGATTGAAAAACAAAAGTACAGGCTTTGTCTCTAGGGTCCACGTCCAGCTTTCCACAAATAAGGGTCTAGATGACCCATCCCAGGGACAAAAATGATTACCTTATTCTTCAAAGAAATCTTTATTCTGTATATTTGAAAGTGCTGTCAACCTAGCTTGTTTTGCAGGTTTAACTTGGAGTCTTTGAAAGAAGGCAACATGGGAATTGTTAGCTTCCATGCACTGAACATGATATCAAGACAGTATAATACAGTTATTGCTAAAGGGTAACACTTCTCCTTTCTTCAGGTACAGGGCATGTCATTCATAGCAGCTGTATTGATCTTGAACTTGGATACTGCAGATGCCTTCATTGCTTTTTCTAACCTTTTAAATAAGCCCTGTCAGATGGCGTTTTTCCGTGTGGACCATGGCCTTGTAAGTATGCAAAAAAACCTGTAATCAACATGCTGTGGATAATATGTAGGGAAAGTTTAAAAAAAAAATTGATTATTTCAGCAGCTTGGAAAAATAAATAAGAATTTATTTTAAAGCAACACACTTGATAAACGAAACAAAACCCCAACACACACATGCAGAATCCCTCAAAAAAGTCAAACCCAACCAAAGATCACCCCATCAACCTTTTTGAACAAGACGTGTGAATGAAATTGTTGAGTATCTATTTTATGATGCTCAGACAATAGTTATGAGAATATTACTGTACATGGTTTTCAACAGCACTGCAGTTGAAAGCTGAAAACACCTTAATGTAAGTGTCTTGAAGGTGCTTTTTATTGTAGGCTAATAGGTTGCTAAAAACAGACTGTTGCAGGGAGAACCAGGTTTTCCATATCTTCTTGTAGCAGCTGTGTTTGAGTCCCACAGGCTCCTTTTCAGAGAAAGAAACCTCTGACCCCTCAAGTTTTCAGTGGGAGCTGACTGGAGTCTCTAAATCTCCATGTTAGCAGGTACACTAGCAAAATAAGACACATCTCCTCAAATGTGGTTTTAATTTACTTTAAAGGTAAAATATATGGCATCCTGTATTTCTTTCTCACTTCTTAGCACTATGAAAATAGGATCTGCCTCTTAAGAGTTCAAATGCAAGAAGTAAAGCAAGGGAATGGATGATGACAACAGTCACTGTTGTTGCTTAAAAAGTAGACACTAGAAATCCCATCAGTATTCCTGCTGGAAAAGCATTCCCTGTTCAGTCCCTGACTTTCATCAGTTGTAAATACCATGAGAAAATGTACCACAGGGCAGACAGCATTGCTGGGAGCAGTATCAGCTATCTCCATTACAGTACTTGGAAAAAGAGGACATGCTTGTGCATTCAGTGTGTAAATACGGTTTTTGTGAAGGTAGTTTTGGAATTAAATTGGATAGAATAAGATAAATATTTTTTTAGCTGAGCTATTGGGTTTTGGCATTCTCTGATAGTGCTGTTCAGTTCTGTTGGCCTGGCCAAACAGAACTGTGTGATAAATGTGTGCTTACAGAGGGCAGAGATGGGGATACATGAAATATTAACATCATGAAAGCAAACCCATGATTTAACAACACAAGGAAAATGTCATCTAATGTTTCAAAGAGATTAGTGACACTTGAGTGCAACAGTTTTTGCTTTCTGTGGTGAACATACTGATCCGCAGTCTACCCTCATCTTTTCTGTCAGCTTAATGAGCAAATGCTGATTTGTTGTATAGTAAATTAATAAAAAATAATACCAGCATAAGTTAGTTGTGTAAATAATAGTAATTTATACAGGTTTATCTTGACTTCTTTTGTTGGTTAATTTTATTAAACGATATATTTTTTTCATTACCGCTAAAGAAATGTCATGTTGAATGTGTATTTGATCAAAATTACTTCTACTGCTGCCCACATTGCTATCAATAGAAATGACTGTAGCAGTTGTGTGTAAGGTCCTGTCTCTACAGTACTTTTGAAAGTGGGAACTTCAGTAGAACTGTCTTACAGTGGTGCCAGCAGATTGTTTTGGAAGTAGGACTCTCTGATGCATTACCTGCTTCCTTCCTTACACTCACAGGTCTCAGGTGCTTGGATTTCATGCATTTAAAAATCCACACTGGGAAGCTGTTTCAGGGGTACAGCTCTCTAAAGTGGGTTCCTGGATTTCTGGTGTCATGTTTGACATGAAACTGTTTCTCAGTAACTGACGGTTCAGAGATTGCACATAACTTCAGTTATTTCTGTAGCATACACCCATCTCTGATTAACTTAAAGTCTTATACTGATACTGACTACCAGGCTCAGGTTTCTGTTTGTCACTGTTAATGAAAGTAGTCCACCATCTGTCAATTCATTCAGAGAAAATGGGAAATACTTCTATAGGGACATTAAAAAAACCTAGGAAACAAATTTCCCATCCTTTAGAAGAATTACACACAGAAGTCTCCAAAAGGAGCCTCTTTTCCCTTTACTGTCATGATGTTTGGGAAGATGTACGCTTTTGCAACTCAAACTTTGAAGAAATCACAGCCTTTCTTCATTGCTTTTATTGGGATATTGTAGTTAAAATCACTGAATCATTCAAGGACTTTGCCTAACTTTTCTCCCTATAGTATTAGGGAGGATGATTAAATAACCTTTTGTTTTTAACTCTTAGTTGGATTGGAAGATTTGTTTTTAACATGTTTTCTGTTATGAAATTTGACTAAATACTCGAATTTTAAAGTAGCATAAAAATCATTGTGTTAAAAGCAATGAAGTTCAGGGGTTATGATATCAGAGAGTTAAAAACTGTTTCTCTTGCATATGTGTTTTGTCCCAGTCTTTGAATTTGTGTGAAACTCATATCTTCCTTTTTTGCAAAAGAAATGCCTATTATCTACATGTAGAATGTATGGTATTATGTTGGTATTAGACTATTAGAATAGCTTTGGTATTAGAATATGATTTATGACTGGAATATACTGGACTCTTTACTGTTGCTGTGGAATATTAACATTATTTTAGTTTTGTATTTCATTATGTTCCATTGGGTCTTGGATTTTGTTCAGTATCATATTAAATTACTGCCACAAGCATAAAACACAATTCTGTTATATTATTTTGAGAAATCAGCAAAAAACTTCTCTCCTGCTGGTATTTTTCTTTCCGGAGGAAGCTTGCCAAGACCCAAAGCAAATGTTACATTGTTTAGTACGAGAATCATATATAGAGTGGATCTTAAACTCTTAGTGCTTGTAGATGCTATGCTGCCTTTTATGTAAATGCTTAGCTCTTTATAATATCATGTAATTCATTTGATCTTATTTTTAACGAGTGTTAATCCTACAACAGATAATACATTTAAGCCTATTAATAACACAGCTAACTGCTTGTTTTCTCCCTGTTGTATTTTCCCAGATGTTGACTTACTTTGCCGCATTTGAGGTATTCTTCGAAGAAAATCTGCCAAAGTTATTTGCTCACTTCAAAAAAAATAACTTAACTCCAGACATCTATCTAATTGATTGGTAAGACATTGAAAGTGTAATTACTAATGTGTGTAACATACAGCTCCATGTCAGTGTTCATGACAGAAACTGCAGTGTTCTTACATGCTTAAATATTCTTCTAAGATAAAGGCTTTATTTTTTGTTCAGTATTTGAGCTGTCAATCTAAATCATTCCCACATACTTCTGTGACGTTTAACATTTTCCTAACCTTTATTATTGTACTTGTGTTAAGTTGGAAGTTTATTTGGAAATACTGCTGCAAAGCAGTGTTTATCCATATATAGTGCCTGTTTGAATTGATCTTCTGATAAAATTTGTCTATTGCATGTGCAGGTGTGTACCAGGGTTGTCTATTCAGAAAATATTGCCAGTCTTGCATTTGAAATGTATACTTTGTCCTGCACAGATCAGGAAAAGCCTAATTAAGACATTTGTCCATACAGTGTAAAACTTGAAGCTACAGAAAAGCTATTGCACTTAGCAGACAGGCAATTAGAGTATTTTTATTAGATGAAACTGTTTTCCTTTTTAGTTCTAATATAATCAGAACATTTTCCTTAGAGAGAAAAAAAGACAAAGATCTTATTTGCACTTCTGCCAAATTTCAGTGTGGTATTATGCACTTCAAATTGAGTGTTTGCATTTGTGCCTATCATTTGTGCCCTTGGTTTGGGGCAGTAAAAATGTCTCTTTTCAGCAAGACTTTGTTGTCAGTTTTGGGATGACATGAAAGATTTTTAGTGAAAAATTGGTTTGCCCTTTCATTGTTGACAATGTCTTCTGTTCTCAGGTATCTGACAAATACCTTAAGTAAAAGAGTAAATGCCCAGTGGTAACAGCGGGATTTTTTTCCTGATATTAGCAAACTGTTCTTTTGGAAAATATTTGTAATGTTAATGCAATTTTACCTGAACCTCACTGGCAGTACCCTGATCTTTAAGACCTAGTTGGTAGCACTCAACATGTTTCTGATCTCTTAAACAAAAATACATTTAAAGTAAATCAATCCAATACAAGGTCGAAGTTTGAATACATTAATTTTCATAGACTCATAGAATTTCTGAAGTATTGGAACAGTCCTCTGAGATCATCTAATCTAAAGCCACTGCTCAAAGCACAGCCAATTAGAGCAGCTTGCTCAGGACCTTGTCCATTTGAGGTTTGAGTATCTCCAAGGAACAAGACTCCACAATCTCTTCAGGCAACTCTGTTTCAGTGTTCAACCACCCTTGTAGTTAACAAGTTTTTTATTTTCTTATGTTTAAAGTGGACTTTCCTGTACTTCATTTTGTATTTGTTGGCTCTTGTTCTTTTGCTGGATACAACCAGGAAGAGTCTGGTTCTGTCTTCTTTTCATGCTCCTATCAACTGTTCTTAGACATTTAGGTCCAAGCTGTCTCTTCTCCCAGCTGAACAGTATCAGCCTGCTCAGCCTCTCCCTCTGTGTCACATGTCCAAGCCTTTAATCACATTCATGGTGAGCTGGACTTACTCCAGTATATCCATGTCTCCCTTGAACTGGGAAGCTCAGAGCTGGCTTGTCAGGGCTGAGTAGATGGATGACCTGCCTTGGCACACTGGCAGTAGTGTTTCTTCTGCAGCCCAGGAGTTTGTGAACAATCTTTGCTGCAAAGGCACATTGCTGGCTTATATTAGCTTGGTGACCACCAGAACCTCCCTGTCCTTTTCTGCAAAGCTGCTGCTTGTTGTCTTTAACATCCGTGGGTAGATTCAACTCCAAAAAGACTTCTCGTGCTGCCTTTGCTTGATTTGCATGGTTTGTACATGCCTGTTGCGCAGAGGGTGGTGTAACATGGGCTTTGTGTGACTTGGCTGTTACACTGGGATTAAATTTTAATGCATCGTGTAGGGGAATTGTTGGGGGTTGTAATGAATAGGCTCATTTCTCCCAGCATTTAATGGGAGAAATACTATGAGAAGGATTTCATGAGTGAAGGCTGAGAATATTAAACTGAAGTAGATCTACGCATGGAGAATGGAAAAAATACTAGGTTGAGATAGAAGGGAAGAAAGAGACCAGAGGCTGTTGTATTGCCTCAATGTTGTGAAATGCGTGTGTGTGGAGGAAGCAATTGAGTAAAAGGGACATCAGGATAAGATGACTGTAAACATGTGGGAAAGTCACTGGATAGACAACACTGAAATCACCAGGTTATTGTATTTTTAATGGACAGTAATGTCAATAGCAGTCCAGAAATTACATCAGCCTGTTACATTATGGGGATGCTCACTTCACCAGCAGGGACACAGACAAGGCAGAGATATTTAATGCTGTCTTCACTTTGGACTTTAACAGTGATGATGTGCTTTAGGGGTACCAGAGCCCTGAGCTGGAAGACCATGGCTGTGAGGATGATAAACTTCCATTCAACCCTGAACTTGTGTGGGATTTGCTGCTCCAGCCTCACGGTCTATGGGGCCTGATGGGATTCATCCAAGAGCTCATGATATCATCATGAGACCTCTCTCAATGATTTTTGAACAGTCTTGGGAATCTGGAGAGGTTCCAGTTGTCTGGAAGCTGGCAAACATTGTCCTGATTTTCAAGAAGGACAAGCTGGATGTTTCTGGAAACTAGAAGTCTGTCAGTGCCACTACAGTGACTGGTATGTCACTGTCTCCAAAGTTATGGAGATGGTTATTCTGGGATGTATTGAAAGACACTTGGAGGATGGCACAGCCAGCACAGGTGAAAGTCCTTCTTCACAAACTTAATTTCCTTTTATGACAAGGTTACCCACCTAGCTGGGTAGATGTGATATTTTTAGACTTCTGTGAAGATCTTGATACTGTCTATCACAGTAACCTATCCAGATTCTGCAGCTGGGATGGGGCAACCCCAGATGGATGGGCAGACTGGGGAATGAGAGGCTAGAAAGGGACCTGGGGGTCATGTCAATGGCAGGTTGAACGTGAGTCAGCAGTGCCCTGGCAGCCATGAGGGCCAACCCTGTCCTGAGGGGCATCAGGCACAGCATCACCAGCTGGGCAAGGGAAGGGATTGTCCTGCTCTACACTGGGGTGGCTCACCTCGAGTCCTGGGGGCAGTTTTTGGTGCCACAATATAAGACATTTAGCTATTAGAGAGTGTTCAAAGGAGGGCAACAAAGGTGGTGAAGGGCCTTGAGGGGAAGCCATGAGAGGAGCAGCTGAGGTCACTTGGTTTGCTCAGCCTGGAGCAGAGGAGATGGAGGTGAGACCTCACTGAAGTTACAACTTCCTTGTGAGGGGAAGAGGAGGGGCAGACTGATCTCTTCCCTCTGGTGCCCAGTGTAGGAAGCTGTGTCAGGGGAGATTTAAGTTAAATACTAGAAAAAGATTCTTCTTCCCAGAGGGCAGTTGGGCACTGAAGCAGGCTCCCCAGGGAAGTGGTCACAGGACCAAGCCTGGCAGAGTTCAAGAAGCTTTCAGACAATGCTCTCAGGCACATGGTGTGATTCTTGGGGTGGCTCCTGTGCAGGGCCAGGAATTGGACTCAGTAATCTTTGTGAGCCCTTTCCAACTCAGGGTATTCTGTGATACTATGGATTCCTAGTTGGAGATGATGGTGTCATAAATAAGGTGATTGTTATGTAGGAGAAACTAAAACTGAGCATCCTCATGGGGACAGGCATGTTAATATCATGCTGTTGTCTAACTTTATATTGTAAAGAAGAAATCCTGAGAAACAATACCAGAAATTAGAGATTTAGAGAAAAAGACTGTTTTGACAGAAGGTTGAAAGTTTACACTCCCTTCAGCAACTTCGTTTTGATAGAATACTCTTTATTGTATTTTCTTGAGTAAGCATTTATGTGATGAGTTTTTCTCTCTTAGTACATATATAGGGAAAAAACCCAAACACAAAACCAAAACAAACAAAAAAAGAAAAAAATTACTGATTTGTGAGCAAAGAACTGAAGTGATGAAGTCTGTATTGAGGTGTTATTAAAGTCTTGAGGCATATCAGGTCCCCCTCTTGTTACCTCTGTGGGTGTTGTTAAGAGCACTTGAAAGAAACTTCAGTCAGGAGTGACTGTAGATGGTGCTTCTCAAGGTCTTTGTATCAGTGAACTGCCGATTAAAGCTGTTTATTTTAATTCCAATGAAAGTTTACTGTGCTCCTTCCCATCCCTAGAGAGTTACAGCACTGTGATCTTGCACAGGGGTGTAGCTATTTGAGGTAGACCTGCCCAATACTGCATTAAACTTATTCACACTTCTCTTGAACTGCACAGCTCGTACCACTCTGTCCTTAGTTTTGTTAGACAGTGCAGGTTGTATTTGTGTAAAACTGACATATTTTACTTAAATATATGTGTATGTGTATTTGTGTGTGTGTGCATACATAGACATACTTTCTACTTCAAACTACTCTGATCCTGTAGGAAACAGATTTTTTTTTCTTTAAATTGCCACTAAGGGTGTGGCTGCAGTGTGTTTAAAGTCAGGGAAGAATATGGTACAGTGTCACTTTGAGTAGGCAGACCTTTTGCTTGTAGGTAAAAATCTCTGTGAAATAGCCTTGCTCTAACATTAATTTTATTTAAGTGAACGTTTGTTCTGAGCTCCAAAGGGCCACCTGCTGTTATTCCAGCGGCTGGTGTGGTTACTGTGCAGGCATGCGTGCAGTAATGCATGGTGCCAGCTCTGGGAGGCTCCAGTAGCCAGTGCTGCACAGATCAGTTGCTGGGAAACCCTCTTGCTCCTGCCACAATTACAGTGGAGTCAGCTAGTCTCCTTTATGCTTCTTCCTGTAACCTGTGCTGCAGGGAACAGCAATAAAATTGGTGTGCTTAAATCATTTTTGAAGGAATATGTTCCAAGAAAAAGAAATGCTGTAGGTGGGGCCAGCTGTGCAAGTTTTCTTGGAGCTGGTAGAGGACTTAGGGAGGAGAGCCCCTCTGCTAGTTTAATTCCACCGCTGACCTCCATGATGGGAAAACTCCAAGGAATGAATAGTTTAATTAAAAGGTACTGTCACATGATGATCGGGGATACCTGCCACGAGTAAGGCATCTCATTTAAAAAGGACCCATGTGCTTTAAGCCTAAACTCCAACTGATCCATCTTGTAGAAAGAATTCAAAAGCTACACAGGGGTTTTACTTTTTTGGATGAGTATAAAGCGGATCAAGAGTGAAAGAGCCATAAAGAGCAACATGCAGTCAGGTTCACAAAGAACAGAGGGGAAATAGTGTGTCTGAACAGCCCAGTCTTGGCCTCTCACTCTGTCAGCTGATGTTCCGCCGGCTCTTGTGAGCAGAGTAGATGTGGATTTGCCAAGGACACATGCTGTCTATTTATGGCCTGCTGCTGCTATACAAACACTTCTTTATCCCTACTAAGAAAAATGATTTTGGCAATAATTATAGCCAAGAGCTGTGTTTGTACTGATGGATTGATCAGTGGTTCTTTAGTATTACATGGACTGTGATTGTGCTCTGTGAACATGAACCTTCTTTTGACACCATGTGCTTGTTATCATAAAGGCCCCCACTTTGTGTGGGCACTTCCAGTAAAGTATTTATAAGCTTGCTTTCTGTTACTTTAAGAAAAGCACAGTCCATGTCATGCCAGTAACTCTCCACTCCCCCCAAAAAACGCTTTCTTGCTCTCAGTATTTTATATTAAATACTATTTACTTTTCTTTTTTCCAAATAAGAAACAAAGTAAACACTTCTACATTTTTTTAGACTGTAATGATTTTAAAATTTACAGACATGGTAAAGGAATGTGTAGTGCAACAATGCATAAGATCTGATTTGCAACAGTGTTGAGTGTGAGTTGCCAATCCAAAATCTGGCTTACCTGTCTGCATTGCTTTTGCTAATATCTTGAAAAGACTTTTTAATTAAGAAAGAAAGAAAATAGGAAAAAGGAGGGGTGAGAAGAAAAAGGAAAAGAAAATCATAGGTTCCATGAGTCTATCATGGTAGCAGTGCTTTGCCTTCTTGATGACTTTATGGTCATATGCTTTCCCTGTGAGCAGCAAACCAGCCAGGACTTCGTGCATCTACCTCAGAGTACACTTTCATCATAAGCAGGGCCAGGGAGGAGCCAGGAGCATTTGGTGCTTTCCTTCCTCTTGCAACAGAGAGAGGCCAGGAGCCTGCACCCGCACTGCTCGGACACTGGTTATGTGTATGTGAGTTAGCTGTGTTGTCTGCACCTGCGACTTAGAGTGGGTTGGAAGAGAGCTGCAGACAGAAGTCATTCCACAGTACAGTGACAGCAGGTCATGTGCAAGGAGTGTGCCACTGCTGCTGAAAGGCAGTGCTGGAACTGCTTCAGTCTGGCAGCGGCTTTATTACCCTAATAAATTCCAGCTGCATTTCAGACCCGTAGCTCAGATGTCTAATAAAAAATGTCTTTCAGTAAGAAATGTTTGAAGGGATAAAATGCTGTATCCATTCTAAGCAGTGATTCCTACTGATGTTTCACTGCTTATTCTAGGGGCCCAGTCTCTGTTGTTAGGGCTTGATGCATCAATTCCGTGCAAATATTAATGAAAGTTAATTGCCTTGTTAAGTTCCTGCAAATGGCGCTTCCTTCCAAATTATGAAAAGCTCAATGGCAAAAACCTTATTTGATGTGACAGCCTTTTTGATGCGAGTAAATCCTTTCATATAAAAGTAATGTTCTAAGAAATAGTTCTTTCTTTTGACGATTAATTTTCTGCATAGTTGGCAATTTAATACAACTAGGTTATTCAGGTTGGGTGTGAACCATGACAGAATAATAACTTTTGTGAATAAAAACAAGTCCAAAAAGTTGGCATTGTTACTTATCTTTAACCAGGGCTTGTTTCTGGCGGGGTGTTTGCCTGCTGCTTGGTGACCAGGAAAGGATTCAGCTGAATTGCTTCCTATTACACTGTTCCTTTTAAATTGAAAAGCTGTTGCTGTTTCCTGTACATGTGTGTGCAGACAAAAGTCTTAACCCTGCCATGTAGGTATTCTGTGGCAGTGCAGTTTTATATGTGTGTGACTATGCAAAAAGATTGAAAGAGTATACAAAGTGTATGAAGTCTGCAGTGCAGGATCAGCCAGTAACCCAAAGAAGGAGCTTGTATCCCGTGCTTCTTACACCATCATGTATGTGTGATGAACAAGTGTGTGAGTTTTTCATCCCAGACTTCTACCTTTTGTTTGTTTATTTTTATAATTCTAACTTAGCTTTTGGAGAACAGGATTTAAAATGTTTCCATTTGTTATAAGAAGATTGCAATAACATGTAAAACTAGAAAAAACAGTAAAATCCTAAGGATCATAAACCTGCAATTCACTTGTCACCTGAATTTGTGCAAATGTTAGTTTCATCTGGATGTTTATAAAATGAATATCTTATCCCATTTTTCTAAAGTGTGATGATGTACACAGAAGCCATATACTTAATGACACATCATTCAAGTAAATTTTTATATAGTAAAAACCAGATAATGCAGAAAACCTTTGATTATTAGACTTGGCTGTGAAAATACATTACTTCATATTCTATAAATATTTATGTATATATATGTATATATTTGTATGTGCGTGTGTATATCTGTTCCATTTTATCTTTTTAATGTAAATCCAAATTTCCTAAAGAAAAAATTGAAGGGGATAGAGGGTAGTTTTAAACACACAAAAGCTACTGTTCAATTCAGCATACTTGAAAAGGAGTTCTTTGTTAGAAGCTGTGGGATGGTTTGATTAAAATTTGAGCCTTTGCTGACCTCTGCTGGGGAGAGAATTCTTTGCAGTTTTATGGAGATTTTTGTGCAGTGCATCT
Organism: Platysteira castanea; assembly: GCA_013397175.1. Classification (NCBI taxonomy): domain Eukaryota; kingdom Metazoa; phylum Chordata; class Aves; order Passeriformes; genus Platysteira; species Platysteira castanea. Next base: position 443,624 of record VYXC01005845.1, read on the forward strand.
TTGGAAAAGTTCTCTCTGAATTCTGAAGGAAAAAACCACTGTAACCCTTTCCCCTTATATACTGTGAAGTGATTCCAGGAAGCTTAATTCGCATCACTTGCGGTTAGGGCATTGTTGGCAGCAGTGCTCACACTCCGCTGTGTAGTGAGATATTGGATAAAGGAGAAAGGAGGGAGCAACTTTTGTTTCTGGCTGCAAGGCTGTCAGCATTTTGGTGAAGGAAGAAATGCGCTCATGGTAGTTAATGAGAATACAGTTTTAGCAACTAGGAGGTTGTTCCTTCTGGTATTATCCTTTTGCTTCGGGGATCACATCTGTACAGGCACACTGAGCCACCATCTTATCACCACTATCTGCACCTCTCTGGACACCCTGCCTTGCCTGTTTCTCTTAGCTGAAGGGAGTTCAAGCCGATCCTTCCTCCAAAACTCGTTCTGTTATTACTTTGCCAGTTAATCAAGTCTGGAACACAAGAGTTAATTTTACTCATCTCCTGTATCTGAATCACAAAATTCCCATTGCAGTTTGTCTTAAGGTTCAGCTTTCTGTGTTTTTGCAGCTCAAACTGCATCAATTCTCAATTCTGAAGCGATGATTAAATAGGCCTTTGATTATAGTTGTGGTCGTTGCATGCCCATTTGTAAAACCATTTATATTGTTTCTTCTGGTGTAAGCCAAGAAAATCAAACTTAGAGATTATGTGTTAATGGTTGTACAATTTTATACTGTTTCATGGATTGGTATGCTGCAACTAACAGAAGTACTTTTGAAATATGAAAAGGAATATTCAATTACAAATATTTGAGAAGCCTTATGATGATTGGTGTGTGTACCTCTGTGAGTATCCAAGACTTCTTGTCCAGTAACTCGGAAAATTTTGTTCTTCTTTTCAGGATATTCACATTGTACAGCAAATCTTTGCCACTAGACTTGGCTTGTCGTGTCTGGGATGTGTTCTGCCGTGATGGAGAGGAGTTCTTATTCCGTACAGCGCTGGGAATACTAAAACTTTTTGAAGATATTTTGACCAAAATGGACTTTATTCATATAGCCCAGTTTTTAACAAAGCTACCAGAGGACTTGCCTTCGGAAGAATTCTTTACATCTATTGCTGCCATTCAGATGCAAAGTAGAAACAAAAAATGGGCTCAGGTAAAGAGGATGTCAATCTGGTAACTGATGATTGTACTTTACTCATAAAAATGGGATTTAGCAACATCTGGAAGAATGCTTAGCAGAGCTAGTGTTTGATTTTATGGATAGGTTGGACTGTGTAGCTCACTCCATGCTTTTAGTGTACATTGAGGTGAGTGAATTCCCTCAGCTTAAACCCCTCTGGAAAGGGAGAGCTCAGTCAACATTCAAAATTGAAATATTGACTGAAGTTTAAAAGCTGTGTGACACTTTACTTCATAAAATTTATTAATTCCAAAGACTGCTGGCAACATTACAACTTGATACTTAAAAGCAGAAACCCACTTCTTGGGAGAAGATGACAATTTGTCAGGACACACTATCAAACAGTCATCTTAATCATCTTGAAGATCTCTACTCTGCCTGATTTTGGGCTTTACAGAGTGATTGCACCTCTTGACTTCTTTATTGGGATTTAGTATGGGATTTCAGAAATTGTTTCATCACCGTAATTTCAATGGAATTCCAGTTTAAAGAAAAAAGATGTCACCTGAATGTGGAAATCATTAAGTTGGCTGTAACAGCCATTCATGTTGGAGAGTTGAAACTTCCCCCTTTTTTTTTTCCTTCTTTGTTCAAAGCAGCAATACAGCCCACTTCAGCTGCAATTCTACAGGACTACAGGACAATTCAGCTGCAACTGGGTGTTTCTGGTTCTTTCCTGGGGTAGCAGTGCCTTTAGATGTTGGGGATTGCCAGCTTTCTCTTTGAGATGAGGATTTCTAACCCTCAGAGCAGGAGTTGGCTCCACAAGTGGTTCATTGTCTCACCTTCCTTGAACATGTCATGTGTGCATGAGGATTGCATTCCAAATCAACTCCCAGCCTGCTGCTGCTTCCCTCGTGGGGAAGGAGAGATAGGGGTCCTCTTCTGCCAAGTACCCCAAATAACAGGCTTCAAAAGTGTGTGCTGGTGGGGAGAGGGAGTTTAAACCTTTGTTAAGTCTGTTTCTATCCACCATAAGTCACAAGGACTTATGGGAGAGGACTCTTGTCAGTGGAGAGTTTCTCTAAATTTAATTACATTTGATAGTTAAAATAGTATTGCTCAGACATAATTGGAAACTCTTTGGAATAAATTATTGAGTGATTTTTTAAATCTAATGCTTTTCTTCTCTCTCATTTCTTGAAATGTCTAGATACTGGCTGCTCTGCAGAAAGATAACCGAGAAATGGAAAAAGGAAGTCCTTCACTCAAACGTTAACATTGGGTTTGTCTCCTGTGACTCCCAGGAAAGGAGCTAAAGTGGCAAAAGTACTGATTACTGTTTGACATGTATGAGCCTGCAAATCAAAGTGTTAGTTCAGAGTTCTATTTAGTAGTAGAATAGCCTTAAGGGGGAGAGAAGAAAAACGAGGAGGAGGAGTGAAAAAAAACAAAAAGAAAGGAGATTAGGGGATAAACCCCTTATAAATTAAACCTAGGCTTAGCCTTAAACTTTTAATGGTATGAGCATATGCTGTGGAGAGCATTACACATTCTGTACTTCTGATGAGGGCAGTCAAACAAAATAATATCAAAGGTTTGAGGGTTTCTAAATGTTTTTTCTTTGATGTTTTAAAAGACTGGACATTCAGCAATGTTGGTTGCTTTGACAGCTATTCCCCTGTTTCATTCTTAGGCAGGATATATTTCCAATACCTCTAACAGTAGCTGGATCTGGATTTTAGCTGACTGTTGCTGGAATTTTAAATAATGTAAGGACCATTTCTTTAGAAATGCTTCTGATTTTATAGGCTGTGGGTCCCATTTACCAAAGAAATCATGTAGACATCGAACTACATTCCTTTCTTTAATAAGAAAAAGTTAAGTAGAAAGTAAGCTTGGAAGAGAAGTCAAACTAGCAGTGCAAAACTAATTATTCTTCAAGATGCCTTGGAAATTTATTTTTCCAATCTGGATGCATATGGAGGAAATTCCATTCAGACTAGATTCCAAACCCACCAAGAGCATTCTAGTATTAAGGTGGCATCATTTCCCAATTGTACTCTCTTTCCTCTGTTTAAAGCAAGGTCGCATACTACTAAATGCATGTTTCCATGTGTCTGTCTCCTGGGGCAGAGCTGTTTCGGGATATTCTTGCCTGCCAGCTGCTTACTCCTGCACCATGTGTCCAGTCATGGAGATAAAACTGTGGATTTAGCAGATACACTGAGAAATGGTTAAAAGCAATTTTGATAGTTACTTTAAGCCAAGCTTTGCTCACTGGTAGAACTGAGGAGGAGGGATGGTAGGGGAGCAGGTAATGTTCACCAGTGTTGCTGCTGGAAAGAAAAGGTTTTATGGGATCTCCTGAAGCTGCTGCTGCTGCCACAGTGGAAAAGTTATGTGGAGAGTTATGTGGAGCTGATCCATAGAGTGACAAGTGAAAGAAGTTTATTGGGAAATGTGCCAGATACCATCAGGATAAGTACAAGCTGTCATTTCTGAGCGTTTTATCTGACCTTTAATACATGAGAGCAAGTTACAGCGGCAGCAAACTGCTGTTACATTAATCCCTCACACATCTTAGATCCTCTCTGCATTCAGGTGAATGTTGAAGGGCAAATCATGAGTGCCTCTGATTTACAAGAATGTTTATTGCATAGTGTACAGTGTAAAACCTATTTTATAATAATGATGATCATTGAAAAGGGAAATGTAACTGAAGCAATATTTGTGTTAACTGTGAACAGGCATTACTAAATCCTCCAGCTGTATGGTCAGCGGTTTCCCAGTGCTCTTCAGCTGGTTTATGCTGATTATTTTGGCATTGTCTGAATAAAAACCAAGAAGAATGGTTGCACACTGCTCAACTTAATATACAGTGTAAAGGACTGTGGGGCATAATTAAAACACCGTCCTTTTGTACAGGCATTATTTCTATGAGGGATAATTTGATTATATTAAGAAGAGTCAGAACGAGATTCCCTGGTAAGTGAGGACTCATAGTCACTTTGAAAGATGTGTAATGCAAATGCAGCCTGCAAGTCCGATACCTCACTGACCTCTTCTCCTGTCCACTTTGTGTATCTGGTGTAATGGATGTGGGTTTTTTGTTGGTCATCTTAATTCCTCCACAAGACATCATCTAGGTCATCACTTACTGAAAATAGATGTTAAGATGTGATAGGAAACATGTTAATTCACTCAATTTTGTACAGAATTTGTCCTCCAATGACTGGTACTTGTATGCTCTGTTGCTTTGAAGTGCAATAGAAAGCAGGAAGGTCAGTAAGTGGTTTTTAATATTACTTTTTCTATTACTACAACAAATATGCCTTTCCATGAAGAATACGAGAGGCCTACCATCCGAAACATTTGCACTATGCTTTTAAACGGTTTATTAAACACAGAAATCACATTTTCCTCAGTATACATTTTTAGGTGGTACTATAACTGGCTTTGTGGTTTAAGTCTTCATTGCAACTACACTTGTATTTTCTTTTAAAGCAAGTCTACAAGTGTGGCTCATTTGTCTGGTTAAAAATGCTTTTTTTAGCTACTAGGTATCTTGGCAGCCATCAACAGCCTGTTCTTTTTCTCTTCTCAATAAGATGTTGAATGTAACAGTGACAGTGGGCATAGTTGTGGGGAAAAGGCCTGCTGCAACACTTGTGCACTGTTTGTTACTTGGAAATGTAATTACTTTGTTTTGTGATTTGATCTGTTCTTAGAAGTTGTATATATTTTCTAAATGATTTCTGTGTGTATATAAGGTATGTTCTTTAATGAAGAAACAGCAATGCAATAAGGAGCTTTGCACAGTTTGTTTTCAAACAAAATACATGTGAAAAAAATCACCTGCCTAAACATGCAATTATTTCAACTTCTCAATAAACTTGATTTGAAGGTAACGCTTGAATTTTGATAAAAACAGAGATGAGTAGTAATGGCATAGAATTTCTTGCCACTGAGCTTTTCAAGTTTCTTGCAGTATACCAAATCTCTTAATTAGCTATTACAGAAATCTTCCTTAATAAATTCAGGGAATTGCATTTGAAAATTTGACAATTTTATTGTTCAGGTGCTTGAAAGTATCTGTAACAAGATGCATGAGATTTTCTTTCATGGAGCAGATGTCCCCATCAAGCAGACTTTCTTCATGCGTTTAAGGAAAAATAAAACTGCTGCAATACATCAAAAGTACCACTGTACATGCAGCAGATCAGAGAAACCAGAAAACTCCAACCAGCTTTGGAATTCTTTACAATCTGCACTTTATAATAAAGCAGTTTTGCAACTTCAATCTGCAGTCAATCATTATTGTTATTTCATTTAGTAAACAATTTCATTTGGGAAAAAAAGGTACCTTGTAACAGCTTATTTTTGAATGTTTTAAAACAAGAGTGACATATAGAGAAGAGCTGGTACATGTTTAAATCATGTTTAAATTGGGCTATGTTAGTTTCCATGTTTGTTTTGATATGTGTATCAAACTGGAACTTTTTTCAACTGTAAATATATGGTTTTGTTAAATAAAGTCATGTAAAGTTATCTTAATCAGCTGTTGTCAGTGTAATTCAGATATTAAAAATCACAGTACTTGTCGTCTTCTTCAAAGGTGGCTTTGGGGTTTTTGTCTGTTCAAAAAGAGGACTTTGGGCCATTTGTGTACTGAAGGTAGAGGACTTTTTGCTGCTGATGCTTTCCAAGTTCTCATGGTAAAATACCTGTTAAATTCCATGAGACATTTAGAAGATCTGATACTTACCCTGCCTGTGGTTTTATCCTTTTTCATAAACCTTTCTCTGGACTGGGCCTGAGATCTGATAAATTTATTATGAAAAGTAGTTGTAAATACATCTCTGTGACATGCACAGAACTGAGAAATGCTTAAATACCTTATCCTGGCTTTGTCTGAAAAGAAGAAAGTTTATTGCGAGTTTAATAATCACAAAGCATTTTTGTGCTAAAGTTAAGGCAGTGTTGTTTTACTTCTGACATAGGTGTAACTTCAGGACTTAAAATGGAGAAGCTTCCTGTTGCTTAAGTGAAAAGAGGTTGAAGGATCAAATAAAAGATTGAAAGGGGAGAGAACGCAGTACCTGTGCAACAAGGCGACGTGCGGAATGCAGGCAGAGCCTTGGCTGCCATGGTTTATCCAGTGAGCAGCTGTCCCACTTCCTTTTGCTGAAGTATCTCCTAATGTGCAGAATTAGAATGTGAAACCAGATTTGTTGTCTCTAAGCTGACACTGATTCAGTACTGAAATTTACATTGTATCTGTTAGAGGAGTTGCACACATTTGTTCTAAACTAGATTTACTTTTCTTATTTTCCCAAATAACAATTCCAAGTTTCTTAAGCCATGCTCAGCAAGAAAAAAGGAATTTGTTTTCTGGCTTTTTATCTGAATTCCCCTACAAATAGGGGTCAGCCCAGCGTAGTGACATTTCTGCATTTCCAGCTGCTGACGCAGCAGCTCTACAGTATTCACCTTTTCCTCAGAGTCCTGAAGCAGTATCCCAATTCCCAGCAACCTACGTTTCTGCTGCAGTTGCAGGTTCTTTCTCCACAGGCTGGCTCTGGCCGGATTTGTTTTCGTCAGGATATCGCTCTCCTATGACACGTTTCGATGCCCATCAGTTCAGCCTTTCTGCCTTGGCCTTCCGCTTCCACTAACTCCAGTTTTTTTGAGCTTCAGGATTTCATCGCAGATACTCGAGCTCTTTCTTCATGGGCTCAAAGTCCATGGAGCGTTGACCAGTTCTTTCTGAGCACTCGAGGTGGTTCCAAGAGTTTGAATTTCACGCCTCAGGCTGATGTTATCTGCGTGGCCCGAGAGGAGTAGAGCTACACGAAGAATCGCTCTATATCTTTAATCTTCACCTGCCCGGGGAAGAGGTGCTTCCAATTGAAATGTCATGACGATGATAAAGCTCCTCCCGCCGCGATGCGCGGCTCCGGCAGCGCCTCCGCGCCCCGCTCGCCCGGCCCGGCCCCGCCCCGCNAACTGGGGAAGAAGTACTGCGTGTACTGCCTGGCCGAGGTCAGCCCGCTGCGCTTCCGCTGCACCGAGTGCGCCGACATCGAGCTCTGCCCCGAGTGCTTCTCGGCGGGCGCCGAGATCGGCCCGCACCGCCGATGGCACGGCTACCAGCTGGTGGACGGCGGCCGCTTCACCCTCTGGGGTGCCGAGGCCGAGGGCGGCTGGAGCAGCCGCGAGGAGCAGCTGCTGCTGGACGCCATCGAGCAGTTCGGCTTCGGCAACTGGGTAAGGGGTGAGGGACGAGGGACAAGAGGAGGGGGCGATCCTCCTCCTCGGACCAGCGGCCCTGACAGCAGCCCCCGGGGGGCGCGTCCTGCGCTGCGGACCCCGGGCTGCCCCTCTCTGGCGCGCTCCTTGCGGGCTCCCCGCTGGTCCGAGGAGCGCACCCGGCAGCTCGGACCTGTCGCTGCCTGAAGTTCTGCGTTTGCCTCCCGCCAGTGCGTCCGTGTCCCAGATCATGCCCCTGCCTCTTATCCGTGCTCGGCCTTTGCCTTCAGTATGTCCCAGCTGCGGGCTGGCTGCTCGCCTTTCCTGTCACTGCACAGCCAGGCTTGGTTTTGAAAAACAGCAGTAAGAAAGCATCATTTCACAGTCACAGAATGGGTCAGATTGGAAGGGACTACAGTGGGTCATCCCAGAGCACATGGCACAGAATTGCATCCAGACGGTGCTTGACTGTTTTCCAGTGATGGAGACTCCACAGCCTCTCCAGGCAGCCTGTCCCAGTGCTCAGTCACCTGCACAGTGAAGAAGTTCTTCTTCACGTACATCTTGTGAAGTCTTCACATACTTCTTGTGCATCAGTTTCTGCTTGTTGCCTCTTGTCCTATTGCTTGGCACCACAGAGCAGAGCCTGGGTCCATCCAGTTACACCTCCTTCAGATACTGATGGACATTGGTGATGTCCTCTCTCAATTGTCTCTTCTCGAGGCTGAACAAGCCCAACTCCCTCAGCCTGTCCTTGTAAGAGAGACACTCCAGTCCCCCAGTCATCCTCATTGCCCTCTGCTGGACCATTTGATTCATTTTTGATTGACTTGATTTGTTGTTATTTATGTTTTGCTTTGTTAAATATAAAGACTTTTTCAAAACCTTAAAGTGTACGATCATTGCAGCTTGCTTAGTTCTTAAATAATTAGAAAATAATAAATATTGTTATTCTCACAGTGAACACCTGTTGTCTAGTTCCATGTTGCTCATCAGTATTTCCATGTTGCTGCTAATGTGATCTAAAAAAGCAAAAGCCCGGCTGTACAGTGCTGTTGGTGTTGGCTTGGGACTTGGACAGCTTCCTGGTCATGGTGAGCTGGCTTTGTGGGAGTGCCATGGGTGCTCAGGAGTCACCAGGGTGCACTGTAAACACTCATCCAGAGCTGAAATCGCAGATCTGATGGGAACACGGCCAGTATTGCTAGAGAAGTTTAGGTATTGGGAATTGGCTTTTGAGGAGCAGGGGAAAAGTTGTGCTCTTTCCTGAGTGCTCATGATGCTGGAGATGTAATGGGAATCATTTTATCACTCCTTCTCTTTTCCGTTTAGGAGGACATGGCTGCTCACGTGGGAGCATCCCGAACACCTCAGGAGGTGATGGAACACTATGTGAGCATGTATATCCACGGCAACCTGGGCAAAGCCTGCATCCCTGACACTATTCCGAACAGGGTGACGGACCACACGTGTCCCAGTGGCGGCCCGCTGTCTCCCAGCCTGACGACGCCGCTGCCGCCGCTGGACATCTCGGTGGCCGAGCAGCAGCAGCTGGGGTACATGCCCCTCCGCGACGACTACGAGATCGAGTACGACCAGGACGCCGAGACGCTGATCAGCGGCCTTTCGGTGAACTACGATGACGACGACGTGGAAATCGAGTTAAAAAGAGCTCACGTGGACATGTACGTAAGGAAACTCAAGGAGAGGCAACGGCGGAAGAACATTGCGCGAGACTATAACTTGGTACCAGCCTTCCTGGGCAAGGATAAAAAAGACAAGGAGAAAGCTCCCAAACGAAAGATCACAAAAGAAGAGAAGGAGTTGCGGCTGAAACTGAGGCCTTTGTACCAGTTCATGTCTTGTAAGGAGTTTGAAGACTTCTTTGAGAACATGCACAAGGAGAGGATACTTCGAGCAAAGATTCGGGAGCTGCAGCGGTATCGGCGAAATGGCATCACCAAAATGGAAGAGTCAGCAGAGTACGAGGCGGCCAGGCACAAACGGGAGAAGAGGAAGGAGAACAAGAACATAGCTAGTTCCAAGAGAGGGAAGGAGGAGGGTAAGGAAGGTGAATTTGCTGCCATTGAAAACCTGCCTGGCTTTGAACTCTTGTCGGACAGGGAAAAGGTGCTCTGCAGCTCTCTGAACTTGAGTCCTGCACGTTATGTGACTGTAAAAACTATCATCATTAAAGACCATCTCCAAAAAAGACAAGGAATTCCTTCAAAGAGTCGCCTTCCCAGTTACTTAGATAAGGTACTGAAGAAAAGGATTTTAAACTTTCTGACAGAAAGTGGTTGGATATCCAGGGATGCTTCATGAAACTTAGCTGATCTGAAAAAACACAGCAGAGGCCCATTACAGCCTCAAGGACTCCATTATTTTTTCCTTCCCTCCCCAAAAATACAGAAACCATGTCATTTAAAAACACAAAAAAACAAATACATAAACCCCTACAGTCATCATGATCCATGGTGGCTCAAATAGACTTTTGCTTTGGATCATGGAAAATACTTAATTGTGAAGCTTCTACAACATTAGATTTCACTGCTTTTGGTACATTATTAGAACAGATTTTTTCAAGTGAACTTACCCAAGTCCAGTAGTCCCAGAGTAGTTGCTTTAGTCCGTACTATTGGATAAATGAGTATCAGTGTAATCCTTGCTTTTCTTTGAAGGTAGGAGATAGTTTCATTTGCTGGAAACTTTCTTCACCTTTTGTTTTGTTTTTTTTTTGGCATAATGCTGGCAGCAAAGTGAAGCTTATAAAAGTCCTGTGCTCAGGAGCAGGTGAGCAGGCACTTTTGTGACCATTGCTAAGCTTTCGGAACCTTCTCCTTAGTAACTACAGCCAAGGCATGGGGACACTGGGATGAGAGTTCCTGTTAAGAATACAGCAGGGATGAGCTGTGGGAGGAGGGAAGGAAGGAAGGAAATGTGGGACATGAGATGCCTTCAGGGACCTGTGCTGTGGAGGGGGGGTCTTGAAGAGCTCCCAGCTTATCCGGGCATTGCTTTGACTTGAGTTTCCTGAAACAGACCCCTCTGAAGCTTTGAAAAAGCTTCTCTGAAGCTTTTCACTACTTGGTACTGGAGTGTCAGGAATCCCTAGCAGCTGTGGTGCTCTGCTCCAAAGGAGGGGTCAGCTACAGCGAGATGCCTGATTTGGGCCAGAAACTGGGTTTGGGAGAATAGGCAGTGAGGTCTTAGGCAGCAGTTGGGAGTGTCAGGCAGCAAAATCACTGCTTTTCCTTGTTGGGGGAGCCTGCTCCTCCTCCTTTGGGATCTTAACTGCTGAGTTCATACAGGCTGAGGAGGTGTAGCTGCCTCCTGAAGTTCATTGTAAAGTCAGGGAAAGGGAGCAAGCTTCTCAAATGGGTGTGATCACTGAGATTGGTCTTTAAAACAAAAATCACAATTGATGCAGATTTGGTCAAAATGCAGAAAGTGTTCCTAAATTTGGAGCATTTAATCCAGCCACTGTAGGGTTCTAATTGCACATACCTTGAAACATACCAGCCCAGGCACATTGAATCTGAATTTACTGACAGGTAGGACAGTGCACCTTGGGAGGGATCTCCTCCAGTTCTGACAGCTACAGCCTGGAGTGCTGCTGAAGCCAGGCACCAGCTGGGATGTAACACAGTGGGAAACACAACTGCCAGAGTCACAGTGCTGTTCTAGTAAGAACTATTGATTAAGGGAAAGGTGTTGAAGGGGGATTAGAAAAAGATTTTTATGCCCATTTCATCCTTAAATTCCCATGCTGGTATTTAACCAAATGAATAAAAGATTGTGGTTGCCACATGAAAGATGGCACAGAGTTACTTGTGCCTAAGCCTGTCTGCTGGTCGTGTCTGGAGCAGGAAGCTCTGACTGGAGGCCGGCTGGACAGGTCTTCTGGAGTGCAGGTGTACCAAAAACTTGGAACCTGACTGGCTTCAATATGAGTGCAAGATCTGGAAATGTCATCTTGCTTTGATGCTTTGGGCTGTAGTCAGTGAGGATACCACAAAATCTTTAAACAGTATTAGTTCTGCAGTTTGGCAGAGGTATTCTGATCAGAAATGGGTTTCATTTAATACATCCAGCATTACCAAAACAGTGTTACCAGTGAGTTTAGAATAAAAGGGGTACAATTACAAAGCCAGCATTTCTAAGGAAAAAAACCCCAAAACTCTAGTGCCTTTTTCTTTTGAGTTTATGATGTTAAGTCCCTTCAAAAAAGGTAAGGGCTATGTCCTCTGGGATGTAATACTTTGTGTGGCTTATCTGTAAGTGGTTTGTTGTGGCATACTCGAGACGAAACTGTCTCGTCTTGGCAGCAGTGGAGGTAACTGCCATGTGCTGAGTAGCTTTAATAACCACTGCCACCCTATATGCATGTACAAGCAACACACCAGTTCATAAGGTATAAACCCTTGGTTATTTTCTCTTATTCCTGTGGGAAAGAAGCTCAGTCTTTCTTTTAGCATTCTAGTTATGCCATTTGGTTCTTCCTGTAACTTGCTACCTAACTGCCATAACATGGTGTTATGAAGCCTCAATTCTGCATGTAGCTGGGAGTTAAAGAGAATTGTTTTGGTTTTGGTTCTGGTTCTTCTGGGGTTTTTTTCCCCTCAAATCTGTGATTTTCATATTTCTACACTGTTTTGGCACATCTAAGTTTAACTGAAGCAATAGCGTAAAGCCCATCTGAACAATAACTTCAGAAAAAATCTAGGCACCAATGAGTCATTTAAATGTTGAAGTGAATTCTGCATTTATACTTTGTAGCTTCTTAATTCCTCAACCCCTCCAAAATGTTTCTTTGGTGCTAGACATAACTTATTGAACATCAAAATGAATGTAAAATAAAGTATTTTTAATGTATGCAATATGGATATCAATATTTATTTTGTACTTGCAAGCTAACTCAAGGTGGTAAATGTTTGCTTTAGCAAATACGAGTCCCTTGGAAAGGGCTTCCCTAGAAGCAATGTCTCTGTCAGCTATGCTTTTAATTTTAAAGGTGACTTGCACTAGAGGATGCTGCTGTTCCATATTTCACATGGAACTGATTTAGTCTAAGCATTCCTTTGTTATGAGCTGCTGGTTTTCTGTTTGATTGCTTATAAATTGAGATGCAGTTAATGTTAATCCAGCAATTTACTACAGCAGTGCTACTTCTCTTACGTGGTGAAGGGGCTGAGATGGCAAAGAGCTCTTTCAACTTGTATTTTGTGTTGATCTGGAAGTGCTTCCTGTACTGTACAAATAACCCAGCCTTCATGTTGCTAATGACAAGGTGTTTTATATGCTTAATGCTCTTGACTTTTCTAATTAAAGTTATTACTAATGATAGTATCTGTCTTAACAGCATTGATGTAAACCTATGAAAAAGCAACATTCTCTAAGCTGTTCAAAATACTGATCTTGTGCTCTGGGTAGGGGCTGTGCTGTGTGTGTCCATCCCAGCACTGTGCTGAAGGGAGCATTCATCTCCCAGGGCTTGGATGCTGCAGCGTATTCTGGCTACAGCCCCTCCTGCCCCCTGTTCCATGGCAGGTCTCGCAAGCAGTAGGAACAGTGTCTGGAGGTTTGCACTAGTCTGTGACCATGAACTGCCTTGTAAATCACACAAACTAAGCACTCTGCCATTATTCTCTGGTGCGGTCGCTGCATCCAATTCCTGTGCAACTGGAACAGGCCTCGTCAGTCTTCTTGTTTACTCTTCTGAGAAAATGTTTTTGCATGTGCTCCAGTCACTCTTAAGTGATAACACATTAAGTACTGTGAAGCAAGACACCCCATGAGCATGTTCAGCTCATCAGCTTCCTTCTTCCTTAAAGGGAATGTTGCATTCATTTGAAGTTTACTGGTGTAGCAGTGCCAGACACACAAACACCTGTGCTGAAATCACACAAAGCCTAACTGATGTTGTGCACCCAGCTTTTTACTAGATTTTTGCATTGTGTATTGGTAAATAAACTTGTATTAAAGTTTCTTTCCATGATTGATTTAACGATAACAGAGTTTGGGCAACGAGGAAAATGGCTGAAGTCTTTGCAAGAACGAGTAGAGATGCAGTGTAGCTAAATGTGATAGGTGGAAATGTGGTGTTTATGAAATAGCTAGTACTTGGGAGCTTTGCTGGGTGCCTACATTTCAGAACTACTTTCCTCTGTTCTTTGATTTCTTCAGTGCTCCTTCCTGGGGGTATGGCAGAGTGCACAGATGGCTGGAGCTCTCCCTAGATTGACCCACTCCATGGCAAAGCCTCTCTGTGGGCAGGCCAGGGAAGGGGAACCACTAAATGAGAGACTCAGTTACCAGATTTAAAGGTGAACCTTGTGTTGAACATTTAACAGGAACTTGTCTCTAAGAACACCCCGAATGAAGTAATGTAGTCCAAAAATGACAGTTTGCATGAGGCACTGGGAAGCTTGTTAACAAAATCATCTACTAGGGAAGAAGCTGTCCTTTTGTTTTAACTCCCTATTGGAATAAATTCTATACTGAGGAAATTATTATTGCATTTAGTTTAGATCCAGAGGGATTGGGAGGGGACAAAACAACATGACAGTTCTTAAAAGGTATATAAAATGGAACCTGGTCCCTTTTTGGCCAGGTTCTCATCAATTGAGAAGGAGGTCCTAATCAAAGTGCAGCAAATAATTTTCTTCAGTCCTACTTCACGCAGCTACAGTGTGCTCTTAAACCCAGATGGAGGGAAGATACTTCCAAATTCCACTTCAGTATATGGAATCCCTTTTTTTCTCCTTATGTTTAAATCTGATCTTTGAATTTTTTTCCCTGTACTTGATCAGTTTTAAAAAATTAACACTGTAGTTGTCTATATACACCAAAAATTTATTCTCCTTCCTCTACCCAGTCAAAGCATTCTTTCTTAAGAGTTGAGACAGAATGAATCTTTAAACATGAGTAATCTCCAAACAGCTGTATGCACTTAGGCTGTTCCTGGTTAACTGTTTAATTCCCATGAGGCAAACCAGCACTGGGAAAAACGTCTTAAGGAACAAGTAATCACTTCCCACCATGAGTAGGTCCAGTGTTCAGTAAGCTCTTGGCAACTCTGCATGTGAACCACAAAAATGTAATCAATACCTGACTTTAAGGTAAGAAGCTCCTTAATCGGCAATAACAAGAAAGATGGTAAAACATTGAGAAGTACTTACTTTTTACAGGGCCTAATAACTTCCCTAAGTTTGAAGGTTCTGTCCTGTGTGTTAATAGTATGGGCTTTCAGGATACAAGAGGATGGATGCTTTATCAGTTGTGTAATTTGCCAGGTTCCACCCACTCCTATCCAGGTGACCAGACCAATGTAGGATAAAATGTTCAGTTAATCATGTATTGTATTTTAGCCTGATTCTGCAGGATTGGGAGCAGCAGGTGGAGTTAGACATGGCAAGAGCTGCATGGGGAAAAGTTCTGCATGGGGTGCAGTCTAAGATCCAAGCAGAGTAAATGTAAGAAATAATGGAAATGAAACCAAGCTCACATTTTTGTTTGAGCCACTTACATGCAATTATTTAAGTAAGTCTAAAAGAAACCATATACCAAACTCTCAGCAACTCACTTCTCTGGGTGTTCTGGCTCTCAGTAGGATTGTAACTACAGTTTGCGTAAGAAACTGATTGCAAAACTAGAAGTTACAAGACTATCAAAATTGTTTAAACCAATTTTATACAACATTAAATTAAAAATCCAAAGATAGGATAAATTCTGTTGGTTCTTCAATGCCATACAAGTATTAGATGGTTTTCTTGATTCAATGTTAGTACAGAACAAAAAGGTTGAACAATTACAAAAGATATCTAATCTCCATTGCCATTTATTTACAGTTTAGAATTCACACAGGTATCAGTTTCAGTTGTTGAGATTATTTTTGAATAGACAAAACAGGGCATTTATCACATCAGTGTTTAAAAGCTGATGGGTGCTTGCAGAAAGCAGGTTATTTGTACTACTTCACCCACTTCTGCAGTGTGAGATTCTACAAAACCAAAGGAAGTGTTTGAAAATCTGGGTTTTCAATCTACACAGTGATAAAAACTTGAAATTACAACATTCTTGTGAGCGTTTCATTCTTTCCAATTTCACGTACCTTCTCAGGAGCAATAGTTGTAAAAAACATTATCAATCTAAAGCATTATAGGGCTTAATGGCTCTTGTAGTTCACACTGAAGAAGAGCTTATGGAACAGTGATGTTGAAGGCCACCAAGCACGAGAATTTCATTTGTTACTTCATTTTCAGTGGGAGACCTCAACCAACTCATTTAAACCTCTCAGGGAGCAGAGGAATGAGGAAAGCATGGTAAGAGAAAAACCATCCAGCTGTTTAATAGTTGTATGGCATTTGAAACTCTCAGCTTGAGCAGCTAAGCGTCTTTCACAACACCCACGAGAGCGGGCCGCAGCGTGCGCCCGTGCAGCTTATAGCCAATCTTGGACACCAACGCAATAGTGCCAGGCTCCTGCCCCTCCACGGGAGCATGGAACAGCGCTTCGTGTTCATAGGGATCGAACTTGGCTCCGACAGGGTTCAGTCTGAGCAAGCCATGCTTTTTAAACACTTTCTGAATCTGTACTTCTGTCATAACAAGACCTTCATATAAGCTCTTCAAGTGAGGATTGTCATCCCTAATTTCTTCTTTTGGAACACTTTCTGTTGCTTTCTCCAAAATGTCTGCAACTTCTAGTAAGTCCTTACAGAAGCTCTGGATCCCTGAAAATGTATAAAAGAAGAGAGAATGGGATTAGTCCACTGAAAGAAACACGTGTTAAAAAACCCCAACCTCACAACTCCAAAACCTACAGCAAAATCTGTACTCCTAAACTTTTAGGAAGATATGTGATACCATAATCATTTGGGGTAAAACGTCCTTTCCAGTTTTGGATGATAATAAAGAACTATTACAGACACCTTGAAATCCAGACCACCTCCTCTACTTCTATGGAACAAAATGTTATTTCAACTCAAAAGAGCTAAAGTTATGCTAATGACCTAACAATGACAGTTAAAATTCTTACCAAAGTTACCAAAATCTTCAGATGGCTTCATGTGATTTCCTCACGTCTCGCTCATCACCTGAAGTTCAAAGCATTACGTTGCCCTATTCCTACCCTTTAATCTGATGTGATAAAAATATTTGTGGAAGACAAAGCATGTAATCAGACTGGTGAGGATTCCAAGAGATGAACAGGGATTCTTCCTTGAATGAAAAGAACTTGCACCTCTTTCTACCCTACAAACCTCTTTTACAGAGCCAGCAGTTGTGCCTTGCAAATACTGAGCAGTTTCCAAGTTAATCACAGTCCTCGTCCTGAAGCTGTTCTCTGGCTCACACTTAAGAGAATCTGGACTAATCTCATTTAAGGTACTAGCAATCAAGAAAAAATCAACACAGTTCAATAAAATAACACATTTCTACATAGAGGTAAGCAAAGGACAAACAGCACTGTGGTTTTGGTGTGGTTTTTGGTTTGTTTTTTTTTTTCTTAAGCCAGAGTCAGCCTTTTTAACTCTACATTCTGGATGGGTTTTTTTTTTCCTTACCAAGAAGTGATATGATCATTACCACAGGACAAGCCTTTGGTTTAAACAAAAAACCCTCACAACTATGGAAGCACCTTACAAGATATGTGGGGATCAGCTAGTTCTCAGGAAAGAGTCTCTCTAACAACTGCACAACTCTGTAGAGGCTCAAGCTCTTTACAGAACATTAACAATGTCCAAGTAGTTCCAAAAACCTGAAAAAAACCTGTCATGGTTTTAAACTAAAAACTAGAGCTGTGGTTGGGGCTGAACTGTACCCAATATAGATAAACCAGCTGTCTAGTTATCTGGGTCAAACCAAAGAACCAAACTCTTCAGAAGGTGGTTTGGCTTGGTTATTTATTGCTTAAGTTATATTTGCAAATATCTGAGACTGCAACTTGGAATTTATGCAAGTCTCAGGAATGAGTTTATCTTTCTTCAACAGAACAAGCAGTCATGCACCAGGAATAAAACTTACAGATTATATGTAATTTAGTTTTAAAGAGAAATTCATTTCGATTGTAGCATCTCTGAGCTCAGACATGACTCAAAGTCCTTTGCAGTAAGTAGAACATTAGTGAAACAATGCTTATTGCTAATCAACCTCAACTCAAACATCCATGAAAAAGAGTGCAAGAGTACTCTGTACTTTTTCTTACAGCACACGTTAACTGAAGACCCTGTATTCAGAAATTAGAACTTGTGTATTCAGAATTAACTATACAGCTGTGTATGATGTGTGGTGAAAAAGAGCAACTCATTTTTCGAGGCAGAGTGGCAGTCAAGCACCAGGATAAAACACCACTCTTCTGCTGCAGCATTTGCACACAATTTCTGTTTTACAAATTTGTGTTGGAAATGTCAAAAAGCTAAATCAGATGTTAGCAGCCTGGCTCTGGAAGGAAGATGTGCTTCTAGCACTGCTCACAGCCAGTGATTGTGCATTCCTACCACATACCAAATGAATCCATTCATTTAGAAGTATTACTTCTATTTGGAAGCTATGGCCTTCAATAGAACAGTTATTCAACTGTAAAAGGCTAAAAAAAACCCCACAAAAAATACCAAAAAATACTAAAATCAAAAAGAACCAAACTCAAAACAAACACTGAGAACAAAAACCAAACAAAAAACCCAAACAAAAAAACCCCAAAAAAACAAAAACAAACCAACCCCCCAAAACCCCCAGCCAACCAGAACAAAACAACCCAACCAACCAACCAATAAAATAAAAAACCCAAACAAACAAATACCCTCCCTCCAAAAAAGCAACCAAAAACCCAAACCAGAAAGCAAACCAATATTCCACGCTCTTCGTCAGATTTGAGACCAAAATAAGTGAAAAAGGCAAACTTCAGGCTGCAAACTTACTAAAAAAAAAAATCTGCTAATACAGTACACATTGTAGGAATCCAAATTTAAAGAAGATGTGAGCTGTTGACTTCAGCAGTTTTAGTTTTGCCCTTGGCTAGGGAGATGGTCACAATTCTGATGCAAACTGAGGAACTGTTCAAACCTCTCTGCTTCAAATGCCATTTTTTAACCAAGTAGCCAGAATCACTGGGAAGTACAACTTGTCAATACTGCAAGGCCAGTTAGCTTAATTTTTCCAGGAGCCTCCACTCACCGTATAACTTCGCCTCTTCTACCAGTTTCTGGCTTCTTTGCCTTATGTTTTCTGCATCTGCCAAGGCACGTTTGTACTTGTCCTAAAGAAGAAAAACCAGTAACAGAAGAGATTTTATTCCTTCTAGTCAGGCAGCTGACAATAATTCACATCAGCATATGCAGTGTAAAACTGCATTTTAAACAGTTTCGTAGCCTAAATCCAGCGTTTAGGGCAACCTGAAACAACATGCAATTATCACACCACTCCCCTACTACCAAGACAAATGTTTGCTTCACTTTACAAGGACAGAAATGAGAGAAAGGAAATCAGTTGGTTTTCCAGATTCTCAGTATTTGTCACCAGATTACCTGGAAGAAACCCAGTATTTCTGTTTCTTCTGCTGTGTGCTCCCAGAAATCCTTCATCAGTCATGAGATACACTGACACTACGGCAAATCAGATTGAACCCGGCCGTGACTTTCAAACCATCTCTTCCTTCTCCATACATACCACAGAGTGCCCTCCAGTTTTCTCACCCCTTACAAACTATGAAACCTAACTCACCTGTTGTTTAGGTCACGTTTTGGTCCATTCCTAGAAATATGGCCATTTACCAGCAGATGTACTAAGATGTGAAATTCAGTAAAATTAATAAAATAAAAATTCAGCCTGAGTACTTAACCACCTAACCCAGAATGGTGGGCTTCCACCCTGAATATATCTGACCTTCATATGCCAATATGAACAATCTCAGAACAGAATAAAAATAGTCAACAAGCTGCCTGAAGAGCTGCATTAGGCAACCAACAGCAAAGACATTAAATGACATCTCAAATCTGTCCCGCAGAGCTCTGTGAAGGGCAACAGAAAGCAAACTCAGTCCATGTAGGATCCATAGGTGCTGTTCTACAGAAGGTTCTGGTCTACCTCTCAAAGTCTCAAATGCCCCAGAAAGACATTTTATATGAAGCACTCATTAATGCCTTTGATTAATGGCCATCTCCCACCTCTCAGGGCATCCTTCACCCTCTGCTGGAGTTGTGCTCGGGACAGAATGCAAGATACACGAGGCCACACAGAAGGAATGTGATGCTTCAGCATCATGTAAAAGGGCTCTCCAACAGACAAGGTTGGAAACTTCTTAACTACGGCACACGTACACCACTGCATAAAAGCTAAGCATCATTAACTCTGACCTTTGGAAAGTCAGCAGCTGTTTCCATGAAGTCTACTCTTAACACACAGAAATGCACAGACCAGAGACACACACTCACACCCTTCTATGGCTCCCAAAAATTATTTCTCCACTGAGCAAAACCTATGTGAAAATCAGTAACAAATTTTCAGGCTGGAGAAGGTCCAATTTCACCCAGAAACTGAAAGAAAAATATG
Organism: Platysteira castanea; assembly: GCA_013397175.1. Classification (NCBI taxonomy): domain Eukaryota; kingdom Metazoa; phylum Chordata; class Aves; order Passeriformes; genus Platysteira; species Platysteira castanea. The sequence continues at coordinate 463,544 of VYXC01005845.1, forward strand.
CAATATATTAATTTTGGACCAGAGATGCATCCCAGATCTTGTAGTACATGCACTCTTAATTTTAAAGAAATTATCAAATTGTGGGGTTTATTCAACTAAACAGAAGTCACAAAACTGTATGCAGATTGTGCACTGGGAACCCACAGTGAAGGCTCTTGGGCACACAATTTGTGCAACCTTATAACCCAGAGACACTTACAGTAACTTCTTTTAGTTGTTCTTCCAGTTTGGCCTTTTCTTCGGCTAGGAGTTTTTCAGCAGAGCTGGGTTCCACCTTCTGCTCATTTTGGCTCTGGTCCTCTTCCAAATTCTGGCCAGTATTTTTCTGCTGTGTTGCTGCACAAAGTAGTCGTGGAGATGTTCTAAGGCAAAAAAAAGAACATTATTATTCTGTTGCTTATTTTGTAAGATATTAGAATTTTCAAGACAGACCAGACACTTTGGACACATAATGTCCACAAAATTCTCACATCATAGCAAGAATTCATACAATTCTAGGCCTGTGAATACTGTGTGCAGAACCCTCCGTCAGAAGCAACAGATGTCTGGCCATTTAAACTGCAGCAGAAAATAATTGCTGCAAGCTATCAGCTTGTAAGTGTCCACTACATTGAGTTTATATAGTCACAGCACTTTTAAGAGGAGTATGACCTCGTTTTCAGCACAGTGTTCTATCAGGAAACAAATTCCGTGATGCAATCGCCGGCAACAGCCTCCCTGAAAACAAACGAGCAGAATAGGCCGCTGGAGCGGCGCTCCCCGTGCCGCCTGTCCCTGCTGTATCGCAAACACCGCGGCAAGCACGGGCCTGCTTGCATAAATAATGACTCTTCATCCCTTCCTGACGTTTCCAAGGCTGAGCGAGCTGAGCCACCCGGACAAGGCTGCGGGATCAGCGCCGCGCTGACACAAGCGCTCGGATCCCCGCCCGCCCCATGGACTCTCTGGGCCTGCAGCCCTCCAGGCTCCCCACAGTACCGGGCTGGCCGCTCTCCCACAGGAGAGCAAGGCAATGCAGCGAAGAGCAGCGGGGGCTGTGGGGCGGCCCCGACCCATCCTGGCTGTCGGACGGGGCTCTCTGGGGCTTGGGAACCCAGTGCGGCAGGGCCGAGCCTCGCTCTCCTCCCGGTCCGGCGGTGAGCGCGGTCCCGGCCCGAATGTCCGCTGACAGGCGGGCGGCGCGGCGCAACCCCCTCACCTCAGCGCGACGCTCAGCAGCGGCAGGCGCGGGCGCAGCGCACCCCGCACGCACTGGGCCACGGCCGCCATGGCGCCTTCCTGCCCACGGCCGCCGCAGGGCGGACGCGCCGCCCCGGCCGAGCAGGCGGCTATTCCGGGGCGCGGCGGGAGCTCCCAGAGGGGCGCGCGCGCCTCGCCCCCCGGTGACGTGCAGCGGGAGGAGCCGCGGGCGGGGCGCGTGCCGGGCGGCCATTTTGTCTGGGGCGGACGCGGGGGGGATTCGCCGTCAGGTTGTTGCAGCTGCTGTGATCCGCATCGTTCCTGTCCGAGCTGTGACTGGAAGTTTGAAGATTTCAGCTTATTTTAAGTGTTGGATAACCCCGTTACCAATAACACCTTGTAGCACCTGCCAACAGTTTGCAAACCTTCACACAGAGGTTTCCACCCTGTGTTCTCACACGCTCACTGTTAACTGCTGCTTACGCTCTTGCTGGACAATAATTTCATTTAATGAAGCCTTGAGCTTTCATGAGGTAGGATAACGTTGCTAATCCACTAGTTCCAGATCTGGCCACCTGCTTGTGCAAGCTGTTTGTGCAAGTGTCTTGTGTGACTGGAGACTACGGGAACCCTGCTGCCCGCTACAGGGATAGCTGAACTTGGGCAGTTTGTCAGTTTCTTTGTCAATATCTTTTTAAAGGGGAGGAAAGAAAGAATAGAGGTCACGTATTTATTGTACAGCCGTGAAGTTGAGTGCTAAGATTGTGCACAGATGCCTAAACGCCAGCTGTTAGCCTGATTCCTGCATGCATTTGTGCACTCTGCAAATGAAATCGGAAGGATAAAGATGCAGATGCCATAATGCAAATTTAGTAAATGTTACATTCAAGTGAACGATTAAACTATTTACTAAAAAGATGTAGAAGACATTTTTGGCTTGTTGCGTGAGAATCCTGCAGGACCTTGCTCAGTACAGTGGAACTTTGGCAGGGTTCACCAAGGTACCAGCACGGCCTTTATTCAGCAGATTGGTTTGCCTGGGCCTGTGCAGAAAGCAGGATAAATGGTACATGAGGTCAGTGCCCTTATTCCATGGCAACTTCGAAGCCCACTGATTTTTCCGATGCCTGTTCTGTGATGTGACACTGGTACAGTCCCATGGCTTGCCTGTACAGAACACAGCAAAGAGGAGGGTTGTGTACCATGTGTCCTGTTTGTTATGGACAATTTAATATTACCAACCAGTTGCTGTGATTCAAAGTTACTGGGATTTGGGATGGTGCACGGGAGGAGGTAGATTGGGAGCCCATCGCTTGGGTGACGGAGTGACTGGACCTCGAGGCTCAGCGATGGAAGCTCCCAGAGCTGCCCGCCCGGTGCGCACCGAGGACACCCAGGGGGACACGTGGCCCGAGAGCGATTGGTCAGGAAGGACTCTGGTTATGGACCAATCAGGGGCCGAGACACGGACCAATGGGGAGGCCCCAAAGCGAGTGCAGGGATTGGTGCGTTCCTGATCCGCTTCGAGGGTATAAAAGGGGGGCCCTGAGGGGGTCGGGGGGGTTTGGTGGTGGTGCGGTGCAGTGCTGCGGTAGGTAGAGGCAGGTGCGTTGCTTTGTTCGGGTTCTGACTAGCCACGTGGGGCTCAGGTTCATCCTGGGCTCCGTGGGCAGCTGCTTACTGTAATAAACTTACTAATACAATTTTTGGAATTTCTGAGTCATTCATGACATGTTCATACAGAGTGGCTGTAGTGTGCTCAGTAACTGCTTCCCAGAAAGCTGATGAGCCACAGATTTCAAGCTTCATCCTCAGAAATGCTGAAAGACATAATTGAGGAAATTTATTAAGATAATGCTGAGAAAGAGTCAGAGAGAACAAGGAGAAAACCAAGAACAGCCATAAAGGATGATACCCACAGAAAGCCATGAAGAAATGAAGCAGAAAAAGCAACTGGATCTTTAGGTCTGATGTTTTTAAAATGTTTCCTGAAAAGATTATTCCTTAAAAAACCTAGACAAGCAGCCTGTCTGTCTCATGTTTCTTGTGCGTTGTTTTTCCTGACATCCTTAGCATGTAGATTCCTATTTCAGCTTGTCTCCATTTCTCTGCTGCCCACCATCTTTGGAAGTTGTGCTTGATTAATGATTGATCACAAAATCACAGAACTGATAACAAAAAGTTGAGAAGAACCCACCACCAGCATGTCTCAATAACTGAGAATATATATTACACCTAACGTGTCTGGGACAATATTCTTCTTGTATTAGAAGCCATTTACCCCAAATCACATTTCACAGGCCTTCTGCAAGTAACTTTTCAAGATAACACACAGTGAAAATGCATTTTGTTCTGAGTCATGCAAGTTGAAGAGCTGTCATGAAAAACCTGCAGCTGGCTTAGATGCTGATGGGTCAAGACTAAACAACATCTGCAGCTTCAGATGAAGAACATGCAAGTTCACTCGATCTTGTTTGCATCATGGCTGATGTTGTCTGTAAGTACTGTCCCACTTTGACGAAAAAACCCCAAGACTTTTTCATGTCTTGTTTTTTGCAGGCTGTTGTGGTTTTACTGCAGTGCCAGCTCATGAGTCGGGTGTTTTTAAACTCAACTACCGAGTATTCAGTATCTGTTGCTGAACTGGTTGGTAGTCATAATGTTCAGAACAAGCACAGTTTTTTCTCATCCAGTCTTCTCCATATCAAGTGATCTTTGGTTCTTCACATAAATAGTGAGTTTGAATATGAATTGAGGATAAGTAGTGCTTATTCTGAATTCTAAATCGTTGACCATCATCCCTGTATAGGCCATTCACTTAAGAGTTGGACTCATTGGTTCTTGTGGGTCCCTTCCAACTCAGAACATTCGGTGAACCAGCTGCTACTTTTCAATTTGTGGTTTGAAAGTGGCTCTAACCTCTAATTTCTGTGAGCTAGTGATAGAATCAAGTAGTCTGAATATCATTCCCACTTCCTCTGGTGATGAACTTTGTGGTTGTGAGCAGTTACTTAACCTCATTTCCACGTTTCTACAACTAAAATTAAGGGCGGTAATTTTTCAGTACCTTACAAGAAAGTTGTGTACTGAGCATGAGGGAATTTCTGTGATATTTTGAAAATTCAAAACATCAATTGAGTAAGTCTTGGTTTTATTACTAGTATTGGACTTGCTGTAAAGAAACCCGTAATCCTTCAAGATGAAAAATGCCACAAATGTAAGATTTGTGCTTGAAAACTTAAATGAAAAATTAAGGCATTTCTATTTCTCTGAAGAAAACTCCAAACCTAGTTCTGTCTCGTAATACTAAGATGTAGTTTATTGATACTCAGGCAGCAAACAGAATGCCATTACATTTGTGTTTCAGATATGAACTTTATTATTAATGTTTTGAGGGTAAAGGAAAAGACTATCATATCTTCTCCAATCAAATTTTATATCCCAGCCAGAACCAAATATTGAGCTGTGGTGGGAGCAAGCTGGGGGGGTGGGGGGGGGAACCACCAAAAATATCTCTGTAAATATTCTAGCAGTGACCTTTCAGGCCAGTAACCAGGAAATACCTAAATCAAATTAAAAAATATTAATATAGCTATAAGACTGTTACTGAACTATATAGCAGTGAAGGCAAATATTCATACCTGTGCCCTTTAGAAAAGATCACAGATCAGACCACATAGCCACAGTAGTCCATAGTCCACTCTGGGAAGATGTTTAGTGAAGATTAAGGGACTAATCCTTGTGTATGAAATAGTGACAATTTTTCTTCTATAAGGGTTATTGAGACTGAGGATCATGTACCCTGTGGGTCCATTTTAGACAGAGAACAATAAAGATTAAATCAGTACTTGAATTCAGAAGCTTTTAATCCTGAAATGCAGGTTGGGATGTGTGTGTGTAGGGAGACAACCTTATTTGCTTTTAATTAGAACTGTACTAGCGTAGTTAATCTGTACATTCAGAATTTATCATTTTTAATGTAAACATTTTAAGAAAACTCTCCCAAGAGTGAATGTGTAATACTTATATTCTGTCTAGTTTCTCCCTAGGCTGAAAATACAGAATCATACATCCTGCTCTGATTATAAAGAGTACTTTTGAGTTCCCTTAGCCTCTTGCTAACTAGTTAGAAGGATGTATTTTGTAACCATCTTGTTGCCTGGAGAATGTTGTCGCTGTGTTGGAAATCTAATAGCTATAGCCACAGGGCTCTGAAGAGCACTAATTAGAGCAATTTAGAATAACAAAAGTTCTGTTCCTGGGAGGACACTGAAGTGTTCCTTCCCCAAAGCAGCATGCCACAATTTCAGAGGCAATTTATTGTAATATAATGCATAAGTCATCTGGTATCCCAAGGATTTACAAATCTGGCTATTACAGTTCCCTTAGCCTTCATGTTATTGGGGACGCTCGTGTATGCCTTGTAGCATTCCTGGAGATATAAAAAATGGAAAGACTGTGTCAATTGGGCATTGTCTGTCTTTATTTAGTTACCAGTCAGAAGCAAGCTGTCCAAATTCACAGAGACAATTTACTGTCATGCTGATGTGGCTTTCCACCTTGAGACAAAATTATTGAGCCTTGAGAGAAGAGTTGTCAAATCCATTGTGATTCTCTGAATGTGGTGTCATGGATTTTCTTAATTTTTTTTTTTCATAAAAATCAATTGTTGCCTCTCAACTTACCAGAACAATTGGACAGAAGGGGAGATCAGCACTCTGGTCACATTCAGGTTTGACAAGAACACAGCATTTGTTGGTCTCTATTTCTGCAGGCTAACAATGGAAGTGCAGTTATTGGAATGGTGCTTTGACATTCAGATCTACATTTGCCTCTATTAATTTTTCTTTAAGATTTGATGAATTAGTTGCAGTAGGCTTGTTTCTGCTGCCCTTGCGTACAAGTGATTTGTATTAGTCAAAGTGAGTGCTGTACAGTGAAGGATTGCTAGGCTGGATGCTGGCAAATAGGCTGCCAGTGGCACCATAAAAGCCTGAGGTGGCTATTTATTGCTCAGGTGTGACTTTCTCCTTGCTTATGACATATTTTTTGTGATGACTGACAGGATGTTGAATGGCAGAGTTGGTTGGGCCAGTGCATGGAGCTCTGTTTCGTCACAATGTTTTAGGGCTCAGAATCCCAGTGCAGTCCCGTGGAGAGGCTGTTCTCCGAGCTCCCAGCTGGCTGACAAAGGAGGAATGCTCATTCTGCTGATGTTGTGCAATGGTTTTGAAAAGCTATGAAGGAAAGAAGCATAAAGCAAAATTTTGAAAAGGTTATCTTCTGCTTTTATTCAACTCTAGAAAGCAGCAAGAGCTTTTAATTGTATTTCTATGCTTAATTAATGAGTGGGTGAACACTCCTGTGGCACCACTGCTGTGCTCCATTTAATCCTAATCTGGATAGATGAGTGACAAAGAGTTCGTCTAAAAATAGCTGTAGTGGGAGGGAATAAAAAGCTTTCAAAAATTTGCCATGTAAATAAAATCTGCCTAACACATTTTTGGTGCTTTGTGTGAAGATCACAGTCTCTGGAGCTGGACTTGAACCTGTCCCTAAAATGAATGCTTCACACTTTGTTTGCTTTTCAGAAGCATCTCTGAAGGTGCAACTTCAACCATGTTATAGGAGCTCATATCAGCATTAAAGCTAGGCTGATGACATTTAAGGTAACTGTGTGTTTTTGTCACATTTTCCTCAAAATCATTTGGTTTCTGTTACTATGGTGTATCTCCAAGGTTTGGATATAAAATTTGAATGTAAATCTTGTGCCAGGAAGGTACAGACAGAACTGAAGCAAAGCACTTGTTTTACATCCACAGTGTTTGCACCTTTCAGAAAGCAAAAATCTGGCTGCTTTAAGTTTTCTAACAGTTGTCACCCAAAGTACTTTCACTGCTGTTTTAAAGGTCACCTCAGATTAATGAATCACCTCAGGTTAATGTTATTAATCATCAGAAACTGGATGAAAATTATTGGTTCAGCATTGTGAATGCTCTTGTGCAAGATGTTTATAAAATAAAATACCAAGAATGGAATCTGTACTTTATGTTAGGTGTTAAATAGGAATTCTTCTGCTATAGCTGAAACCATGTAGTCTTTCCTTCTGTCTCCATTACCAGCTCCTAGTCTCCGCACTGTTCTCTGGTCTGATTAGGTGAGCTGTTTCTCATCGCCTTTACAACCCTTAGCTGGTCCCTGCCTTTTGCCCTTATGTTGTTCTTTCTCCTTTCTCCTCTTTTAACTTCTGCTCTTCACTCTCCATTGCCACATCTGCTGTGTTTAGAGTGGAAGAACCTTTTTAAAGCGCTGCTTCCATCTCTGCTTCCTCATTCCCGGCTTTAACCGAAGCTGTTCTCCCTTAAGATCTCACTGCGATCAAGAACAACTTCACCTTTTTGATACTGACCACTGCTTCAACAGCACTGTGTTCATCTCTAGAGATGGTGTGACCACCACCTCTTACTCTGCTCCATGATATTGGTGTTGGGTGGTAATTATGCCTGTGCTGTGGGATAACATCGAGGTGGGGAATCCCTCCCCCACCATGGCTTCTCTTTTAGTTCATCCTAATTACCAAACAAAGCAGCCTCTTCCATTTCAAAGAAATAGCTTTTCTTATGACTAGTGATGTCTGTATTTTATTAGCCCACCCTTCCTTGCTTAATTTGTATTTTAACACTTTAAAAAAATTTAATTTTTTCTTGTGTCTTTTTTCATATGTTTATTACTTTTTCATGATTCCCCAAGTGCTTTGGCTGGCAAAGTCTTAAAGAATAAAATTACTGTCATGTAACAGCTATAAAAATCCACTCCCCCCTTGGAATGGGACATACAAGTTTGAAGATGCTGAGGAAAGTAAGAATCATATAATCACAGAATACTTCAAGTAAAATAGGAATACATAGGAAAAATATTTGTAATATAATTTTGCAGTTATGAACTGTTGAAGCATTGGTCTTCCTCATTCTGGATTATGCACAAATACTGAATTGTGTATTTGTGATATTTTTACAGTGTTGTTGCCTCTGTAGGACAGATCCACCCAGACTAACTTTGTATCAGTGGAAGGCTGACAGTAGTCAGGAAGTACCAAAGAATTCTGTACGAGCTGGAAAACCTGCTTCAGTGTCCCAGTACATTGTCGTGCTAATTAACTCTGAGCTGGTTGTGCTTTTGGAAAGCTGGAGTACCCGAGGCAACTTCTATCTCATGCAGCTCTACACTGCTCTGCAGATAAATTAGGAACTGTCTACACATTGATCTGTCAGTTTTTCTGTTATTTGGGACAGAAGGAGCTGTTTGGGACTGTTGGTTGTTTTTCAGTAGCTATTATTAATACTTTGGTACAAACCCAAGTCAAAAAAATACGGATAAACAAGAAGTTGAGGATTCAGAGAGATAACTCTGAGAGCTGTAAAGTAGAAGCTGTACTTTTCTGCCAGAAGACAGAATTACAAACTCAGAGGGTCTGTTCTCATGGTCCTCTGCATTGCAAATGTGTTTCAGAGCCAAGTTCTCCATAAACTCCAGCTAAACTATGTAGATCGTGTTAGCAGTTGGCCAGCACAGCTACAAGCAAGGTCAAGCAAGAGCATAGCACAGGAAACATTTATGCATTAATGGCAATTTCGTTGTTACAGCTCATGGTAAGGAATAGTTTCCCAGATGAGGGCAGTTCCAAGGCAGAAAGCAAATTTACCCAGCTTTTTACTTTTCAGGTATTACCTGCCTTTGTAAGGGCTCTGCAGATCATTAGGTGTGTGCAAAATGCTGATAAAGTTAAGTGATGACTTAAAGCAGTTCTCAGCTTCTCCAGCAGAGACAGTGAATGGGGGAGACAGGATACATTTGTCTTCATCTGGTGACACAGTGGGATGGGTTGAACCTGTCCAGCAACAAAGCACCCACCAAGCCCCTCTCTTACATCCTCCCACAGCAGGTACGGGGGAGAGAATTGGAAAGGCAAAAGCAAGAAAAACTTGTGGGTCAAGAAAAAGACAGTTTAGTAACTGAAGAAAAAAAATGAAAAAGGTAATCACCACTGCTCACCTACAGACTCATGCCCAGGCAGTGTCTGAGCCATGCCTGCCTTGGAAAGACTCCCTCCCCAGTTTTATTGCTGAGCGTGACATATGGCATGGATAACTTGGGTCAGCTATCCCAGCCATATATCCCCCAGCCTCCTGTCTGACCCCAGCCAGTTTGCTGGGGGATAGAGGGAAAACCCAAAGTGGCCTCGGGACACTGTAAGCACTGCTCAGCATTAGCTAAAAATTAGTGTGTTATTAACACTGTTTTAACCATGAATCTAAGACACAGCATCTTAACACGTTGCTGGGAGGAAATAACTCCATCCCAGCCAGAGCCAGTGCATAAAATAATAGGTAGGCCTGATCTTGCAGTGAGATTAATACTCTGCTAACTCTAAATATGACCTATTTGTATCTTCTCTTTTTATTTTCTTTAGTCCATGTTAATGACATGTGTCCAGTTGTCATAGAGAAATACCAGTACTTAAATTTCTAATACATTTTATGAAAGCTATAAGCAAAATTTTCAAATGGAGTAGCTGAAATTGTGCATCAGATCTCTATTTATGCACACAAATATTTTGGTCTTCAGACATGTCCTTCACTTGTAGTTCCATAAAATTTATAATAGGCTTCATTTTACAGTGGTTGTGTATTCATTAGTTTTTGTTTGCTTTTCATGACATATTTTCATTGTATACTTAGGTGAAATTCTAGTTAAGTAAATCTGTAGCCTAGATAAACATAAACCTCTGGTTTAGAGAAACTTGTTCCTGTAGAATTGTCTCTGTTTTCTTCTAGAAAAGCCTGTGCTGCCCTGTGGTGAAATACCGCTTTGTTCAAGGACTTTGTGGATTGTAATTTATAGCAATCCTCCATTTGAACTGTAAGCACTCCTACTTTACTTGAACTCATGTTTTTATGTGAAATTTGTTACATTTATTTCTGGAATGGAAGACTACTTGGAGCTGAGCAGAGAAGCTGAGATGACATATAATGTGAGATGAAGGTGATATTAGGCTGGAAACAGTAACACTTTTCAAAACCCAGCAATGTTTTGACATAGAAATGGTAAAAGGATAAGTGAGTGTCAGGCTTCATTTTGTTTGTCCAGTGAGACCACTGTGGAACTTCTGTATCTGTCATTTGAGCTGTCTGAATTTTCTGTCTTTTCAACCATGTCAGTAACAAAGTAAGTGATCCAAGTGCTAAACCTGTGCAGTCCTGTTGTAGACAACTCACATACCCCACCTGGCCTGCAACAGCTGTTCCAGAAGTGCACAAGTCTTAGTAAGTCCTGTTCTATTTTTACCCGTCCCATACTGATACGTTTACATATCTCTTTTTAGGCACCCAAATCACTTTTCAAACATCAGTTCTAGCAAATAAATCTACACAAATCCTGTAAGCCACAATTTTTCCATGTACTGTATCAGCCATACCATTGGAGCTGCTCTACAAGCTCCTCTGTGCATGTCAGAAAAAGGGCCTCTCAAAGATACTTAAGTGCGGAAGTCCCGCGTCCAAAGTGCCTCCACAGGCGCTGTCCCCGGCTAGCTCACTCAATGCGGGACACGCCGTAGGATAGGCCCACCCTTGCCCGATGAGGTCAAGGGGCGCAGGCAGGTTCGGAGCTAGAAGGCTCCAGGCGAAGGACGGCGAATCTCAGGGATAGCTGCGAGGATCCAAGGCGAAGGGGAGAAGGAGGACTCAGGCACTCTGACAACGTTTGATGTAGCACGGTTTATTCCCCAAACTCATCCAGAGGGACTGAGCCAAAGAACAAACTGTGCAGCACCTTAAATAGGGGGGTGGCTACAAGGGGCGGGGAAAAGGCACAACCAATAGGGATACAGTATGGGAGGAGTAAAGGGAGGATGCCCAGCATACACAAACCAATAGAGTAACAAACAGATAAATGACATCTGAAATAACCAATGGTGCATCGAATGAGAGAGAACTTTCTGGAATAAGGGGAATGGGTTTCAAGGGATTGACAGGGCCGAGGGGATGGGTTTAGGGGATTGACATAGAAGTGTCTGGAAAAAGGGGAGGGGTCTGGGTGATGGACGGGGACTTAGGGGCAGGACATAACTTTATTAGGGAAATGGGAGGGTGGAGGGGAGGAGAAGGGAAAACCATTTTNTTAAAGGGGGGTGGGGTGAAACCATAAAACAACAAACAAATTTAACATACAAGGAACAAGTAAAACGCACCCCAACACTTAAGACCCAGCAAGTTGCTCTCTGTCTTGCAGTCAGCCCGCAGCTTTGCTTCATTTGGGTTTGTCTGCCTGTGCATCCCCTTTGTTTGTGTGTCTGCCTGGCTTTTGGCAAAATTACTTATGCCCTTTCCAGTCTGCCTTTCAGAATCATCCTGAGGCCTTTGTTTGGCTCAGTCTTCTGGTCTTCAGTCTGTTTTTCCTGGCTTTGCTCTCTTCTGCTTCACAGCATTTCTTGTGACTCTGACTCGTCAGTGATTTACCCAGCTGTTTCAGGACGTGTTTTGACTCTTCCATTTTGTACTTTGTCTTGTGAGTTGGCCAGAAATGTGAGGGTCACCATAACCTGGATTGGAGTCACCTGAGTGTATCCTTATGTCTCATGTCGAAATCCTAAATATTTACCAGCATGTTCTGCTTGCTTTGAACCCTAAGACAACATCAGTACACAGACTTTTAAACCAAACCATTGGCCTAAGAAGGCTTGAGATGCTCCTTAAGATCCTCCTTCTGTAGCTTTGGATAACCTGCTCCTTCTAAGTGAATAGAAAGGGAGATCAAATGTTTGGTGCTTGGACCATATTGAAAATAAACCCCATTGCATTTCACAATAAATGCTGCCCCAAATGCCACAGATAAGTGGCAGCCAGCATACAGCAGATTGGAAAGATCTGTTATTTTTCTAAAGTTCTGAAATGAAAAGAACATGCCTGTGAATATATTTAAGCAATATATTCTTTTTATACTGTACTTTGTGTTCTGTAAATGCCCCTGAAAATCAATAAAAACAAACTGTACCTAATGTATTCTGTATTTTGCAAGGAGAACAAGCTTTTCCCCCGATTTATTAATATTTGTAAAAAAGTCATTGCACATAAAAATACTCTGTTAAAAATAGTAATTAATGATGTTTTAATATCTTTTTCCCATAGTTAAAGAAGAGTAGGAAGTATAAGAGTATTTTTTTTTTATTGCTCTGAAAATATTTCTATTTTTTGACAGTAACTGGCATCAAGAACAACAACAGAAATAATAAACCATACTGAGTATTTGTCCCCTGATGTTTTATGTCTACTCAGAAAAGATAGGGTACAGACAATTGTTCAGCTGCAGTAAAATTCTCATTTTTATTGTGCAGAGCTAAATTTATCCTTGCTGTAATTTTTCTGAAATCAGCAGAGTTATTTCTGCTAGGCATGAGAGTGCCCTGCTCTGACTGTATTGCTGTTCTACGAGGGGCTACACTTGAGCAGAGCTTCCTCCCTTCAGTTGAATACACAGATACAGGTAAATTGTGTTTGCCTCTACAACTGCTTGTATGATTATAGGCAGCACAAGCAGGAGATCACAGGGACTTGAATCTGTGTCTTTCAGATGCAGGAGATGAGCTGCTGTTGTTTCAGGGGAAGGATGCTGCTCCTTAACACATACTTCATCTGAAGAGCTTTACCATAGACTTGATTAGGCAGAAGCCTTCTTCAGAAACAAATTTGGTTTAGTACTTATGAGATGTCCAGGCTTGATATTTTTTAGAGAGTTTCCTGGAATCAAGGTGGGGAAAGCTTTGGTTTTTAAAATAAGCTTCTAGTGTTGTATCAGAATATTTTGTGGTTACTAAAAAAAGCAAAACAACAAAACCAAACCAACAGGTGGGACAAAAACAGGCCAATGGGAATTTTTCCAAAGCTTCTGTTTCAATAAAATAAATGTGTCAGAAAGGAATAGTGGAATATAAAGTTTAGACAGAAGTAGGATCAAACTGAGATTTTTATATCCAAATTCTATTTTGATATTAATAATTTTCTCTCTGTTAAGACTGTACAGACCTAAATTGGGAAGTTCTTCACCAACTGAAGATTCATAATTCACTCCCAATCTTTCATGTTCCAGTCTCCCTTGCATTGATATGAAAATCTGGATTTTTAATAGAGCTGATTAATTTTTTTCACCTTCATTGGAAGTATCATGTTTCCAGAAATGTATATGGTTCATTTCTTGCTTATTTTTATTTTTTTTAATGGATTCTCTCACTCTCATCAGTAGCATATGTATGGTACAGGTTGTCATGGTAAACAATGAATTTTTTATTAACATTGTAAATACTAGTTTAAAACATGAGTAGCTGGTAACTGAGATGTCAACACTGCTTTGGAGATCTTCGTGCTCCTGAGGTGACAGAAATTATATATGGAGTTAAAAATGTGAAAAGCAACATGTCTTGGGAAGGAGGTTCTTTAGTGATAGTACAGCAGCCTAAGGGCACAGAAATGTAAGATATTTGGACTGTGGAGCAAAGACAATAGAAGATCAGACATAAGCTGCTGAATGTTATTACTAGCGATGACATGGAACCAAGGTTCAAGTTTTAAATTCCTTCCTTACATTTCTGGACCTTTTGCTGTCAGTTCTTTCCATCAGAGTGTGACCAACTGGCTGAGTTGAATCCAGTCTGAAAAAAAAGAGAAGAGAGTGATGGTGAGGCACTTAAAAAGACTGGTGAGGGGCTTGGAACACAAGCCCTGTTAGAACAGTTGAGGGAACTGGGGTTGTTTAGCCCGGAGAAAACGAAACTCAGAGGTAACCTTATCACTCTCTACAACCTCCTGAAAGGTGGTTGTAGTCAGATGGGGCTTGGTCTCTTTCTCCAGGCAGCAACTGACAGAACGAGACAACAGAGTCTTAAGCTGTGCCAAGGGAAATATAGGTTGGATATTACGAAAAATTTTCTTTTCATGGAAAGAGTGGTGAAGTACTGGAATTGTCTGCCTGGGGGGGTGGTGGAATCACCATCCCTGTATGTGTTTAAAAAAGAAGATTGGATGTGGCACTCGGTGCCATGGTTTAGTTGAGGTGTTAGGGCATGGGTTGGACTCGATGATCTTAGAGGTCTCTTCCAACCTGGTGATTCTGTGATTCTGTGAGTGTGAAGAGATGTGATCAGCTTCAAGGCAAGGATAGACACAGGGCTGGCCCCCTGCAGTTTCATTTATGATGTTGCGTATAACTTGCTCTAATCAAATAATTTTAGGCACATTTTTGAACACTCCTAGCTGCCCAAACTTCACTGAGCTCAATGGGAGCTATCTGCTAGGACGTTCTTGAAAATTCACCTTTCTAGGCTTAGCATATCTCTTAAAACTCATGTCCTTCATCCACTGTGAAATGAGTCCAGTGCTGCTTTCTTTCTTGGAAGATAAGGAAATGGAAGTATTTTTGGATGAGAGTAGTTTTGTCCAATGGCTTTTTTTTGCATAACCTGTGGTTCCTGATGAGTTTCTATTCATCCATGAAGTCCCTGGTGACAGAGTGTTAATTTTTCAGTATACATTTGCTTTTGGAGCAGAAAGTTACAAGGTGGTTGTTGTATTGCCTTGGGACTTTAACTTGTATTTGATGCTGTCACTGAAGAGTTATTTTAGAAGAAGCTACACGGTAAGAGGTACTATCTTTCAGCTGATATGTTAAATTGAGGTCGCTTCTGTCAATGGCCCTCTTAAAAATCACCTCTGTGTCTTGTCAGACATTCCATTTCCCAGTGAAATTAATTCTAAAAATCAAGGACTGTGTCTGAGATATTACAAAGCCCATAGTAGTGGCTCTGTTTGCCCCATCGTCTTTGGCACTACTGGTATTTCACTTACTATTTTTGTCAGGACTTTTATTAGAAAACTCAATTTTACTCCGTTCTGTATCACAAAGCAGCATATGTCACCCTAACTCCACTGAGCAGAGTAAGATTACTACATGAAATCTTGTATCGTACTGTGATATATATTTACACACAAGATTACTCAGAAAATAACTTGTCACTATTGCAGACACTTCATGGTTGCTGAAAAAAACACTCCATACTGAAGGTCACATGTATATATACACTGATTTAACAGCTCTATTCACCCTTTGCTAGAACAGTGCTGCTAGCAGAATGACAAGACACCAGTAGAGTTTCATACTTCCGAGGAAAACTTTCTGATCCCCTCTTCTTAAAGGAGTGAAATTCATTATATTAGAAGGAAATAGAACTTATTCACTACATTGTTTTGTGAAAGTAAAAGCACTTTCAACTCCATTTCATCTTGGACTCTATTATAAGGACTCCAAAGGTGTGAAAAATGTTGTTGTACAGAATACCTTGTTGATTTCAGCATTAGATTTGACTTTCAGAGTGTTAATTAATTGATTTGAATCATGCTGGGTTGGTTTTTTTTTTTATTACTGATAAACAGTGCGGGTAGTTCAATGTCTCTTTCAGCTGAGATGTTATAAAGCATAGTTCCTTTCAGATTCTTTGTAGACTGAAATCTTATAACCAGTTCACAGGAACAGGACTTTGGAAAGCTGGTTTTGATGCATCTCTCTTCTCCACAATCTGTTCGCTGTCCTGTATTCTTCTCTTCTTGATGCACTGCAGCAGTGATTTCAAGGGCAAGACCTTGTGCTGGTCTCAGGAAAAGCCACTTAGATCTTGCCATATTGTAGCCTATTGAAATATAATGTTTAGTATTAGCGTCCTGTGCTTTTGAGGTGGCTCCCAAAAGTCCAGGTTTTACTCTTGGTGTTCTCCTGGTGTTCTGACTTAGTGTGTGCCTAGAACTAAAGTTCATTTTACCTATGTGATGCTGGTTGTCTTAAAACATTTCACAAAACCACTAAGTTTCTTTTATTTCTGTGGAATGTATTGGATAAGAAACAAAAATATTCTACATTCTTATTTTGTCCACAAAAATTATGTCCTGAGTAATTTATTTGACTTCTAACAGACCCCCACTCAGTTTTTCACAAGGTTCTGATCTGGCTTTGTGTTAATTGATTTTGTTAATGGTTCCAGTGGTATCTTACAACAGAAGAATGTTTTATGTGACCCAGTAGTGTTGTGTTCTTTGTAGTCCATGAAAGACACCTAAAATCTAAGCTCTAAAATCATCAGTTATAGATACAGGCAAAAGTCGAGGTCACTCTGTCAAATTCTTCTCCCTGTCCTATTTCTTTAAAAAAGAAATTATAAAGCAGCATAACATTTATGAAGTCTAGTGACAATATTTATTTTTATATAAAATTAGACAGTACTTGTTCCATTTCGGAAATGCAATGGAAGAATTTCAGTGAGCAAAGTTTCCAACTTGTTTAATAAAAATGGAGGTCTCTTTCCGTATTACATAACAACAACAGCAAATCCAGCAACATCATTGTGCTCACTGTCAGTATCTGTGTGGAATTACTTCTTGATTGTTAAATGGCAGCAGAGTCTCTCAGCACTTTCACGGCAAGCAAGCTGGAAGCTAAATTAATATTCTACCTCTTTCATATAAATTTTAACAATTATATAAAATAAATAGATAGATACCTTTTGGTATTTATTCAAGTCCTGAATGTTGAATTAAAATGCAGAACTTCCTAGTTATGTCAAATGCTGTCATGAAGAGTTGAACTTGAAAGCAGTTCAGCCATTACAGAGAAGTGTATGGCTTAGTCAGCTTATTTTTCTTTCACTTAACTTGAGTTCTAATATGAAATTGTTTTAAAAGCTTTGTTACTCTTTTAAATGTTTTGCGGGCTTTCCTTCTCCACAGAAATTTTAGTTGTCTTATTTAATTTAGGAATCTTTCCATAATGAAATTTATATTTATAAAAGTTGGCAACCTTGTAGGCAACATGCTGTGTTTATTCTCAGGTCAGATATAGCATAGACAAGAATGCAGTGCTATGGCTAGCTGGGCTTGGTGATTTGGTCAAGCCGCAGTTTTGGGCACCACAGTATAAAAAAGGCATTGAGCTATGAGGGAGTGTGCAAAAGAGGGCCGTGAGGATGGTGAAGGGCCCTGAGGGGAAGCCGTGTGAGGAGCAGCTGAGGTCACTTGCTCTGCTCAGCCTGGAGGAGACGGAGGGGAGACCTCATTGCAGTTACAGCTTCCTCAGGAGGGGAAGGATAGGAACACGTACTGATCTCTGCTCTGTGGTGACAGTGACAGAACTCGAGGAAATGGCCTGAAGCTGGGGCAGGGGAGGTTTAGGATTGGATATTAGGAAAATGTTTTTCACCCAGAGAGTGGTTGGGCACTGGAACAGCCTGCGCAGGGCAGTGGTCACAGCACCAAGCCTGACAGAATTCAAGAAGCATTTGGACAATGCTCTCAGGCATGTGGTGTGACTCTTGGGGATGCCCTGTCTAGGGCCAGGAGTTGGACTTGATGATCCCTGTGGGTGCCTTCCAACTCAGCATATTCTATGATTCTATGACTTAAAGTCATCCCTACAGCCCCTGGTAATGGCAGCACTGTGTCCAATGCTCTGCATTGCGCGGGTGCTCTCAAACCATCTCCTGGAAAAGTCAGCTGAGACAGCCCGCTTTGCATTGAAGGAAAAACATTTGCTCGTTTCTTCTACTAGCAAAGGTTTGGGGGCAGCAGCCTGTGGCAAGGGATAGGAGCAAACCTCTGCAAATGATTGAGAACTGAGACATTCTTCCTGCAACCATGAACATGAACCATTACTTCCACTTCACTTGTTCAGTGATACTTCAGGTCTTATTTTGAAGTAGAAGAACAACTTCCAGCATTACAGATGTCCTCATTTTGTTCTGCAACTTTGCAGCATGGCTCGTGATGCAGGTTGCCTACACCAGTGTACTGGGAATGAAAAACACTTTTGCTGTGAGTTAGTAACACTGAACACTTCTGCCTTACTTTAAATAGCTGAAAATTATGCAGAGCTATGATCTATAGGGCTTTGGGATCTTTCCAGAGTAGGAAAAGGGACTTGTGCTAACTATATGATAACTAACATATAAAAATTGTAATGGTATATGGTATGTATACAGCCTGCTTTTCTATAACAGACATAATTTTGTTTGTTTTTAAGGCAGTATTTACAACTAATTATTCTACTTTTTGAAATGGTAGCTTCTGCATAAGAACTACTCTACCTGCTTTTTTAAAATTTTAGTGTAAAGTTTTCTACCAAAACCTGCAATTTTGGTTTGACCTAAAAGGGCACAATTGAACTCCCGTTTGAATTTGTGCTGAGTCTGTGTAGATGCTGATGAGGTATGGGTAGACCTGCTATCCAGAGGGTGGGTAAGGGAACAGACACACTTCAGGTAGAGGTTTGGCATGGCTGATGCAGAGCATCAGATTGCTAAGTGTGGTGCAAAATCAGCCACTGTAGCCCCAGCAAAGACAGACATGGTTTAAGGTAAGCTTTGACCTTGTCCTGAGGAAATCCAGACTCATATATTCTCTCTTCTTGGCTCTACCTAATGCAAAGGGAGTAATTTCCAGCCAAGCAATGGCAACATGCAGCTCTAGGGCAGTGACACTGCCTAAGGCAGTGTTAGGGCAGTAACTGCTCTAGACAGATGCTAAAAGTCTAGTTTTCGTTTGTTATTTTTGTACCATAAAAATATAAACTCTCAAAAACTCAAGCAGATGTAAACTACACAGGTGTTAACCTGATTAGATGTAGCACAAGAATGCCGTAATATTCATGCATAATACTTCAAAATAGCACTCATTAATCCCATCCAAGTTACAAAGAGATTTGTGGGAAAGAAAGGGTACTACATTACAAAGATTACTAAGCCCCATTTCCTAAATCAACTTGGACACTGGAAAAAATAAATGTCATGAAAAGTCAATAATATTTGGCTCCTGGGTGACCCATGTTATTTTAAATGTCATGCTCTGTACTAAATTGTGACTCATTTTGTACATGTTACTGATTTTTTTTTTTTAAATTATCTAGATTAAACTAACGAGAATTAGCCTGTGAAAGGAAGGAAGAGTCACTCCCTGGCCATCCATTTCCAATTTTTTGATTCTTTAATATTGATACCCCTGCAAGGGGCCTAAGAGAAAAAGTGGTTCATAAACTAAAGTTGTCTGAAATGCCTAGTAAAGATCTGTATCAAAGAAACTAAAGGTGCCAAATGCTGTGTGAATTCTGAGACAGAAGTGTTATGTAGAGAGGTAGACACATTCACAGCTCTTAAGTGTAGTTTGGGTCTGAATGCGGGTTTTGTATGTACTTCAAATTTTCCAGAAAATATTTCACTGAAGTCATGTTTATGTTAAAATAAACATATTTAATTTATTGAGGTGAAACGATAGCGTTTTCCAGTTATTTCTGTTTCTAAACTGGGCTTAAGTGTCCTCCAAGTAATACAGATGGTTTTGATTTTCAAATAGTTGTTAACTTTGAATTCCAGGTTGTTTTCTAGAGGAAAGTTGTTTTTTCTGGCACTGTCAGAACAACTTCAGATTGAATATGTGCTGGTTTCTATTCTTCCTTCATATACTAGTCATAGTCATATACTGAGTGCAATCAATGGCTTAGTCTAACACACTGAAAGCAGTAGGAGGTATTCTGTTCTTTAATAGGAGCTGGACTTCTGAAAGAAAAAAAGATCATCGTCTGAGATGAGAATCCAGTTTCCTTTCTGCAATTTTAAATGTGTTTCCTGACTTTTTTTATAAACATGAGAGAGATTTTAGAGAAGCATCTTTAAGTCTACAAGAGAAGTTGAATAAGCAGAAATACCTTATCTTGTTTCTGTTCTAACCATATAAATGCTTGATTATAGTGTCTTCCTGTATGACACCATGGAAAAGATCTGGTGGTTAATAGCTCTGTTTCAATAATTGTGTACTTTGGCTTCAGATAGGATTCTGAGTGGAAAAATGACACGGGCCAGTGTCTGAAAGGTGAGAGCCCTTACTGCAATTGCCTGGTGACTACTGACCATATTGAGATAGGGGCTGCCCTCAAGCTCCCCAGAGCTCAAGTGGCAGTGTCAAGCAGGGAAGTGTCTGCTCCCAATTCACTGCAGCCAGCTGACACAACGTGTCGAGGAGCAAGGCGAAGAATAAGGGCCGGACCCATGTCTACAGTATCCAAGGCCTTTTCTCCCGGGAAGGAGGTAGAAGCACAGGCAAAAATCCTGGGGTGACAGGACCTTTTAAACAGGGGAGGATCAAGGGGAGGGTACATTCCACAATCCAATCAGGGGTAACTTAGGGAGGAGCTTTGGGAGGGACCTTTAAACATTAAACCAATGAGGAAACACCGGAGAAAAATGACACTGGGGGGGGACCAGCAGGGCATCAAGGAACATAAAATTTTCTAGAGGGAGGGGAAGGGTCCTGAGGGGATTGACAATGTCCATAGGAGGGGTTTGGGTGATGGATAAGGAACTCACTGGAATAAAGGGAGGGGTTTAGGTGATGGATAGGGAAAGTACTGGAACAAGGGGAGGGGAATGGCCACGTAGGGAAACTGAGGGAGTAGGACAGACAGGATTGACATGGGGCTGGGTGGGGTTTAGGCACAATGAACATCTCTTTGGGAGGAGGGGGGAACTTGGAGCATATCAACGTGAACAGGGGGGAATACAGAACGATCTAGGTTATAGGATAATTACAGAACAGCAAATGTAATGGCTTAAAGGGTCCTGAAATCTAAATTTACCCACTACCACAGAAAAATCCACACTGCAAGTGTCAGCTCAGGATATTTAGAATTCTTCCTCCACCTGCTGCCGAATCAGACACAGGAAACATTGTAAGGATTTTGTAGTTTCATGTTCCACTGGGCTGTTTTTTGTTCTAAATGCTTTTATTTTGCATTCCATCAATTGTTCCACAGGTTTATTAAATGAATGAGGTTCTACAAAAATGCAAGAAGGGGAACTATGTGAACTGCAGGCTTGGTAGCATCTCTCAGTTCTTGAAGAGATTATGGAGGAAGTCATGTTGGAAGCTGCTTCCCAGCTATTTGAAGAGCAAGAAGATAATTGAGAACAGCACTGATTTACCAGGATAAATGATTCCTAACCATTTCATTACTTTCTAGAATGAAATGAGTGCTCTGTTGTAAAGGAATAGCTGTGAATGTTGTTTACCTTGACAAGGCTTCTAACACGATTTCCTACACCATCTTTGTAGCTAAACTGGTGAGACATGAATTGGGTAGTTTTGAAAAATTGGACTGTTTGCTCAAGGAGACTCCTGTGTGGTTTGGAATTAAACTGGCAGGTAACTACAAGTGATCTTTCTCAGAAATCAGTATTGGGGCTGATACTGTTCAACATCTTCGTAGGTTTATAGAATTATAAAATTATTTAGTTTGGGAAAGACTTACAAGATCATCACGTTACACAGTTAACCCAGCACTGCCAAGTCTGACGCTTGACTGCTGGCCACCCGGAGGCCAAGCATGCTTCTTGCCAAGGTGTCCCGGTCAGGGGCACGCCACAGCTTAGCAGACAGATAGTTCTGTGCTGCTTTGGGCTCCTGCGTGGAGCTGGCAGCAGGTCGATGACACGATGTAGTGAGCAGCAAAGGCAAAGGAAGAGAGAGGGACTCAATGTAGCAGCTAACCAGTCTTCATTCCCTGACCCAGGGGTTGGGAAAACAGAACACCAGGAGAGCAAAGCTACAAAGAGCAACGTAATATAGAAACAGGGGGTTTTATACAGGGGGCGGATAGGGGTGGAACAAAAGGGGTAAACCAATGAGGGAATGACATGGGGTGACAGTTGACAAATCATGGGGACTCAGGGGAGGGTCCGATATAAAAGGAACCAACGGGAGGTTTAACTGAACAGAATCTTCTAGGAACTGATAGCATATGCAGTAGGGAACATGTATAAACATAAGGGTGACATAACCTGGGACAATGTGAACTACAACCAACAGGGGAAACAGGGAGGCGGGAGCAGCAGAGGAGAGCCAGTAAAGAACTAAAGAACTATTGGTGAACACAGAACATTCAAGAACGGGGGAGGTGACCCAACCTGTGGGGGTGCAGCCAGTGGGGGTGCAGCCTACACATCAGTGCTGCCCTCAGACCCACCCTCGGACCCACTGTCCTGTGTGGGGAAATCCACCCACTGGATGTCCTGATTGAACTCTCAGCCTGAATACTTCAGGCTGGGTCACCGCAACACAAGTCCACCACTAAACCATCTTCCTTAGCAACATTTCTACGTGTCCTTAAATATCTCTAGGGATGGTGACTTAACCACTTCCCAGGGCAGTCTGTTCCAATACATCAGCCTAAAGGGGCAACATGCACCCTCAGCAAGTTCATGAATAATGCAAAATTGTATGTGTGGAAGGAGAGCAGTTGATATGCTAGACTGGAGCAGAGCTTCCATACAGAGGGACCTCAACAAATGGGAGGAACGGGCTGGTAGAGTCCTCACAGTGTTTGCAATACAAAGGCAGTGTTCTGCCAAGATAGGTTAGTACAGGCTGGGGGCCAACTGTCTAGAAAGTGATGCTGCAGAGAGACCTGGGGGTCCTAGTGGGCAGCAAGGTGATCATGAGTCAGCAGGAACATGCTCAGAGCAACAAAAGCCAGTTGCATACTGGGCAGCCTTCTCAAGTCTGTAGCCAGCAGGTCAAGTGGTTATTTCCCTCTGTTCAGTACTTATAAGACCCCATGTAGAGAGCTTTTTCAATTTAGACCTGCTGTGCAAGAGAAAGAGGAATAAACTGGAGCAGTCCAGCAGGCAGTGAGTAAGATGCTTAGAGAACTGCAGCATAGGACAAGGCAGTGCAAGGAAAAGTTGAGAGCACTGTGCCTGTTTAAACTGGACAAATTAAAGGTAAGGGAGGATCTAACTGTGCAGTGTTGCACTACCTCTAGGAGGGATAGATGGAGAATGGAATGAGAAATGCACAGAAAAAGGGCCAGATGTAATGGATACAAGTTTCTGCATAGGAATTCAAAGGCATTAATAAAATTTCTTAGATATGAAGTAGTTTTATTTCACAAGGAGGGGAGCGTGTTTAAGTACTGGAATAGATTGCCTGGAGAGGTTGTGGAGTCTCCATCCTTGCAGATATTGTAATTTGTTAAGTCCTTGGGCAACCCAGTTTCACTTTGGAATTCACTATGTTTTGAGGAAAAGGTTGATCTTAAGAGGTCTTTTTCAAACTGACTATCCCATAATTATCCCATTCTATAATAAGTCTTTACCTCTGGACATGACATCCTTCTAAAATGTAGGAGAGATGTAAAATGGAGATGGAAAAGAAGTGTGAGGTTTGGAAATTATTCTGTGCACTTTCACAGGTGTTTTGGATCTTAGGTTAGTCCTTGAGTCGACTCTCCTGATTTCCCTGGGTGTATCAATCCTTGGAAGTGTCACAGAGCTCAGGTAGTGTCTGAATAACAGCATGGTCCAGCGTGCAACTCTGAGCTGGCTTCTGGACTTGATCATACTGCTGCCTTGATAATCTATAAGTCACTGGTTTGTTTTCATCTCCCATTCTTTCCCTATTTAGACTGAAAACCTTTTGGCTCAGGAAGTGAATTTTAACTAGCTGTTTAGCATACAGCACACTAGGGCCTCGTATTGGGTAAGCTTCTAAGTAAAACAGCATCCAAAAGTGAACAATACTGTAAAAATGCAAAATGTTATAGCTGAAATTTCTGTCATACTACACTGGTTGTTTAACACTAAGAGAAAATGAAAGTCCTCAGTGTTGTACTGCTCCCAGAGAGAGACTTAAATTTTAACTTGTATTATAAATGGAAGTGTTAGCAATGGTGACTGGAAACTGGGATTGAATTAGAGTAATGTGAAGGAGAGAGGCTGAAGAGCCTTGTTACAGTTAATGGGGCAAGACAGGGGAGAAGAATTTGTATTTGCTCATAAGACTCAGCTTGTATCTTGGCTGCCTTCCCTCCCCTCCTCCCAAAATAAAAATAAAACCACAGGGCTTTATTTGAGACTGAAATGCTTATGTTACTTGGTGGAAGACTTTCTGTGGCTTCTGTAGTGTTAATTCCTGGAGGGTACTGTGAACCCTTGACTTCCAATTAATGTTGATGTTAAGTGCTCACAGGATTTATGAGCCATAATTAAGGAAAATAACTGATGTGGACTGCTGCCATCATCTGTTGAGATTCTTTTGTAGCCAACTTCACTGCCACTAGAATTGTTTCTGGCAAAGTACTGCAGCTTCCTTCGTTTCCTTTTCCAGAACAAGGAAGTGGGTGATCATGCAGTGTCCCTGCAGCTTCTTACAAAGGCAGCTGGAACAACTGTTGAAACAAAGAGTTCAGAAACCAATGAATAATTCTGGTTGTGTTGCCACCCATGAGGCTGTAGCAGAGCAGCCATAATGCCCACTCCACGGGCAGGGGCAGATTAGCTCACTCGTGGAAGAGCACTGTTATTACTTTCTCCTGGCCTGTTCAACTGTGGGTACCATTGGGATAAAGCACCGTGGTGAAGCACCACGATGTGCAGTGTTAAATTCCTGAAGAGCCTCTCTTTGGTCCTACACACAACGTCTGCCAAGGCAGTTTCTGACCATTGGATGAGGGAAGTGTGAACTGTGTTTCCTGATTTCCTTACCTTTCCCAAACTGAAAGCCTACACCTGAGACAGCGCAGGATGGGCTGAAGCTTTTAAAAATATTAATTCCCAGCAATTATTTTTCAGAATTCACCCTTCTCATTAAAACAAAAACAACAACAACAACAGCAAGGATTCTTACCTAATGAGAGTATAAAGCTATGATTTAAATTATTGTGGAAATGATAATTCTAAAATAAATACTATTTTCAGGTTTATATTTACTTATCCTTTGCTCAGTTTTGCTCTGATAGAACTCCTATGAACATACAACAGGTATGTTGAAATGCAGAAAGCTTTCATTTTTATTTTGTTACTGCCCCCTCTTGTCTCATTATTCTTTGTGAAGTTCACAGCTGTGATCTCTAAGTGATTTGTAATTATAAGCAACTAGAAAGGTAATGCTTGTCTTGCAGAAAATCATGGGACTTGATGCCAGGAGATGTGGGTTTTTTAAGCTTTATTATCTTTGTGGCCTCCAGCAAGTCATTGGATTTTGGTGTCTCACTGTACCTGTCTGCATAAGTGGGCCCTGTCAAGTGCAACAGAGATTCAGTATTTATGGTGAACTTTTAATGGACTGTTGTGTGAAAGTTTATTACATGATTTTGTAATGATCATGATCAGCCCAAAATTTAGAGCTCACCCAGGTAGCGCATGTCTGGTGCAAACATTGCTGTTCTCAGCTCTGTTGTTTGGACACTGGATTAAAGTGTGGGCGAGGGAGGAAAGCCAGCAGCAATGCCTGAAGTCTTTGAAGAGGCACAGCCCAGTGCATCTTTTGCCTTTATATGCAGCTACATTGCTGTCTGTAGTAACACGTATGATGGTCAGTATCATAGTGGAGCTTCAGAAGAGGAACTTAAATCCTTCTGAAATTATTAGGCTATGATTTGAATATCTTGACTAAATGCATGGTTGAGAAAAGGTCCCTTCCAATAGCAAATTTTCTGACAGAAAATTCTTGACCTGTGGCAATCCTGTGAAAACTGATCTACGGTGTAATCCTGCACACAAAATAGGTGGCCAGCAGTAACCTGATGTCTGTATTGAAGATAACAGTCCTATCGGATTAAGGCCTTTTTTGGTTGGTTTGTTTTGTTGTAGATTATGATAGCTGTTGTGCTTGGTAATACCTGGCAAATAGCTAAGTAAAGAGACCATTCTAAAGCATAATCTATCATCTTTAATTTTTTGTTGAAACACGTTTGTGATAATGTACTTTATTGATTTGTTTGCTGACAAAGAAGTATCTATGCACATAATTCTGTAAAATTCAGTTGGACTTCTATTGCTAGTATATTTTTATGTGATAAAGAGAGGGAGATAAAATGATAGAAGAGCCAGAAAAATCAGTTGAACTATACTGATCTCAAACTGTGTGCTGGAGTCACAAGTCTGTTTAACTGCAGTATGAAGAATTCTGATTCCTGAATACATTTTCTCTGGTCTGATGATTTTTAAATAAGTCTTTAAAGTTCTGTATTTTTAAGGATTTTTTAGTTTTCTTTAAATTATTTAGGGCTAATGGATTAACTTGTAGCATAGAGAAGGCTGAGTACAATTTTTTCCTTAGGCACATGATTCTGGTACTTTTGCATGCCTGTCCTTCTAGCTGGTTGAAATTTGCATTGATAGAAATTTGATTTGAGAACAGATATTAGCCTTAGTATCCTTGACATCCTCACACTCTACAAGGAAAACACCTTACTTCTGGTTTTTGCAAATAGTCTAATTAATGTCAGTGGAACTTGGCACAAGAATCAAGAATTTTTATGGGTTTGGAGACTTTTAAATTTATTCCAAATTAGACAGACATGAGTACTGTTCTAAGCTTTGACATCGAAAAGCGTAGCTATGTGCTGCTAACCAGCTGCTGTGTTCCACTCCATGTGTTTGTGATTCTTCTGTCTCCCTTTAATTGTTTGATTAACTGGGAGGTATTATTGGTGTCCGTCAAGGGCTTTGAAATCCACGTATGAATGGTGGTGTAAAAGTGAAAAGCCATTCTTTGTTGATGCCAGAAAAAACAGATGTTGCTTTAAATGTGGCCCATGGAGTTATCCTCAGTCACTCCCTTATCATTACTTGGCTTTATGAAAAGTAAATAAAACAATGGAGTATGACTGTGCTCATTAAAAACATATTTTATTATTAAGCATCCTATAAAAAACATACTGTAATATCAGTTTTTGGCTTCAGCAGTTTGGGAAAAGGGAGCATCAAAGTGCATGAAAGCCAATATGCACCAATGGTATAGTCATTGATTTTCATAGGACTATGGGAGTCAAAAATGGAAATTGATATTGCAGTGATGACCTGGGTAATTGACCATTTAAGTGATTCAGGAGTAGTCCTGTAGGTAAGGGAAGAGATGTCTTTCTTTGGTTCCTGTTCCATATTAATGAGTTTTGTACTTAGTCTTTTATGCTTGTTCCATTCAGAGTAGAGCTCTAAGTACCTTATCTTGACTTGAGAGTACTTGGCATCTTGCAGGATCAGGAACCGTGCCTGCTGAAGCTTGCCACATTTAATTTAATTGTATCATTTTATTCACTGTTACTCACTCCATCTGTCCCAGAGGGAACATAGAGAAAGGAAAAGAGGAAGGAAAGAGTGCCAGTAAACTATAACAGCAGAGAGAAGGAGCTAATTTTAAACTGCTTTGAAACATGTTTTTTGTAAGCAGTGTTGTCCTCCCAAGTGGCAAAGTGCTTAATATAGAGGAGAACTGCAATAAACTTTGGTTTTCTTTCAACAGCATAACATAGTGTATTGATAACACCTACTTATAAGCACTGTCTAAAATGTTTTTTTTTAGCCTAGGGAAATTGTCAAGTGGATAGGATGCAAAACCCTACAGAAATCCATGTTGTGATCATAAATTATAGTCAGGATCATACAGAGGTTTAATAAAAGACTTCATAGATAGCCGGGTAAAAGGAAAATCAGCAATTACAGTCCAATAGGTTGTTTATGATCATTACCTTTAACTAGAGATTAAATCTTCTAATGGTATTGTGAGCCCTAATATGTAAATCTTATCTATAGAAATCTGTACCATCTTTATAACATTATGCTCATTTATCCTTTAAAAAATATTTGTAAGTAGAACCTTATTGTAATTGCAGCCCATATTTTTTGTCTTTGGTTTCCACCCTGCAGCGTGCTGCTTGTTGTGCAGATCAATATTGTCTTATTGCTTCTGTGTATTTCTTCATCTACCCATTCATTATGTAAGAAAAGAGAATTTTTTTTAGATTAGTATCCCCTTGTGGAACTGTGCGAATGTGTTTAATTGCACATACAAATATTATGAATGGCTTCCAAAAGATCAGTTCAGGATATGTCAGAATGAATGTTACCTGTTCCACAACAGGCACATTCAGCCTTGATGTGAAGGGCTCCTATCTCATAGTGGTTGAAATTAGGAGTTAAGCCTCTGTGTGGTGTTGTACATGAAGCAATGTTCCTTCCCTTCCTCCTGTACCATGACATCCTGCCGTGTGGCAGGACCAGCCTGACAGTCTGGATGGAAGGAAGATCCAGGCTCAGCAATGTGTCAATGGTGGATTCACTGTCAGCCCAATTTGAAGCAGGAGAATATTTTCAAAGCTGATCTCCCAGCTGTCAACACTTACTGTGCATTTCTTTGCATCATCGAGTAGTTGCAGTTTGGATGACCTAAACTGCTTTCAGAGGAGACTGAACCAGAAGATTCACTATGGGTATGTACCAAATATGCCCCAATCCCTAATAATGATGACTGAAACCATAAATTGTCCTCAGCAACATGAAGGTCTCCACTATGAATTGAATGCATACCAAGAAAAGGCTCTTGGACATTTGGCACTTTTTGCAGCAGCCAGAAAGCACCTCCCATGCTACACATATTGAACTGATTTTAGCTTGGTTGGTCAGAGCATGGTGCTAAGAACACCAAGGTTGTGGGATCAATCCCTGTGTGGGTCGTTCACTTAAGAGTTGGACTCAATGATCTTTGTGGGTCCCTTCCAACTCAGATAATTCTGTGATAAAGGCCCATATGGCAAGTATGCCTTGATGTTTGACTGCTGTTGACCATCTTGATATTTGCTCCTTGTCTTCTTTTCTAGGACAACTCCTTCTCAATATTGCTTTTTTTTTTTCTCCATTAGCATTATCTTGGGTAGCAGTCTGTCTTTGCTGAACCTAGTTCTGAACAGTACCTTGGTCTCTTATACAATATATCTCTTTGTTTCCTGTCTTGTTATTATTTCAGCCCATTCATGTCTTGCTGCTTCAGACTCCCAGAAGGTCCAGCAAGGTACGTGCTGAGGCCCCAGGAATATGTTTATGTTTACTACCTTATACTGCGTGAAAATGTGTTTCTTCCTCTTTCTTGCATGATAATGAAAAATCAACTCTAATAAGTTACTTATCAAGCTTGCTTGTAATGGTAAAGTAGAATAAAACCCAAGTAATTTAAAATTATTTTAAAAATTCCAGTTAAAAGTATTTTCTTTTGAAAATACATCCTAAAAACCTCCCACATTTAAAACATGAGTATATAATAAGTTATGATATTTGTAAAAAACACTTTTAGTTACTTTTTAGTTATTTTTATTCCATAAAGGTGTATTATATTGTCAATATTTTCAGTAGTCAAACCACTGCAGTCACTGAGTAAGTGTTTGAAACCATAGGTTACTGAGGCTAGAATACACGTTTGGGTTTTTTCTGCAGATACAAAAAAATGCTGCCTTATTTCGGACTTTTCAGATAGCTCAGTTCAATAATTATTTAACTCCAGGCTGAGAAATTGACGTGTGCTGAAAGAGCAGAAAAAGTTGGTTTTGTCTCAAACTGTTGATAGGATGATCAGATCTACTATTTAAACACTTGGTGACAACAGGAATAAGACACAATCAGATTAGTTTGCTAATTTTAGATTAGGAAATCCTTCCTTATTGATTAGGAAGTATTGTGGAGAAAATATGAGCTGACATTTTTCTTCAGGTATATAGCCAGACTGAAGACTTTTATTTATCATAAAATAGCTTCAAATGCTGTGTTATGCATTTGGGATGAATCAGAATTTATAATCCTAGTTCGTTTAGACAGAAATGACAAAGAAGCAGACATTTAACAAGCAATAGAGATGCTATTCACAGGAATCTGACTCTAAGACCCGGAAGAGTCCAAACAATTGTGTATTACTCAAATAAGGTCTTAATTTATTTTTCTCAGTAAAGAGAAAATAACAATGCATGCCAACAATGAAAATTAACTAAATAAAGAATACAATTGCAAAACAAAAGTAATGATTATTTAAGGTTTTCTATGTGGTAATTCAAATTACATTAAAATCTGTGGCAATCAGCATAGCTACAAATTGTCAGTAGTTCAAAGGCAACAGCATAGCTTTCTTTACTTTTCATCCAGTCTCACTATTCAAAGATAGAAATTTCTGTGACAAGATGGGAAATAGAAGAAAGATTCAGTGGCAGGAGCCTGATGATTATGATTTCAGTAATTCCTTAGTGGCACAAGGCTTACGCAGCAGTTCAGGCTGAATTGAAATGGTCTTCCATTTATTGAAATGCTAAGTTACTCTGCAGGAAATCCCGTCCACTGCAGCGTCGTGTTCAGTTATATGGTGGTTAACCAGTCTTAGACTACAGATGGTCTCTTGCTTTTTTTGGTATTTCTCCTTTTTTTCTCCTGTTAACACCTTCTCTGTATTTTTACTATATGTACATAAAAATAAACTGACCGCCATAAGGAAACTTAGCCAACAAAAGCAGTTTACCTTTGGATATGAAAAACAAAGAAGAAACAACATGAACAGCCCTCAGAAGAGCATTAATTTGGACTAAAAATGCTGAGCTGAGTTTTTAATTGTAACACTTCTAAATTCTGTGCTGTTACTTCAGGTTGTTTCTCAAATGATTTAAATGGTTTGTGATGAATAAAATATTGATTGGTGGTTTTGGATGACAGATGCTTCTAAATCTGAACAAACATAACTAATATGAAATTCAAATTCTGATCAAACAAAAATTAATATGAATTTATTATTTTCTTGCCTTTAATAAGCACAGATGTCTTGCCAGTGGCTCAGGCTCTGTCAAGCATCACTGCATCACTTTTTCTGGGCTCAGACATAAAGGTGTAGGGTTCTTTCTATGTATGTGCCTTGCATGCAGAATCAAACTAATGGATATTCAAGCATAACTGATGTGGACCTTCTTGAATAGAGATTGTGGTCTTCATGTAAAACTCCAGAAACACTTTGCTTTTACGGTACAATATGCATTCAGTAATTTAGGACCAGAAGGGTCCTGCCTCATCAGTGAATCCTGTCCTGGTCTTGCAGGCAGTTTGAAAATATAATCCCCTTAACAGGCTCATGCAGCTCTGGGTCTCTTACCGATTGACAATGGGCAAAAAAAGATAAAATTGCTGATATTTCTTTTGTCTTCTGCCAGGTTGCTGAAGATAACCAATGCCCTAGTCTAAATGAACTATCACTTTAGTGAGCAATGAAGGATAGGAACACAAGAATTGCCATATATGTCAAAATATTGTGTCTCTAGTCTGGTATCCCAGGTCTGACAATGGCCTGTTCCACAGAGATTTGAGAAACTCTTTTCTGAAATCACACAGTGACCTTCCTCTGGGAGAGGCATTTTTGTAATGGCTTTCAGTAAGAAATCCACGCAAATATGAGGTTAAATGGTTTTTTTCACTCCTGCTATATAAATTGTGTGTTCATCCTGTTTCTACAAACATTCAAGTTTTGCTTTTGATGCCTGATGGTGATGAATTTCAGAGGTTAACTAACTATTTCTGTATTTAAAATACTTCTGCCTTTTACCTCACTACTTCCCTGAGTGAAGGTATACCAAACCTTGGCTGACTGTGGCTATACCATTGATTATATATGTCCATCATATGTCTCTTCTTGTTGACATATGATGATCTTGCTGAAGCACTTATTTTCAAAGATAATAGAGGAAAGTAAGATGCCCAGAACTAAATGCACTATTTCAGCTGAAGACAAACTAATGATTAGAATAAGGTGGCATGGTAAAATAATTTTTTTATATCAGTCCATTACAAAAAGTAGTGGATTGATATAAAAAAGTCTATAAAAAAGTAAAGTCTGAGAATCTCAAGAAATCGTTTTCCCCTCCTTCTCCCATAATCCTACACAGTTTGCCTTTTTTATTTGCAGTTGCGTGTTGATCAGAAGCTTTTGTATTCAATCTGTTTACAGTAGTGTTCCTGTCTCTTTCCTGAAAGCTTCTAATTAATTTAGAATTTATCTGTGTCTATTTAATTCAGACAGAATTAATGTATAGTAAACTCTGTCTGGATTAAAACCCTCACGTGTTGGATCGCTGAGTGGACTGGTGAAAGCACGCAATGCCTTTCAGTTCTGAGGCAGTTTGATGTGGTAACGAACATAAATTTTCACCAGTGTGAACAGAATTTGTGGTGGTATCATCTTGGCAATTTTTTCATAATTGATATGTTTTTAGGAAATCTTCACCAAGAGGCCAAGGCTGGCATGAACTAGAGACTATACCAGTGTCTTTGAGTGGTGGGCTGGGAGTGAGAAAGCTGACACCAATGCTCGCTCTGCATTATTGATTCTAAGAAGGCCCTGGGGAAGGGCAGGGGAGTATTTTATTTTTTTTGTCAGCCAGGGATTTAAATGATATTTCTGCCCTTCCCAAAGAGATGTCCTGGCTGTGTTTTCACAGAAATCATAGAATCCTAGAATGGTTTGTGTTGGAAGGAATGATAAAGATCTTCTCTTTCCAAGCCCCCAGCCATGGGGAGGGCCTCTTTCCACTAGACTGAGTTACTCAAAGCCCCATCCACTCTGGCTGCCTTGAATACTTTCAAGGGTGGGGCATTCTATGGGCAACCTGTACAAGTGCCTTACCACCCTCACAGTGAAGACTTTTTTCCAAATACCTAATCTAAACTTCTCTCTTTTTGCCTAAGGCTATTTCCCCTTGTGCTGTCACTACATGCCCTTGTCAAAAGTGCCTCTCCAGCTCTCTTAAAGGCCCTCCTTAGGTACTGGAAGGTGCTGTAAGGTCTCCTTGGAACCATCTCTTCTCCAGGTTGAACAACTCCAGCTTTCTTAGCCTTCATAGCAAAGGTGCTCCAGCCCTCTGAGCATCTTCATTGCCCTCCTCTGGGCTGGCTCCAATACACCAATGCTCCTTGGATCAATGAGTTAGACAAATATGTTATATCATTCCCTTAACAGCCTGAGAAAAACTCACCTAAAGATGGGCAAGTGACTGCAGCCATGGCCAAAGGATCCAGCAGGGATAATACATCTTGATTAGGAAGCAATAGTGCCTGAGAATTGTAGCTGCAATTAACAGGAATAAGCAACATGCTGAGATATGTTCAAGAGTGCAGGATGAGAAAAATCTGAAGAAAATTACATCCCTTTTCCTCAAAACATTTAAAATGGAAAAAAAAATGTATGTCTGTGCAGGAGCAATACAGTGTACAGCCCATTACCTGGCTGAGTCCTGATGTGCATATAGATACGAAAATCTCATTCCATGCCAAGAATGTACACAGTCTATTCCAAGAGTGAAAGGACACAATACCCTGGGTACACAAATTAACCATATATAAGTAGTTATATATCATTTTAGATTGATACAGAGAATAGATATGTAGTAGATTGGTATATCTAGTATATGTGTATATATATTAGATACAGGAATAAAATAAAAATTATTTTTGCCTAGCAGTATATATCTGACATCTTATTAATTGCACACATTTATCTAAACAGCTGGATGATGTGATGGAAAAAAATAATTTATTGCTTCGGGAACTTTCAAGTGCACAGCAGTTAAAAATTGGAGGGTTTATTAGATACTTTCTGTGATTATAAAAGAATTTTCACCTAATGCATGAGTCAACCTGTCATGATAGGTCTTACCACAGATCATCAGTTATTACTTACTAATTCAGCATTCATCCTCAGTGTTCCCTCCTTGTGGCAGTCAGTCCATGCAAGATTCGTCTGAGATAGACAGCACTGGAACAACATGACTGTCTTGGTATTGAGAAGTTCAGGACTCCGGCACTGATCACCACTATCAATAGTGTGTCTTACTCGGAGGAACTGGAGAAAAACAGAGCTTTTCTGTGTTTAATTCTGCATGAGGCTGGTAGCAAAGTGTCTGGCTTCTACAGTCTAAGGCTGAAGTGGAGGAAACGTAAAAGCATCCAAAACAAGTGACCATTCCATGTACACACATGCATATATCAGGGCACGCATTTTTGCTAGAGTAAGTAAAGAAACAAACCATTTAGCTTAACTACAGGTTAGCTCATTTCTTCTAGGCATCATAGCAGAGGTGGGTAATGATAAAAATGTCTGTGTCAGATAAATAAATTTTGAAGTGCTAAACCACTGATACTGAAAGAGACTTGCTGAGGTTATGAGTGTCATTCCCTTGTCCCAGTCTTCTCTGGGTTTGAGTCCACAGAGGGACCTGGCTATACTGATAGTCCTCATACAACACAAACTGGAATTTGTTCTTTCAGTGCTCATAACTTCAGGTACCCTGTTCACTTACTGTACTCTGTTCATAATTAATTATTTGCATAATAATTATGCAAAGCACAGGTGCCCAAACTGGTAATTTTTCATGACACTACAAGTTTGATTTACTGTACTGAATAAGCAAAATCCAGATGTCTTTCTGCATTTCTCCTCCTTACATTGTTTCCATAGCTGGTGTGTTATCAGCCAGCTAGTACAGTTTGTTTGTCTTGTTTTTTACCAGTTCATCTTCAGATTGGCTCACTGCTGTGCAAATGCTGTAGCTACAGTTTCTAGTGAGATATTTTAAAATTCTAATTCAGTCTTGCTGCTGCTCAATATGTCTGCAAACTGTCAAATTTATCATAACATTCACATCACTCATCAGTCTTCTGTGTAAGGCCAACATGTTGCAGCACTTGAGCAGCTTTCATGCTTTCAGACTACTTGTTTCTTCTGATATACATTCTGCATGGAACGCAGAATTCACCAGCACTTTTAAAAGAAGGAAATAAAAATATTGGGAGAATTTTTTGTTTGTTTGTTTGTTTATTACGTCCTCTTTTGCGATTATAAATTACAGAATCTACTATTCCGTGTTGCAGTGTGGTTGCTCGCCCCGCAGCCCGGGACAGGCAGCCCGGAGGAGCGGCCTGCCAGGGGCAGCGCGGGGCGGCCCGGAGGGGCAGCCGGGACGGGGCGGCCGCGGAGCATCCGTGCAGCCTCACACGTCCGCGTGAAGTCACAAGGCATCGGCACGTAATTGCGCAGTTCAAGCGGCCGCGCCAGGAGCACGTAGCCTCCTCAGAGGGGCGGCCACATCTTACACGTGAGCTGTGACATTATCAAAAACAAACAAGAAACACGCGGCTTTCTTTTGTCCTTCCCGTGGTAGGGGTTCGGATTTCTCCGAACCTTTTACGGATATAGATACAAAATCTTAGCAATTATTGGGCACGAGATGACCCTACCCCCAACATCTTCCCTTACCATGGATCCTATATAATGAGGAACTGATTCCCCAAGATTAAACCCCTTTCTCTCCTCCCTTTTGGGTGTTGTATGCTCAGGAATAAAGGAGAAAAGGAGGACAAATCCTGCTCTTTTGCCTCTGCTCATTTTATGCCTAAACCATCGAATTTTCAGCCTGCTTTTATGCAAGACCTGAAGCCTGCCAGTCTGAGGAAACTTTTTGCAGTTTTTCCGTTCGTGATTACTAGAAAGGCTCCTGCTAGCCAGCTATGGCGTTAGGATTCCTGGGCTAAGACTGAGCTGCCAGCATATCTACAATTCTGTATATCAAGGAATGGGGATTTTAAGAAATGTTCACCTGAAGTTTATTGGAAAACTTGTTTTAAAAATTTTAAATGCATTTTCAGGTGGTTTTTTTTGTTTGGTTGGTTTGGGGGGGTTTTTTTTGGTTGTTTGGTTGGTTTATTTGTTTGTTTTTGTGGAATATGAATTATTCATCTTTTCCTTATCATGGAATGTGAAGATCTCAGGGTCTTATGGAACTGTATTTCCACAATGTACCTCCAACCAAGTTGCTTTTGATTTCAGTAGGTACCTTTGCAATAAGAATTGTCCCTCTGATTTTAAAACTGCTGAAAGTAATTAGCTTTTATTCAGAGATTTGAAAGTCAAGAGAATGCTACAAATTGACCTAAGAAGAATTCCAGTACCAGATGCAGCCATAATGTGAAAGAAGGGATGCTGCTGGACACATCTGACCAATATTATGTACTCCTCCTGGTCCACTGCTTTCCTCGCACCCACAGTACCTTTGTGAAGTGTAGGGACAGTGAAAGGAGTGAAGCACCATGCTCTGGCTTTCTTCCACAACCACTCTCAAAACAGCAAGAAGCTCTTTCCTATAGGGTCAGATTCTGACATATTAGGAATAATCCTCCCACCCGCTCCTTACTTTTTTATTTCCTGCAGCTATATCAACTCTATTTTTCTAGACAATGGTGTGTTCTTGCAGATGGATGTTCCACGTGTGGTTTTAGCTTCCTTTGTCCTTTGAACAGCATCAATAAGTTTTTTTGAGTCATTTAGTGACAATAAATAATAACAGCCTCTTTCCTAGCGCAAGGCACAGCTGGTTTGGTTTTGCCAACATTTATGCTTAAATCACCAGAATGTGAAAGGGAGTA
Source organism: Platysteira castanea (assembly GCA_013397175.1). NCBI lineage: Eukaryota > Metazoa > Chordata > Aves > Passeriformes > Platysteira > Platysteira castanea. The sequence goes on from VYXC01005845.1 coordinate 500,073, forward strand.
GAAGTATAATATTCCTGCATGTTTTGTGAGAACAGGTTGGCTGGTGAGGGAGGTGTAACCCATTTGTGTTGGAATAGCTTTGATTCAAATGTGTTCAGGTGTCAGTGGCAATCCATCTTGAGTTTTCTTGATGTTAGTAGTTGTTGAAGTACATATTTTAAATCAGGGGAGCTCACTAAAACATGGTTTATTTTGATTGTAGTTTATAATTGGAAGGTTTTGTCTGGGAAAAACTGAATTTTCTGCATTTTTTCTGCAATTGCTTAATTTTAAACTAGACAACCTTTTGAATATAGAGGAAATAATTGTTGAAATTGTAAAGGCACTCAATGTCCTTAAAAACTATTGAAAAAACTCTTATTTATTTATTTGTAAAGGAGAGTTTCTATTGCAAGAAGCTCAAGGCAGATATCTCAGCCTCCCAAAGAATCCTGTGCTTATCACCTCCCACATATTTTAAGAGCATACTTTTAGATATGACACTCAGATCCTTATGTTTGATTCATTTTTCAAACTCACAGAAATCAGGTACATCATGATGCTTTCAGAATGTAAATATTTAATACAGACTTTTTCTAGGAGATGGAACCATATTGATCTTGTGTTCCTAACCTTTACAACTTTGTCATGACTGAACCTTTACAACATGTCTGACTGAAATTTGAAAGCTGTCCTTTGTGGGGTTTGGTGTTCTCTTTCCATTTGTCCTGAACAACCTGACAAAACCCCAAACCACTTAATTTGTGTGATTCAGTTTCTCAGCCCTATTGGAACAGTGTGTTTTGGTTCATTATTGAAACAGACTGCACTCCATAACTAAACTGTAAGCTGAGGGTCTGAGTGTGAATGAAAAATTCTGAACTTCATACTCAGAAGGTGTAATTTAAACAGCAAAGCAGATATTTTTCAAAAGGTATAGTCATTAAATAGAGTAAATTCAAGGCTTCCAACACTTTTTCTATGTTGAGGTTGTAAGTTAGGATAATAAAAGCTTTAGTAAAGAGAATTAATTAAATGAAGTTATATGCAGACCATAAGTAACAGAACATTCGCTATGACTGTGGTGAGAGGGCACTTGATTTTAGTAGAATCTGCTCTTTTTTTGAAATTCCATGTTTTTCATGGTTTAGAGTTAGGATTTTAATAAGCAGAAACTACACCTTACTTCTATTCAGATTGATAATTATTTATATGACAGAGACAATAATTTCTGGTATTATCTGTTAGTGACAAGACTTTGCCCAAATCAGCCTGGAATAGACTTTGCACTTTATTATAATGCAAAGGAGCAGGTAGGTGCCATGTAATGTTTTAGGAGAGTAGGCAATATGGAGAAGATTGGTGTGAGCAAAAACTCTAAAACTGAAGTTGTCGTCCTGCATGAGGCTAAAACTGAGTGTTCAGAAAGCTAATAGTTTACAGCTCCTTTTTTCTGGTCAGCATTACTAGAATTTTACCATCACTATGCATTAGGAAGAGTTCAATAAATTTTAACCAAAATTGTTGCTGAAAATATCTAGTAACTAATAATAATCTATCCAGCAGATACAGATTTCTTTCTACAGTTGTTTTTGCCATTATGTCTTTAATCCTATTTGTCCAGAACACATACTCCACTCCAGCCTCACAATTTCTGAGACACTAAATCATTTCATTTTCCTAAATCCCTCTGTGACTAGATGATGATTTCTTACAATTCAGTAATCTTGCACCATTTCCTTCACTGAAATAACATATTCCTTAAGAAGGAGACCTTAAGCTTGGTGCTTTTGCTCCAAGTTTCTTGGGCCCCAGATGTTCACATGGCAAACTTGATCAATGTCCTGCAAAAGTCAATTCAAGTTTATAAAATTAAGAACATTAGGACAAAAATCTGGTAGTTGTCTGGCTAGTTTGATAATGCCATCATGTCAGTCACTGAATTTCACACGCCTTTGTTCTTATTTAGTTATTATTGCTTCATATATGAGTGTAGTTCATAGGGATAGAAATGTGTGCTTGCTTCTGTGCTCTCCTTTTATAGTTCAGCTCCTTTGCATTTAAAAAGTTAAAATGATGATAAAGACAAAGCAGAGAGATATAAATAGAACACTTTCTCTCAATATGCAGTAACAGATGTTTGGAGAAAAATAAAGGAAACAGGACAAGTACTGAATAATCTTTCCCTGGTGCCATCCAGCCTTTCTGTAAACGGCAACTCAGGGACTTTCAGACCTGGCTGGATGTTTCATCTGCATCATGATGCTCAAATGCCTTAATGTGCCATTACCTCTCTCTACTGTCTCTTTATACTTCTGGCTTCCACAACATCTCATGTGGAGTTTAATTATACTAAGAAGTGTTTCTTTTTATATGTTTTAGCCCTTCTGCGTGCCAAATTCATGAGCTACTTTCTCCCTACCAATTATTTCATAGAACTATATTGTACTCCTCTTTAGTCATCCTTCATCTAAGCTCAAGAGTCTGACTAGCCTCTTCTCACACAGTTGCTCATACTTTCAATCATCCTTGCACATTCCCTTCTTCAGGTTCTGTTACATCATTTGTGAAATGGGAAGATCAGCACTGCGTGCAGAATTTCATGGAGTCACAGAATGGTTTGGGTTGGGAAGGACTTTATCCAACACCCTGCCATAAGCAGGGACACCTTTCACTAGATCAGGTTGCTCAGAGCCCCATCCAACCTGGCCTTGAACACTTCCAAGGATGGGACATCCACAACTGCTCTGGGTAAAGTATAAACACAACAGTGGTAATTGTGTTTGCATCTATTCCCAATGTCTTTTTTAAAGATGTGACCATCCTAAGGGAAAATAATGTTTGAATACCTTGTCATAGCATTTACGAGGTTTTTACAGGGCATTTACCTTACAATCAGCTGTGCGGTTCATCCAGGAAGATGAGAATTTACCCCTTTAATCTCATTCAGTGCACTCTTTCCTACTTCTAAGGATTTTCAGAGCACCCAAATGACCAGATTCTCTTCACTGGGTATGACAGGTTCTGTAGCAGATACTTCTTTGACCTGTACTTCCTTTAGCCCTTTCACTTCTGAGGTCCACAGCTACCTCTAAGTGCTTGCTTGAAGTAACTGCAGCTCCTCAGGTTATGTATGCAAAAATGCTTCCCAGATTACACATTTATACATGCCAGTACCTGCCACGTATATGCCATATTCTGGCCTGTGCAATATATATATATGTGTGTGTGTGTGTATGTGTCTATATATATCTAGATAAATATATATATATACATATTGTAAGTATATATATGTGCTGTATATGCTCTTTCTCCATTGCTTTGTTTATCAAGTGATAACAATTAAAATTGAGATTGTATTTTCTTGTGCTTCAGACCCATCTTCAAGTGAAGATGTCAAAAACCCCCAGCTCTCTGCAGCTACAGCAATAAAAATACAAAATAAAAACACTGAATACGCAGTAAGGTTAATAAAGCACTTCTTATCATAGTATTGTATTCATAGTTTTATGCACAAGAAGTTTTTTGTACTCATGATATGATAAAAAGTTATTATTGATAGATGAAACGTGCTTTAAAAAAGCTACAAAATATTCCACTGCTAACAAACTTCTGCCTAAGATATGTTTTTCTCCTCATAATCTTAGACGTGTATGTACAACATGTAAGGAGTTTTGAGAATAATAAATGAAAGTTGCTGTAGAAATAATACAAGAGTGGTTAAGAATGACTTTTAAATGGTTCAGTGAAGTAGATACTGGAAAAGCAATCTAAATTCTATCAGACAAGGTAATGGAGGGTAAAGAAGCTGGCAAGCAGAGTGACTGGAAAACTAAATGATAACATAAGCCTAAAGCATAGAAGAGCTTTGAAAATCTCTATGCAAATGAGCCAGGGGACCAAGGTATACAAGAAGGCTTGTAGCTTGAAAGGAGTAAAAGGAATATCTGGTTGAAAAAAAAGGGGTGGAGGAACAGCTGAGCCAAAGGTATTGATGAGTACTTTTGCTCTTTTGAGGGCTAAATTCCTATGTGTTGTTTTGGTTTAAAATAAGGCCTATGCACATATAAGATATAGCTGGTAATGGCCATCTGGTGAACCTCTTGGCTGAAAACCAGGGTCAGCTGTACCTCAGCCATTCTCCAGAAAGTCTTGTTCTGCTGGCACTTATAAAAGTGCACAGGGATCTGCAGTCACCAGAGGCGTTGTCTTCCAAGTGTTGTCAGGTCACCTTATGGAACTTTTTCTGATACCTCACCTTAATATTTCTTTCTGCATTTCAGGCCCTTTACTTCCAGCCACTTCCTCGGTGGATGAGAATGAGATCTCACTGCCGTATTAGCTTGAATCTCAAACTTCAGTTCTCTGCTCCCCAAATCATCCCTAATGTCTGTATGATATCCTTGGGCTCTAGTCTGGAGTGATCTGATCACCTCTGGAGGCAGGGAACATGTGTCATCAACAAAATATGAGAGATGCTGTATTTCTGTCTAGTGTATTTTACACAGAAATATTTTCATATTGGCCTGATAGCTACTTGTAGCTACTTTTTTGGCTAGATATCTAGCAGCCAATCACAAATATATGAATGCACCATATTAAGCCTGGAAAAAATGTGTGGCTTGAGAAGGAGAATGCTTCTTGGAGAAATTCATGGGAATACAACCTGGGGAGGAAACATTCATAGCTGGTGAACTCTAATTTGAATATGTTTCATCAAAAGTCTTCTGACAATAGAGTGATTACTGATATTATTTGAGAAATACATAATAAAAATAGCAGAGAGGCAAACTCAGTTCTCGTATGAAACAATTGCTGAGAAAGGTGTTGCCAGTGCTTTTCTAGAACCAGACAAGTATTCATAGGTTTCTTCAGCAATAAAAAGTGCTCTGAAAAGAAAGCTCAGCATCACAGTCCAGCCACATAACAAAGTATCCTGAGTGAGTGAATCAGCATATCACATGCCTATCGCAGGAGGATCCCGTGGGAGTTTCATAGATTTGGTGTCTATTGATGGCCTTGCTGCTGTTGAATATGGTAAACGCAGATGCTATGTTGAAATTTTGTGTGAGGAGGAAACTGTTTTAAAGTATCTTATCCAACATGGTTCCTTGAGGATTTGGAAAGAAGGATGTTCAGAAAACATACCAGATGAATGCCCTTTCTGTATTGGTCAGTGCTACAGCTACACTTGGTCTATAACCAAGCCTAAGCTCAACACATATGGTGTTTGGAACAATTAACTCTGTTGACTTCAAAAGAGGTAAGAATTTGATGTAATTTTCTCTATTTTTAGCCAGATGGATAGTGCCACATATTATTTAGTTTTGATTAGCTTAGTCAATGCACAGAGCTAGTGCATGTTAAACACTAAATTAATCATACAGCAGTGCCAGTTACTAGCTCTCAGAATTCTGATGAGAAGTGCAGCCAGAAGTGCAGGTGTGCAGATGAGGAATGTTATAGCATTAAGAGCCAAACCTTTCTGCCTCTTACACCTGCATGTTTGGAAAATAAATAGAGCCAACAAAAGCTCTTCTAAAATATTACTGTCCAAGGATTCTCTACTCAAACCCTTGTGACACACATATATCAAAGAAGCAGATGCTGTTCTGAGAAGTATAAAGCATGATATTGCACCGAAGGTGATGTGATCTAGTCATGCTCATCAGAACAGCAGCTTCTAGGAGTTTTTGACTACCTGCAGAGTCTGGTCCTGACTCAGTAAACTGGTGTATGATTATCCAAAAAGCCTCATCTTGCTCCATATTAAACCAATGTTCTCATTTTGTTGTCATTAGCGGGTCAACTCCTGGCAGTATTTCATGAGACTGTAGTTCACATTCGTGAACTTTCAACTCAAATATTTGCAAATACCTTCTTTCTTGTTTATTTGTTGTCTCGGTTTGAAAAGACAGACGTCTGCTAAGGAAGGCAGAGGCCACCCTTAGAATGGAAGATGCAACCTCCTTCCCTCCAAATTATTATAATTTTGAAATTAAGGGGCTTTCAGGCAAAGATATGGGGAATAGGAACAACGGTTCTTTTACTAGTATATACATGTAACAAAACAATAACACAGAAACACTGGTTTAACCTGACAGAGTCAGGGTACGACCTGACACCCCGCCGGGCAGGGTGGTGGTAGCAGTCCGGTCAGGTGAGAGCTGCAGTTCTCTTTGAAGTGGTTCTGTTGAAAACGGTGATCTTGTAGAAAAGGTCTGGTCCTCCTTGGAAAGTCCAGTGATGGTTGTGTAGCTCTTGTCCTCTGTGAATCCAATGGAAAAAAAGCCCTCTTCTGCTGTTCCAAGACCCCAGCCTATATTCAGATGGGAATGCTTGGCTCCTTCCCCCTGGGCGGAGCATCTCACAATGGGATGGTGAGTCATGCAGCAAGGCCTTGATGGGCCCATTAAGAGGAGATAGTCCAGAGGGAGGAGGCGGGGAACATTGCTACACCTGGTTTCAACAGCTCAGGAAGATGGTAATAGAATACACTGTAACCCAGGACATTTGTTTTAAGAAAGACACTTAAACTTTTCACCTGTCTTCTGTCTTTTTGTTTGTTTGTTTTGTTATCTCATTGCAGGTTCATTTATTTTAACACTCAAAATTGCAGGGTCAAACTAACTACAGAAGTAAGTGCTACGTTTATTGATTTGGTGATAAATGCCTCATTCACAATCTGCATGGCAAAATCTGGTTTTTGTAAGAAAACCTACTCTGACACTGTTGCTCTATTTTTTTGAAGATGTTGATTCAGAATGTTTTAGGAATTTGGTCAAGTGTATTTGTGGAAACAATCAATCCCATGGGATAATATTCTCTGACAGTTGCAAAGACCCTCATGAAAGTTCTGCTGCTGAAAAGCAAGGTCCTCTTGCAATACAGGATGCACGGATGCCTAATATGTATCTTCTGGAGGCCTGGAGGAGATAATAAGGTAAAGAATGGTACAGAACATTCATGATCAGTAAACGTTTCATGAAGAGAAGTGAGATCCTGACTTTCCACTCCAGGGAGCTCCCTAAGGAAAAAGCAAACAATGGGTGTGAATCTGTTCCTGGCGTCCAGTGAGACATGTTTCTCAGGGGGGAGTCAGTGCAGTGTCTGTTGGAGTTTCAGCTGGGTAAGTCAGCATAAGCCCGGCAGCCTCGGTAACATAGGTTGGGTGTGGCACAACTTAGCTTAAGCAAAGCTAGTTGGGTTGTCTCTTTCAACCCTATGTGTGAATCTAGTTTAATGTGTAAGACTCGGGGAAACCACAATTACAAGATGATGATGATGGAGAACTGGCAGAACTCTTTAAAGTTAGTAAACATCATGAAGAGAAAGAGTTAAACTTCTTGGAGAGATTGAAAGGATATCTAACTGGAAACAATGGAACCTAGTGAAAAAAATTATTAGGAAACATACCTTATTTGCATTGTGGCTCTAATGGTTTTGGAGATGGATGGAAACTCGGGCAATAAAAAAAAAGATCAAGTATGCACCTGATTCACAGTAATACTCATAACTAGGGATAACTACTAATACAGCTGAAGTGGAAAACCTAGAAAATTAAGATGCTTTGAAAATAAAGTGGTAGAAATAAACTGAGGATGAGAAAAATTCTGTATCAGGCTGTCTAAAACCGAATCTCTTCACTAAGATTTTCTGCTGACAACAGAGACCCTATGAGAAGTCTTTTTTTTATTATTTTTTCTTCCCAAACGAGAAGATTTGTATCCTTTGATGCAGTTCTATGCAGGGTGAAACTACAAGAGCTGAAACTGCTGTTGGAAAATTGCAGGAACAATGATTTATTCCTCTATCGAAAAATGAACAAGGGAAAATATATAAACACTGCACTATAGGCACAAAGGATGATCATTTTTGCCACATAAAACAGTTCTAAAATTCATGGGGAAAAGTAATTTTTGACAGTATGGTATAGGTGGTTTCAGTCTTACAAAAAAAGCTATGTAAGGTTTATTTGCTTTTCAGCCTGCTATTTTTGCTCTACCATTCAGGTATTTTTAATGGCTTTTCTTGAATAAGACTTACAGTAGTTATGTTTATTGATGAATGAATTTATATGAATACAGCAGACTAAAAATGCATAATCTTTACAATAGCAGAAACAAATCTGTGGGCTTACTGTATTTTTCTTGAGCAAGTTGTCTTGGAAGAAAAGATGTGATCATTCTATTTGATTGCGGTTTTTTAACTGTTGTATTTATTTTAAGTCTTTTGGTGGATAAATGTACTACTTCTCTGGATACACTCTGAATCATATATGAAATTAAAGTGAGGCATGGGAATTTAGCAGTAGTGTTGTCACTAAAATGTATATAAAAGTCTTTCTCTGTTTCTTTGTCAATTTTTACAGTTTGGGTGATGCAAATTCAGATTTCAAACACTCTTTCATGAGCCCTAGGCAGATTGGTTTTGTTAGGTGTTTTGAATGTCATTTTCCCCAGATTTCTAGTTCTGTCTTCCATAGTTCAGGGATACAGAATTATCAACCAAAGATGGAAAAAAAGAATTCTAGTTAAGGTTGCTTTTTCATAAAAATTATTTCCCAAGGCCAGGCTGGATGGTGCTTTCAGCAATCTGATCTAGTGGAAGGTTCCCTGCCAATGGCATCTAGTTGGAACTAGATGATCCTTAAGATTCTTTCCAACCCAAACCATTCTGTGACTCTGTGATTCTAAGTGTCATTTCAAAACTAGAAGCAATCATCTCAAGTCCAGTAATCTAATATCCACCAAATGCTTTTGCAAGTTTAGTCAGGCAGGAGAGGATGGTGAGAAAATCATGCTAGACCCTTCTGCCACAGCACTGTGAAAGAAAAACTAAAATGTTGAAAAATCATGCAAATGTCTTAAATAATGTGGCATTAAAATGAAATTCTTGACCCCTCTTTCTTTGTCTCCCAATGTCCTGAGTCTGGAGGATTAATTTATTCAGTGTTTTCAGTCTTTCTTTGAAGACATGAGGACTAAAACAACTTGCTAAAGCCAGCACTGAGACTTTACATGTAGTCTCCTGATCTTATAGCTGGAGCTCTAAGAAAATTATTGTGACTCGATAAGCTTCTGTATAAGCTTTATGTTTTAGAATCACAGTATGGTTTGGGTTGGAAGGAATGTTAACGATCATCCAGTTCCACCCCCTGTCATATGCAGGGAGCCTTCCATCAGGTTACTCAGAGAGTCTTTAGCCTGGTCTTGAACACTTCCAGTGATGGAGAGTCCACAACCTCTTTGGGCAAGTGAATTGTTTCCTATGGATACACATTTGTTCTTACTTACCTCTCACACAGTATTTACTTCCAGGTTCAAAGTGAATGATGTACCAGGCATATGGAAAAAACATAGATGTCTCCCAGACTTCCCTGTTTTTGATAACTCCGAAGAAAACTGAAATAGCCACTAGTGCCAAATTTCTACATGCAAATTCATTTCCTAATGTATATGGGCTCTTAGCTCCCATTGATCTTTCTAGAAAGTAGGAACCAAGACCATCAAAAATGTCTGCCTGCATTTTTAGACATTTAGACTCTTTCAAGATTTTGGTTGACAGGGAACTTCACAGCAGGCCACAAATGTTTGAGACTGGAGACAAAATATCACATAGAAAACAGAAAAAAAAGATAGAGAAATACTTTACCTTTTCATTCTATGTGTTCATATGAGGCACCAATGATAGGATTTATAGAGGGCTGTTCAAAACAGTATAATATTTATGCACCAGTTTGGTTTTCCTCCAGGTAGTTAGGTCATCCTATGTTCATAGGACAATAATAAAAGGTACCTTTTCTTTGGGAAAAGTAGTATAGTGTCTTGATATAAGTAACATGGCTTAGTGCATAAAACAGGATTTTTAAGATGTTAAAAATATGGCAGGGTTTTTTTATTGTTTTACTGGCTCAAATGCAGGGCAAGAAAGGCTTTACTTAAGGGAAATGAATGGTTAAATGGAGAAATGGAATTGATAAGGGGAGCCTTGGAAAGTGTGAACTGTTTTGTATTTCTCCAGCTCGTGATTCCAAAGCCCTCCAGCCTTTTACTTACATGAAACATCTGCCTCCAGCTGTTTTGCTTTTCAGAAACAATAGTTTGTAGGAGAGGAATTGGCACCAGTTGTCTATTATGTTTCTATTACTTTAATTTTCTCTATTACCCATACAGCTTTTTTTTTTTTTAAAACAGTCTTCTCCAAAATGTGTGGCAGTCAGGTTCCCTGGCATCTAATAGCACACATTTTTCATAGTGATACATTATTTCAGTAACTTCCTTTTTTGGGGAAAGACTTAGCGATTCACCGAGACCACGCAAATCTTTATAGCAAGCAAACAAGGGGAAAAAAAAGGACATGAAAAAGAATAAGCCAGCTTAGAAAAAAAGGTACTACCTAAACAAAATTCATGTACAATTCTGTTAATTATTTGTCCTGGGTTACAGTGTNCCCTGGCATCTAATAGCACACATTTTTCATAGTGATACATTATTTCAGTAACTTCCTTTTTTGGGGAAAGACTTAGCGATTCACCGAGACCACGCAAATCTTTATAGCAAGCAAACAAGGGGAAAAAAAAGGACATGAAAAAGAATAAGCCAGCTTAGAAAAAAAGGTACTACCTAAACAAAATTCATGTACAATTCTGTTAATTATTTGTCCTGGGTTACAGTGTATTCTATTACCATCTTCATGAGCTGTTGAAACCAGGTGTAGCAATGTTCCCTGCCTCCTCCCTCCGGACTATCTTCTGTTAATGGACCCAACNCAAGCATTCCCACCTGGATATAATCTGGGGTTTGGAACAGCACAGGCAGCCTTTTCCACTGGATTCCCAGAGGAAGACCAGACCCTTCTACACCGCCACCGGACCTGCAGAGGAAGACCAGACCCTTCTACAGAATCACTGCTTCAAGAGAACCATGACCCCAGGAGGACTGCAGCCACCATTCAATTGGACTGCTGTCAACTCCCCCGACCGTCAGGGGGTCAGGTTGAACTCTCTGTCAGTGGGTTGTTTTTTTTCTGTACTATTGCATTTATTTTATTTTTCCTATTAAATTGTCATTCTGACTTGGAGTCTCTCACTAGTTTGCTTTCAAACTAGTGCAGTAGGAACAGCTTAGCAGTGCCAGAGCAAGTTAGGTGTGTCCATTTAAGGAGTTGCTGGCTTTTCCCTCACTCTGCTTTTGAAGCCAACCTCCCTGCTGCCCACCTTGCTGTGTTGGGTTTGCACTGGGGAGGAGCCCCAGAGGGTGCAGACTGAACCTTCCTGCAAGCTTCACCCAGAAGCTGAGCTTTCACTACACAGGGCCAGAATGGTGTTAAATTGACCTAAACCTTCCCTGAAATTCATGCAGTGTGGATGTCAGGTCTTCAGCATCAGAGATTTTGGTCTGTAAATCTGTTCCTGTGGGGATGTGCTGCTCTTGTATAGATAAAGATACAAGATACTATCTACAAAGATACTACCTTGGAGGTTCCTTTCCAACTGAAATCCAGTGGCATGTAGCAGTATCTCAAATCCCTCTGGATGTCTTTGTAAACACCATTAAGGAAATATTCAATGTCTGATTTTTTTTTATATACACAACTGACATTTATTTATATCTCACATTCTTGCAGTTGTGTTTTTGCTGCCTTCAGGACTGCACTATCTGGAGTGATCTTCAGTCTCAGCCGTTTCTTTAGCTCAAGCATTAGTTCAGTCTTGGGGGAGGACTCCAGAAGTGCACAGCACTCAGGCTGTGGGATTTCTGTGCCTGTTTCAATGATCACATACAGATGGTATGAAAACACAGGGATCCGGCTGGTTCCCATGGTATCAAGACAAAATTACATGGAGTGGAGAATTCCTTCTGAGAGACTAAAAAATATGAAGATGTTTCTATTAAAATCTCAGTCTTTATTTTTTTTTCTTACATTGAGCCTATCCTAGAAATACATGAATCAGACTCTTGTGAGAGGTGGCCAGTGTTGCTTTTTCCAGTTCTTCTTGGAGGGAACTGCCATGTTTCATCACACTGACCTGGGGTCAGAGAAGCATAGGACTAAAAAATGGTCATATTCAGCTTCACNGGCCCTGCCCTGGATAATGGGATGGAAATCCAAGGCACCACGGCCAACACCGGCTCACTTCCAGCAGCAGCAGCAGCCACATCCTCCCTGGGTTTGCTGGGAGCCTACTTGGGCAGCGAGGTCAGTGACTGAGGAGTCAGTGGGGTGGCCGCAGCATGGCCAGGGCTGTCCCAGCTCCCTGCTGCTCCTGGAGCCCCATGTGGAGCTGGAAGCATGGCCAGGGCCTGGGGGATCCAGGCCACTGCAGGTCCCACATCCTGTCCTACTCCAGCAGCACAGGGAAGGTGTTTTCCCGCAGTAGGAATCCTGTGGCAGGCCCCAGCAATGTCCCTGGCTGGCTGTGCCCAGTCCCAGCCCCCGCTGAAAAAGCGGGGAGACAGGTGGTGGCCCTGGCGGCCGTGCATCGCGCATGCGCCCTCGTTGGCTTCCAGGTGGATGCCTCCCTTGTCTCCCCACATTTCCCTTCCCCTGCTTGCTCTGGGAGGGGAGGGACCAAGGGCAGGAGGCAGCCAGCCTGTACAGCCCATGACAACGCCCCTTGGGCTGGAGCCGGAGGGCAGAACCTTCCACCAAGAGGGTGGGGAGCGAACCTCCCACAGAGGGAGTGGTGTCCCTCCCGCCCTCAGGCTCTTGAGTTTCCATAGCAATGCCACATGCCTAGAAACAGGCTATGGAGATCAGAGTGAGCCGTGTCATTTCGGTAAAGAAAGCTGGCAGTAAGAGTTATTGGTTAGTTCAGAATTTAAGAGCTATTAACAGAATTACAGAGTACATACACCCAGTTGTAGCCAATCCATACACACTTCTGACCACACTGACAGATGAATTAGGGTGGTTTTCTGTTGTGGACCTGAAAGATGCCTTTTTCTGCATTCCTGTGCATAAAAACAGCCAGGAGCTTTTTGCTTTTGAGTGGGAAAACCCCAAGACAGGGAGGAAAAGCCAGCTTACTTGGAAAGTCCTACCCCCAGCTTTCAAGAATAGCCTGACA